>VWZG01008643.1:193167-346378 GCA_013396735.1 Grallaria varia
TTTGCCTGTCCACACATTAACTTTGATCCCTGTAAGAGAGCTACAGATCATGCTTAGGAAATTCTTGTTCAGTTGCAGCCTGGCGTGGGGTACCCACTCCTGGCCATCCCTCCTGGACACTGACAGGAATTTCTGGCACACAGGCATTGCAGAATGGCACCAATCACAGGGACACAGCACGGTGGCTGATTGAAGATGCTGTCTTAGTGAACGTTGTCCTTAGAGATTCACAAACAGCTAAAACTGGCTACCTTCCCCCCAAATACCATTAAAGACAAACGGAGCAGAGGTCAGGCCAAAATGTAAACACATCTAAAGCATCAAAATAATTGTCACACAAAGTCACATTTTACTGGTATAAAAGGAGTTTAGCAGCATCACCTTTGAAAAAAAATCATAAATTCCATATAAATGAAAAATTTTAGGTAAAGTTTGGAGTTTTCTTTCAGATGCATTACCCTCATCCTCTTCCCCCCTTGCATATTAACTCAAAAACATTTGACTCTAGATGCAGTATTCAGAAATCTTTAGATGAAGGAGTAATCAACACGCTGCTTCTTATAGGAGAAAAGGGATCCAGGAGTTCCTATCTCCCTGAAAGTCACTGGGACTTTGGTTGCCCGAGTGACTTCGGCAAACAAGACTTCAAAGCCTTCCAAAATCGTATGGCTGAGAAAAATAAATATATACATAAAGGTTGTAACTAGCCTAAAATTCTAAATCACTTAGCGACTAATTCTTGTGGAGTGCATTTCCATTTATCAGCCTTATGCAACGTTTCAGTGGGAGAGCGGCAGTGGTCAGTGTGGCCACCCATCCCTAACACCAGCCCTGCCTTCTAACTTTGCCTCCTGCTTGTCAAAACTTTCTTTCAATTATGCATCCATGGGGGAAAGATTTACATTTTCCTACATGTCTTCAAAACCCCTGCCACAATGTCTGAGCNTTGAGCACGATCCCCAGTCCACGTGGCGTGCAACGAGGCAGCTGAGAGCCCGACCACCAGCAGCTTTGTAGTCTGACATCTAATTATCAGCAAAGAAGAGAGTGGAGGAAAGCCAGGGACTGCAGGGGAAGAGGGAACAGCTCTTGGGAGAACATGGGAGTGCTTTACGAGGTAACTTGCTCTCCTTACCTTTGCTTAATGAAGAAGCTGTGACTGAACACCTTTGAGGTGTTTTTGTTGGGAGAGTTTGACTGGGTGGATTTGAGGTCTTTTTCTGCTGCTCAGAGAGTTCTGCAGGCTGGCATACACCTCAAAACTCTCTCAAGCATCTGCAGACACCAAGGGGCAGCAAATGGGACTGCCATGCCAACAGGGAAATGCCAGGAGGTGGAAACAGGCTGTGCAGGGGGCAGGGACAGGCACGGGAAATCTGCTGGGTCCAAACCTCTCTGATTTATTGCCCCAGTGCAAAGCATCTGCCCAGCACACGGTCAGTCTACCTGATGCATCTAGGAAATCCCACGTGGAAACCCAGTAGGCTGAGACATGGGGCAAAAGGGACCACCAGGGTCATAAATACACCTCTGTGTTTCTGCTGGGAACTGAGCTACATGTTTCACTCCGAACGGTGAGCTGGGTGGGAGGTGGGGGTCGGTTTTTTTGTTTTATGGGGAAAATCTGAAATTTTGGAATTTGTTTTCTACTTCAAAGCACATAATAAAATTATCATGGATTGCAATTTCAAAATTGTTTCACATCAAGACGATCAAAGTGTTTGGTGTCTATGAAATCTGATGTAGGCCTTTGAAAACCATAAATTATCTTTTTCTACAAGACTGAAAGTCATAGAACCAAAACATTCACAAATACAGTAAAAAAAAACTGGAGCAATTTTAGCTTATTTAAATTTTGTCCAGTTCAAAGCATTTCTACCAGAGAATTCATTTCTGAGCTCATCAGCACATCTGAGCAGAAAAAACACTGGTCGCAGTGGTTCCCATCCCTGGTGTTGTTTTGCACCTCTGTCCAAAAATACCCAAACCATCTGAAGCTGGAGAAGACGGGGAGCTGCAGCTGCTCATGCTGGTGGCAGCTTTGGGGAACGGTCCCCATGTGCTGATGTGAGCCCTGTTGGGACACGCTGGGGTCACCTGGGATACCCAGAGGAGACCCCCAAGCATTCACACATTCACCTTGTCAGCCAGGCACGCGCGTCCGCCTGGTTTCTGTCACCGCAGGCAGAGCTGGAGGGCACTGCACACGCAGCTGCCTCCGCACACAACAGCATCCTGCCAGGCGTTCTCTTGTCTCAACAGATTACCCTGAAGCGCCCTAAAATATTTGGTTTGCTGGAAGGAATTGGAGTGTGAAGACATCCTGTGAAGACACAGGATGCATCTCGCTGAGCTGACCAGAAAACTATTTCTGCAAGAAGTCAGGGCTGGATGCAGCACGGGAGCAGAAGGTGAGAGGGAGATGAAGGCACAACAAAGCAAATGTTTTGCAGTGACATGGTGTCCTGAAGTGTAAATTAGGAGCTGGATGGGCTCAGTGACAGTCCAGCAGGGTGTGTGTGTTCATCAGGAGCCAGAGACGACAGCCCAGCCTGCCGGACCAGCTGCCAAGGCGATGCTGGAGGTAGACTAAAAATAAGACGCTTATCAGGGTGAGAAGGGCAGAGTATTTCATCACTCTGCCTCCATCGATGACTAGCAAAGCACGAGCAAGGAGGATTTCTGCTTTGTTAGGAGCTGTGTTCTGGTTCACAGTTTGCTGGGCTTGGGCAAATACCTTCTGTTGACTTAGGCTTTGTGGGAATGTCGTGCGACCGCCGGGCTGCACCGTCCCCCACCTGCTGACATCTCCACTACTTCCAGTGCGCGTCAGAAAACACAGCACTTTTATAGAGAAAGCACATAAAACCCATGGCTGGCCCAGTGCCTGTAAGAAGCAACAGGTTTGGTGCTCAGCTCCTCCCTTGCCCACCCACTCAGAAGGGAAAGGCAAGCAAACCTCCCGGGTATGGAAAAAAAAGCTCCACCCCACGGGTGATTTGACCAACTCTGTCACAGGATATTTGTTTTACTGAGCACATGGGTAGGTTTGATTCTGAGGGCCTTGTATCCAGGGGAGACGGGCAGGGAAAGGGGAGGCAAAGGAGCCTGGCGGGGGCAGAGCATCGTCAGGGCAGTGTGAGCGGCAGCAGCTGCTGCTGCTGGACCCCCAGTGCTGCAGCCCCCCTCTGCAGGCAGGGCTGGCTCCGGGCAGGCTCCGAGCTCCACAGGGCACCCTCACACCCCTGTCCACACCGTGCCGGGACAACCTGTGGCGTGAAGCACCGGCCACTCCCGCAGCGTGGATCCTCAGGCTGCTTCCCCAAAGCCGAGCCAAGGAGAGCTCTCCAGCCCAGCTGCACCGGGCCATGCAGGGCTGCTGGGGGGTGGCACAGGCACGGCGACACCGCTGCCACGGGAGGCTGCCACGCTGGGAACCCTCACCGTGGGAAAGCCTTTGATCTAACCAGATCTGCCAGGGCCGCCTGCCGGACTCTGCTTCCACTTGGCTACCTGCTCTCGCAAGCATCGGCGCCGCGGCGCACGCGGAAGCCACATCCTGTCAGCCCCTTTTGCAATCTGCAGGGCCATCTCCTTGGCCACAACACAGAGGGTTGCGACACTCGGGGAGCGACACGGACGTTGTGGGGCAACGCAGGGCTGGTTCCCGTCGGGGCGCGGCGCCGGCTCTTCGCACCCGCACGCACCACGGGCCTCATCTTACCAGCGGCCAAGGCGGGCTACGTGCATCGGGAGATGCTTCCTGCGAGTAATTCCCC
The DNA here is from genome assembly GCA_013396735.1 of Grallaria varia. Lineage (NCBI taxonomy): Eukaryota > Metazoa > Chordata > Aves > Passeriformes > Formicariidae > Grallaria > Grallaria varia. The sequence goes on from VWZG01008643.1 coordinate 196,947, forward strand.
TCTCTGCAGGAACATATATCTGACTTGATAATTCATGTATGCCTGGGAAGTTCAATCCAGTCCCACTGGAGTAGCGAGCTCGGTGGGAGTTTATTTATTTAAAAGAGTGCATGCAGTAGCATGGAAAAAAAATAAAATAAAATAAAATAAAATCTATCAGAAACCGTAAGTCTTAATCCTAAACCAGTTTTGCTTTTCTTATAATATGGTCTAGGGAAACTGCTTTTAAAAGGTGGCTTCCATGGAGCCTTGGCTTTAGTATTGCAATCCCCACAGAACAGTATTACAGTATAATAATTAAAACATTTACAAAATGAAGATAATCTATGGCTGATCCAAGTTTCTATGGAAATTTGGAGGCTACGCCGTATGCAGCTGTTCCCGTCTAATGCAAAGGTTGGCTGTAGCCCTACTTCTGAGCCCATTTGTAAATAACTTAGGGGATAATTTATCTGCTATGTTTACACAGTTCTCAGCTTGCACAGCTCCGAAGTGTAACATTTCTACGGTTCCCAAGCAAAGGGGTGCCTTATCCTCCCGGCTCAGCCTAAGCAATTAGTGCTCTCCGACTTAATGAGGCACCTCTGCAGAAAGGTGTGGGGGCTTGCAGAGGTTGCACTGCACGAGAGAGGTCGGGACATCAGATGCGCCGGTGGTGAAGTGGAAACACTTGCTCAGGGTGGCCTGTCCTACCCACAGAGTGGCGGAGGGTCTGTAGGTGTGGGTCCATCCCCCTGCCCTTGCTCCCGAGCTGATGGTCCCTGCTAACAGGTTTTGGGTGAACACAGAGCAGAGGAACCTGAAGGGAAGGCAGTTCTCCCCACCCCCAGGATGAGGCTGGCACCTGAAGCGTAGGTAAATATTTCTCTCTAAAGTCATGGGCACCTTTATATGAGTTGCCATATTAACACCCCTACAGACTCACAGAGACCAGGGCAGGCTGTTGGGTGACAAAGCAAAAAGGTAGAAACACCTGGGAAAGGATCTTAAATGAAGGACTTTTTGGGGCTGATAACCTGAAATTTGGCTGATAAAAAGCCAGACAAACCTGCAACTGCTTGTGGAGGAGCACAGGGCAGGCATTTGTGGCACCTGCTCATCATCACGACATGATGATGTTTTACATTCACAAACTTCTCTCCAGTGAGCCCGTAGCTGATATAAGCAGTTTTCACTTTGCAATGTTAAATTACTAATGAAGAAAGTATTAATAACCTCTAAGCAAAGAAGGTTTGCCAGAAGAGCAGAGCTCCAGCAGCTACACAGTGGCCCCAGGGGTGTAAAATCTTCAAACAACAGCATGAAAATCTGCTTTTTACAAAGGGATAGGAAAACTCCATCAGCCAGGAGTGCACAGAAGAAAATCTTTCAGCTGAAATAGAGCTGGAGGTTCCCATCCTGAACAAATATTTAGTCCCGTTCACTGAATGAATCCCTTAGCATTAATTTGAACTTGGAGACAGAAGGTCATAACGCCTCAGTTTTTCCCAGTGAGAATTACAAAAAAAAATAAAATTGAAAATAATAAAAAAAACCCAAACAAAAAAATAAGCCAGAAAGATACAAAAAAGAAAAACCAAACACAGTATTTTAATTCCTGGTTGTATTTAGCTGCTGCAGGGCAGCCGAGTTACAGTTGGGATGGAGGTGGTGGCAGCTCAAAAGTGCCATTGATTTTAGAGAATAACTGTATCCAGAAGCCCTCAGTCATTTCTCAGGGAAAATAATTTGCAAATACAGATACACATCCCAGGACATTAAAAAAAAAAAAAATCTGTCAAAGGGGACATACAAGAAAGCTGGAGAGGGACTTCTGACAGGATCATGTAGTCAGAGGGCAGGAGGTACAGCTTCAGACTGACACGAGGGCAGATTTAGACTAGATATTAGCAAGAAATTCTCTACTGTGAGGGTGAGTATAGAAGATTTAAATGCACATATTTGGTAGTGCCAAAAGACGTAAGCCAGGCTGAGATGGCTCCTCTGCTGCCCCAAAGGGCAGGCTCACAGCTCAGCTCAGCCCCAGCAGGCACAGCCTGCTCTGGTGGAGAGCAATGCCCCGTTCACCCTCTGGCCTCTGCTGACTCGTGGCACGGGGGATAAGGGAGGGGTTTTGATGTGACACAAGAGCGATTTCCTAGAAGATGGCAAGATTTGCAGAGCTGCCTGTTGTTTGCAGGAGCACAGGTCTCTCCATGTCCGTGCCAGGGTTTGCAGCAATAAATCACGGGTTCACATGGATGCATTCCTTATTGCCTGTGGGAGCTCTGTTGCTAAGTCACAAAATTATGTCACTGTGGACCATCTAGGATTTTGTTGTTGTTGTTGGGTTTTTTTGTTCCCCAGCAGACCTTTGGTGTGTATAGGTTTCCTTAAGCCAAAATCTTAAATTTCCAGTTGATTACTAGCTGGATTTTGGTTATTGTCTTACCTGCAGCCTGGACAGGCTCTGAAGACATGTCTGCATATGGTTCTGTGCTGGGTTATAGCATTGCTCACCTACATCAGAGCTGTTCTCTCTCCTTTTTGGGACAAAATAGATAAAATATTATGGCTTTTCATCTATTTCCAGCAATCCTACCTCAGTTCCTAACCATCATCATAACAAACCATAACAATACAAAACCTGAACGTAGATTTATCTGAAATTTATGAAACAAGTCTTCTCCAGCAGCTTAAGAAATCCATTAGAAAGCAATTTGCAGTCTGCTTGCTTTCTGCCCAGAGATGTTATGGATGCCTCATCCCTAGACATGTTCAGGGCCAGGCTGGATGGGGCTTTGAGCAGCCTGGGCTGCTGAAGGTGAAAGGCTGAAACTGAGTATGATCTTTAAGGTCTTTCCCAACCCAAACCAATCTGTGATTCTGGTTTGTAGAATACCCCCTCTCTTACTCTCATGGCAAATTTTGTTTCTTTCTGTCATTACGCTGTTTTATTCTCAGAGCCTAAAATCTCTGTGCATGTCTAATTCTCACCCTGAACACACAAAGGCTTTGGAATTTTTTTTTTTTTGTAAATTATTTAGATTTTGGTAGAGTATTTCTTTTGTAACTACTACTGCTACACACATTAAACCAGCTCTGAAGTTAAACAGCAATTACAGCAAATGTTAAGATCATCAGCCACTCAGGTCTATTAAAGCAGAAAACTATTTTTGAGGCAATCCAAGAAACACAACCCATTCAGCCAAGGACAACACACCTTCCTCGTAAAGGCGCAGGTTTTTGTGCAGCCAAGGAGCAGCTGCCTCTGACCCCTGAGCTCAGAGGAGCCCCAGTGCCAGATAATAATGCAGCTGCAATGCAGACGTATTCTGGGAGCACACTATGCTTCAGTTTGCTTTCCCAAAAGCGAGGGTGTGTGCGTGGTGTCCGACTGTACTGGGAGCGCATCCACCCGGACAGAGAGACACAAACCTGCTTACAAAGAGCAAACTGGAGCCAGACCTGAAACCGTGACAAGATGGTGTAGGTTGGGATCCAGGAGCACACTCTTGCAGAACCTGCTGTCCTCATCCCATGCAACTTTGGCTTCCACTGACGGGGAAGATCATTTTTCTGTCATATACAACAGACAGAGCACATCCTTCATCAGGCTGTGCACTTGCAGGGCAGGATGTGTTCCTGATCATAAATAGCCACAAATTTCCAATCAATTTACAGGTAAGAATGACTTTAAAGAAGTCTTTGAGTTTCCTTCCCCACCCCCTTCCCCTTCTTTTGGTCCTCTAGAAATTTAATAAAATAAAATCCCAGTTAAAATTTCTAGGGTGTTTTAATTCACTCTAATTCTCAAATATATCCCAGACAAGAATAAGGGCTGCTGCCTAATGTTCATCCCAAATGAAAAGGCATCTTTCAAGCTATCTTACAAAGGTAACCACAGCACTCCTGATCATATAGGTTTAACCATATCCCTGCATTTCCCAAGTGCTTTAGCATCTGCCTGTAAATAAGTCAAATCATGTCTTTTCAGTTTTACCTCTATTTTAGCACTTTTTAAAATTCAGGTATACAAATGTAAATACAGTGTGATATTTTAACCTATTTACTTCTTTACCTGAGCCCCTGGATTTGCCTCCTGCCACCTCAGGAAGGTTTCTGCCGTGCTCCTGGCACCTGCTCACCAGCTCCACAGGGTTTAGTCCTACAGACTGCATCCATCCTCCTCTCCTGTTTAATCAACATCTTTTTAAAATGCTGATTCTGCAGAGATTTTGCCATTTTTCTCTGAAATGAAACTGTCAGATGGAAAGGAGAAGTCATCGGTTGCACCAATAGGTGAGATAAAAAGGATGCAGACTGGCAAAAGAATAAAAATAAATAAAAAAAGACACCAAAACCATCCTTAAAACAGAAGCGAGTGGTACTGGGTAGGCAGGAGCTAAGTACCTTGTTTGTATACACCTCAAACACTTTTCCTTTGTGGAGGAGAAAAAAAAAATATATCTGGATCTTAATACTCTCATGGGGACATTACAAGATCATTACACTTGGAGACTTTCCATCTTCCCCAGTCCATTAACATCCCATCCCCATACCTCAAAAGCAAGATTTCCCTGGAGACATCACCTTCTTTCATCACGTCTAATATCTAATAAAGACATAAGAGAATTTAATAACAGACTGCGCAGGGGAGACTTCTGTTCAAACAGCCAAGGTTGCTGCTGGTGTGTTGTTACTACAGATGCTGAAATAGTATAGGAGAGACCATGAAAGTGTAAGGTGTTTCATTTTGGAGGTCATGCCAGTGAAGCCACTGATCTTACCCCAGTCAGCTCAGAATTTGTGTGAAATGAGGCAGAAAAAGCTTGCCCAGCCTTTCCAGTTTCATCTGATCGAGTTCCATTCCCTGTCACTTGGCTCTACAAATTTACACAACTCTTTGGAGCAGGGATACCTTCTCTGAAGGACCCCGAGATAACACAGTAAGTGAAGGGACCAAAGTGATCAAAATGAACTTACACCCATCTTAATCATACTTGCTGAATTTAGCAGAATATTCCCAGATTGCTTAAAAAAATCCCCTGCCCTACTTGGGAAACTAAAAGGCACCTGGTTGGTCTCCTGCTGGAATAAGTACTTATACGAAGAGCACAGTGTTTTATGGCCCCTGTCTCCCAGCACTGATATTATTTCCACTGCCAAAATTTACAACAAAGAGCATTGGATTTGGATGGTCAAATTGAAACAACTTGAGAAGCTAATTATTTTTTTTTTTTTTTTTTTAATCTGGAGGCGAATAAGTATTGTCACAGCGGCAGTCTTGTATAAAACCATCTCAAACGAGAAACTGGAAAATTAAGGTTGCAAAAAAGACCACGCCACTTCTAAAAATTGGGGTGAGCTAAAATAAGGCACGCTGACCTGATAGCTGGGCCTTGAGGTTCTGTGTGGCTTGTTCATGCAGTGCCTGCCAGGTCCTTTGTCATTCAGTTCGTCTTTTACAAATCCATGTTCAGGTATTCATTTTGCAGAGATGTACTGGAGTGTTTCCTATAAATGCTTTTGCTGCTGGAGATGGGGGATTGTCTTCTCTGTAAATTGTTCATGGATCTTCTCAGGTGTGTGTTTAAGTAGAGGTGAGAACAAGCTAAGAAGGGACAGATGTTTGGTTACAAACGTTATATCTGCACTGTGAGGTAATTACAGATGAGAAATGGAAAATGTCTGTTTGCTGAGACCAGAGCCAGGCACCCAAGGGCAACGTCAACCGTGCCCTTAAGAATTCAGCTCCCAGTTTTGGCCCTGAGGAGGACATATATGCAAGGTATTGGTGGTAGTTGCACCACGGTTATTAGCAAGTAAAGAAAGGATCCTTTCTAACTAAAACTGTGAATTCAGTTTTTACTACACCCAAAACATCTCAATGTTTCTGTTTAACATAAATTGCCAAATTTCTTGCGTGCTTCGGGAGATTCTCTCCAAAATGGTGCAAGGTTGGTATTCATTTCTGAGCTGTTTTCTTCCAGGAAGGTCACTGTATTTTCTCTTGTGATTCCCTCATTCTAGGCTCCCCACGTTTGCTATCCTCACCTTCCTTCTGGAGATCTGTCTTCACAGACCTGCTGCATCACCTGCTTGTGTGTCACCCGCTCCTACAGCTCCAGGAGTCCCCACAGCGTTGAGCCACAAGGGAAGAGGTTTGCAAAGCCCAGAAACAATCTTGGGGAGAAGAAAGGAAATACTGAGTGCTGGCTACTTGGCAAAGGCTGTGTGTTTGCTGCCGCTGTGGAAAATGCCTGGGAGGCACCATTAACCATTGCTCTTTGCTACGGGCTGGCTTGTGTCCACACCACCGAGGACCAGCACTCTCTGAAGGGCAATGGTTACCTTCCTGCTGTGCAGCACTTGGCCTGGGTCTCCTCTGAGCTCCCTGCAGAGCCCCACGGACCCTGGCTCAACAACGATTGCGTTGGGGACCTTTTCTTTAGGTTTGAAATGCTCCAAACGATGAAAGGACGGGGTGGCAGCCTGCCAGCATGATGTTTTCCAGCAGGATGTGAAGGCATTTTGGGTTCTACAGCACAGCATGGACGTCACTGGGTGGGCATGAGGTCTCCTGGGACGGCTGGAGGTGTGTCCAGGGTAGAATCTGCTCCAGCTCATGCCAGGTTCTTCTGTCTGGGCGATCTTGGAAAAAAAGCCCTGTCAGTCATGTCGAGGTTTCTCCTTGGGAGAAACCAGTTGGTTTGCTGTGGAGCAGAGACAGGAGGGAGCTCATATGCATGCCGTGGAGACAGCCGGTGAGCAGAGCCCGGGGGGGAACAGAGGCAGCCAAATTGGCTGGGCAGACTAAAGGAGCTTTCATGCCCCCATCGTGGTCTCCCCGAGCGAGACGTTAAACACAGAACAGGCAATGCAATCTTTCCTCACCATCACCCGCAGGATGGGCAGCTGGTCCCTCATCGCTCGCCCGCCACCGTCACAGTCTGGAGGTGACTCTGGCACGTGCTTCTTCAGCCACCATAAACTCACAGCTCTGCCAGATGAGGACAATCTTTGTGCCTTGGCTCTGCAGTTTTCAAAGGTTGATGTGACGAAACAGCAATTCTGTATCTTTTTCAATTGCCCTTTGATTTTGGGCCTGTCTAGGGGTTTGGGATAGGTTTTAAACTTAAGATGTAAGATACATGAAACACATAAAACCAAATTAAACCGCACACAATTAGTGGATTTCAATATCTCCCCCATCCCATTTACAGCTCATGTTTTCAGCCATGCAGCTGTAGCTGAAAGTAGTATGAGACAACATTTTTCTCTATCATATGCAGTCTATTTACAGCAATACATGAAAATTTTACCTTAAAATATAAATGTAATTGTAAAGGTATAATTACAGATATGACTGCGCCTCTTTGAGCCACCTCAAATTATAGTTTCAAATTATAACAATAAAAAAGGATCCAATTAATGACCCTGATTAATTTCATTACGGAGCAGAGCGAGCACCGCTCGGCACAGGGTAAGATTACGCTGCCTGACCTCATTTCATCCGTGCTCTTCCCCTGCAACAGAAGAGCACCCCATGGCACATCAGGTGAGCCATTCCTCCCAAAGACGTTGCTAAGCAATCAGCTACAGGGTTAGAAACGTAGAGTGCTTGATATACAGCACATGGGGGTACAGATTAGCTCTTTTTTTTTTCTTTCTTTCCAGGTATTAAGGAAACTAGGGTGGTTCACCTGAGCTGCGCTGAAATAGTTTGGAATCAGAAATCAACCCAGATTTAAGGCAGCCTTCAGTGTTTGTGTACAGACTGAGCTGATTTATCATGCGTGCTATGTGCTGAGTTGCAAGACCTTGCTGTATTAGTGATTTAAAAGGAGGAACAATTTGATTTGTCATTACTAATAGGGACGTAACTAAATTAGTCTCCCACATACTTTATGCTGATGAGGTCATGCTTAGATTTCCCTTTGTAGATTTACATTCTCACTAGCTTTAATCACAGCTAAGAAACATATCGTATGAGTAATACTATTATGAAATACTGAAGTATTTTCAGAGGGGTTTAGAAACCCAAGAAAACCACGGAAGTAAAAATCAAAGGTGAGCTTTAATATTCAGCCCTATGTTGTACATTTGATTAAATATTAATTCACAGCAATGTGTTGGGTACTTACAACTAAGCTCTCTTGTCCCATTTGAAATGCACGGTCACGTATATAAACTTGGCATTTGAAAAAGGACAGGTCAACACTGTAGATCCCACTGAAATCTTTTCTACAGTTCTTGCTTAATTAGTGGTCTAATCCTACCCCTACAAGTTGTTGACTTGATGGCAGTTGTGGAGTTAGGAAAATATTGCTGCAAAATAGATATGCAGGCTTTGAAAAAATAGAGTCTCTCTGTAATAAGGTGGGGGGGGGTGGGGTTTGAGGTGTTTGTTTGCTTGAGTTGCTGTTTTTTCTATTTTTTTTAGCAAAACAAGAGATGAAAGGAAGATAGCAGAATTCTGGATTATTTGAAGAATTTGACTTTTACTACCAACAGCAGAACTACTGTCTGTGTGGGAACATCAGGAACTGGGCTGCTTTATAGTTAAAAAGAGGAAAAAAGGAAAAGCCACCGGGTAGTGAAGCTTCCTTGAACTACTTAGCAGGGTGTGATGTGAGAAAAGAACCAGGAGGCTCGTTGTGCAAGCTGGGAAGCTGAAAAATCCAAACTACAAAAAGACACCTCAGCATTTGTCTTCCTCAGGGAACTTGGGGGTAGATGGTGCAGGTTAGCAGAGTGCTGCCTCTGCTTCTGTCCTGCAGCTCCTCAGATGGGACGTTACACCCTTGACCATGGCTGGTGCATCCACAACTATCAGTGAGTAATTTGCCACTGTCAGCCCCTGCTCTGACCACCAAAGAAATTCAGCACTGCAATGGAGCCACCTTTTCCCCATCCACAGCCATTCCTCAGCTCCCGGGTCTTGCACTGAAATTTCTTGAAGGTTTTTGCTTGTGTGAAACTGTAAATAGAATTTCATTTGGTATCGGAGCTTTGATTTCCCCACTTAAATGCCACATTAATGCAGAGCTCCCCTGGGTGCATGAGTTCACAGTATGAGTTAACCTCTTCTGCTGAAAGTCTCAAGTATGATTTAGAAATAATTCTGTGCATTGTGACAGAAACAAAAAAAAGCATCTTTAATCAAAAGTATATATAAAAGGGACTCCCATCCTTAGGCTAACCCAAACTCAGACAGCAGCTTTGTGCTGCTTTTTCACTGCATTAAAGTAAAATTTCCAATTCTGCTGCTCAGCCTACAAGTCTCATTTCTGGTCAGAAGCAGGGCATTTTCCTGAATACCATAAAGCACCTGTGAGCAATAAGCTAGCTAGGTCCACAAAACTTTCAGATTTTGATCCTTCATTGGGGAATAGAAACTGAGCTGTAAGTTTTGGGAACACCCAAGTTTCATTGCTGCTGTCAACTTGTAAATGGTTTATTGCTATTTTAAACCCATTTAAAAAGCCCCTCGAGGTGCTGTTGATTTAATCCACAAAGGAATCAAGCTCAAATTTTGCAAAGAGCCTCTCAGTTGCTACCCACGGATTTCTGACTTCTTACCAAGAATGGTCTTGTGGGTGCCCAGCCACGTGAATGCTGGTGGAGCAGAGCTGCCTGCACCCTGAGCTTTCCACTCCTCTCCCCAGTAGCTGTCAGGGGTGCCCAAGGACAAACACAGGCAGAGGGAGACTTTGCCACCCAGTGCCAGAAGGCAGCTTTTTGATCCTGGTGGCAATCACTTCCATGCAGGACTCCAGTCTACACTTCTGGTGCTGTGGTTGAGGGGTGTTTTTTTTTACCTAATTACATTTTAATGTTATATTTCCAGATTCTGATCTGTAACCAGTCGTGAATGCTGCAATGACTAAAGCCTGTTCTTGGTTTCATGCTCATCCTTCTGCCCCCATGATTCTTGCCAGCAGATTGTGAGCAGGACCGAAGCTGCTGCAGGGGCTGCAGGGTCAATCCTGCGATCCTCCAGCCCTGTCTGTGAGCTGGCAGAGCCCAGAGCCCACATCTTCTGCTTTGGGATGGCTCCTGCAGGTGCTGGACCATTGCATGAAAGCAGGAGCATCACCCCTAGCATTGTCCTACCACCGTGCTGCTGAGGTGGACTGAATCCCAAGTTAATTCCACTGCCGATGTTTCCTCATCATCTCAAGGGAAAAACAAACCCCTGTTTAGAGTGGACAGGGCTGCCACCTGGAGGCACCCCAGTTTTCCTACATGATGGAGAGAAAGGAGAGCCTGTGCGAGGAGACTGCAGCTCCTGACAGGTCTGACCGGTCCCGTTGGACATTTATGCAGCCAGGAGATGGCAATTTTGGCACCTGGGTTAAGCAAATGCTCTGTGCTAGAGACCTCTTTGGGGTTAAGTGTTTCATAAGGGAGAACAACGGTTATTTGCCCCTAAACTCAGCCAGAGCACACTCAAGGGTTTTCTCTCCAAGGCCCAGGTTCCGGCAGGACCCAAACTCCCACTTCCCCACTGATGTAACACTTCAATAAGCACGGACCCAAAGCACTTCCACTTTCACCAGTTACCTCAGGCACCTCACAAACCCTCTCATTGCTCGCTGATTCTGTCTGGTCAGTCCCCAGACTGTGTTTTCTCTCCCAGCATGAGCCTTGCAGCAGCCCTGGCTCTTCCCGGGGGTTCCCACGAGGATGCTCAGGGAGCACAGCAGGGTTGCAACAGGGCTCGTGGCACAGCAGAGCTGCGTCAGAGCCCGACGTCAGAGGGTTGAGCAAGAGGAAACAGCCTCAGAAACATTAAACTGCTGCAGACTTCTTGAGAAGTCAGGGGCAAGGCAGAAATGAAAGTTGAGACCAAGTACCCAGAAAGTTGCCCCATCTGCACAGAATAACTTTCAGCCCAAACCCCCTCTCTTGCCCTGGCTGGGGGATGAGCAAGTTTTGCCATGCACAGAGCAGCTCTTTTTTTTTTGGCATGAGGTTCCAGCAGAGCAAGGAGGTGGAGAGGAGTTGTGGTGGGGCTCACTGCTCCTGCCACCTCATTTGGTGTGGTGGTTGGGGTGTTTTCTCCACCCCTGTGACCACAGCAGTGTCCTTCTGCAATACCTGGAAGTGCAGTTGAGCAGCAGTAAGGAGAGGGGCAGGGAAAGGAGGAAGCCTCCCAGGAGAACACAGGAGGTCTGCAAAAGAAATGAAAAACCCTTCAAATGTTCACGTCTCACCAGAAAGTCACCATCAGACTCCACCGTTCAGGGGGCATCACTGGGAGATGCACCAGCACAGCCACCACCAAGAAAGGCTGTTCCTACAGAAATGTGGCTCCAGGGGTTTGTTTTTATTTCCTAAATAACTTATATAGAGGAAAGGCAAGTGTGACTGTGGGATTTCCAGGGTTCATGGGAACACCACCATTTTTGTTTCATGTGCAACACGGGGAAGACGGAGGCTGAAACCTTCACACTTTTGGGGCTGTGCCTTACCCCACAGGTGACATTTTGGGCACTGTCTGTGAGATGCTCCAAATGAGCAGAGGTGCTGCAAGCCATCATCTGACAAATGAGTGGCCACTTCTTTGTTTGCCCAAAAGAATTTATTCCCCCGTTCCCAAAATATTGATGAGTACAGGGTTTCCCTCAAATCTTGCAGTTAGCATGACTTCACAGGGACCCATTCCCAGAGGAGAGGCTGTTTTGATCCCTTTCCTAAAACCCTTGCAGCAGGAGGCCTGGGGTAGATCACCATCATATTGGCGAAACTCAAGAGGGGAAAAAAGAAAAAAAAAAGCATTTTCCAAACCTGGCTAATTTTCTTTTTTCAATATAAATTATCAAAGACATGATTTTATAGGCAGCCATCAAGTACATTCACTAAACTGGCTATGATCTCAAATCTGATTATTTTACTTGCCTTACCCAGAGCAAATCTTGCCTTTCATCGCCCTTCTCCCTAGCCTTGCTCCTGGTTTTCTGCTGGCTCTGGTTTCTCCAAACACATGAAATTTTCCCTCTCCCCAGGTGGGTTTTCTCAGTTTGCCAAGGCTTCTGCTTCTCGTGCTCTGTGCTTTCATGCTGAAAAATTAATGTGGAGATCAAGAGCTGAACTCAAACCAACCAACTTAATGGGGAGGTTGAGGACTCCAAATCCAGATCCTATTTGAACATTCACCACCACACCTCCTCCCACAGAAGTAAAGACCTTCTCAACCATAATGGCTTCTTGACATCCCCAATTTGTACCTCATTTGAGCAGGGTCAGAACAGGAGTCAGTCTGACACCTACATTAAATAGGGGAACTTCACCTGAAGCAGAGGATGTAAAATAACAAGGTCAAACAGATTCTCCCCATCTCAGCCTCAGCTCAAGGTGACAGCATTCCCCATCCCCTGGAAGTGAAATGTAGGACCATATTGTACCACAAAGCACCAAAGAGTGTGCTTCGCCCACCAAAACATCCTCTCCAGCTGGTACTTTGCTACTGTCTCAATGTACATTCCTGTGTGCACAGTTCCACTGAGCAATAACCTTACACAGAGCCTTTAAGGCACAGTTCTTCCCACCTGTCCCAGGGCTTATGCAGCATCTCTAGTGCTCACGCTGTGCTACAGCTCTTGTGCAAACACACACCTCTTCCTCACTCACCTCAACACCCCATCCCTCTCACACTCTCATAGCTGCATGTCTGTGCCCAACAGCAGAATAAATCACTGCCAACAGGATTTTACCTCTATATTCACAGGCTCTTAATGTACAAACCCTATTTTCTCCAGTTTGTTTGAAACCTTTTTTTTTTTTCTCGTAATTATTATTTCATCTAATTTGTGGCTCGTTCCTCACAGCTCAGCTCCAGCATCAACCTGGGCCTGGTTCCTCTCCTGTCACTGACCAGCATTGTCTTTGCATTTGGGGTCTTGGGGCTAAAGGAGAGGCAGTTTTAAACTCCCTTTCCATCTCTCTGAAGATGGAAGATTATGGAGGTATACAAACACTCAGGGATTTGAAAAGAAAGCATCAAAAGAAACCTTTTTCTGAAATATGTTTACTGAGTCCTTCTTTTAAAAGGAATGAAGATTTCCCATCCCATAAGAGCTTTCATTCAGCACAGACTGGCAGCAGTCCTCCAAGGGGAAATCAGGACATAAATGGCAAAATAAATCATATTTCTCCATTCAAAACAGGTCAAAGATAAGGAAGTTATCCCTCATCGCATCCATGCGGTAAAGGCGAAGGAAAAAACAGTGCAGACCAGCATGTTCAAAGGACAGTTGTGTCACTTCACTTGGCTGATTTGGAGGTTTAGTAACCTCTCAGCAAAAGCAGCCACTTTCACAAAGTAGAACTGTAAAAGAAAAGATGTCATTTTATTCCTGAAATAATGTGATGCTGTCAAAACGACCCCACTGGGTTTTGCTGAGAGACAACTCTTTCATCCTTTCAGCTCACTGTGGGGTCCCTGGGGTGATACAGCCCCATCAGGACAGCACTGTGGGACAAAAACCCTCCTGCTATTCAAACTGGCTTTTAACAGGCAGTTTTCCACCAGTTTTAGCTTAGTCATACCCACAAGTGCACGGAAAACCAGCATGGAACTGTCCTCTGTAGGCTGTGCCAGCCTAGGCCATAGTCAGTGCCCTGGCTGCAGAATGTCCCTCTTGCATTGCCCTTGCAGAGGGTGGGCTCACTGCTCTAGGCTCTGAAGGGCAGCAGGGAAAGGGGATGCATTCCCAGACATGGGCTGAAGTTGTGCTTAAGAAAGGGCAGCTGCACCGGCCTTCAAAGAGTTTTCTCTTTTTTTTTTTAAAATAACACATCAAGATCCCTTTTTTCATCCCTGGCCCCATTCTCATGAGAAATACCAGTGTAATTTCCATGCTAATCAGATGAAAGCTTGCAAGATACATTTCCTTCAAGATGCAGGGGAATGTATTAAGTTAACTCCAGGTGACCTGTGACTCTGACAGTGACACACTGTTTAAATCCATGCAAATGAAAACCTTGCCCATGCCACAGGCAAATACTTTGCTTTTCCCAGGCTGCTCGCATGGGGCTGGATATGCTCAATGAGTGAAGCCTTCGTGATGCATTTCAGCAATAATTCATATGCTATACATAATTTAGGACCTCACTGCAGTCCCCCCCGTAACACACGTCGTGCAGTGTGTACACACAGGGCCAGACAGCAGCTTTAAGGAGGCTCCAGGCATAATACACAGTAAGAAGAAGTTTGATCCATCTCCAATTTGCACCTGCCAGATCATGAAGGGAGCTAATTGGATTAAAATATTGTAATTATCATTTCATTTACATGCGGTAAAACCTTAGGGAAACATTTTAAATGGCAGAAAATTTGAGGATGCAGTCTCTGAAGTCTGCTTCTTAAAAGCCTAGTGCTCTCTCCCGCCTTCATTGCCTGAGACTAGTTTTATTCCCAGGAAAAGGTGAGTTTGATGAGCAGCTGATGTAGTGCACAGACCACAAAAGGCTGCTTGGTTTGATCATGGTCATATTTATCAAGGCTTCTTGGATGCCTTTGATATCACCAGTCCATGGTAACCGTGCCCAACTGTCCCTGCAGCCCCCACCCACAAAAAATCAGCATAAAAACACCTGTAAAGGACCTGACCTTGGAGTTCAACAGACATCCAGTTGCAGGGGTGCCGGAGGCCAGAGAAGGAGCAGAAAATCCCTCTCTTGGGCTATAGCAGCAGCTCCCATTTCTTCTTCACCGGGAGACAATCTCATGTTTGGGGGCCCCAAGGGAGGGTTAAACCTGGAGCAGCCCCTGGCCCCACAGACCTCCCTCACCAGTGGACCACGTGCCCTCTGATGCAGCTGGAATGCTACCGGCCTCCTGGTGCATCTCCCAGGAAGGTGTCCAGCAGCTTCCATGGCATGCCAGCACTGCCGTGCCCTTGGAAATGGCAGGGAGCAGGGATGAGGTGCTGCATCTCTGCTGGTGGCTGTCACCGAGGAGCAGGGAGACCACACACACACGGTGCCATTCAGTTCCAGAGCCTAACGAAGCAGAAGAGAAGAAAGGCCAAAAAGAACCCAAAGCCGTGTCTCCTCAAAACTAGTGGGTGCTCTTTAGGGGACTGAACTTTGTGTAGGGCAGCAGATTTGCTTGGCAGATTTACAAGCCAGAGCTGGGTTTTCCCCACTCTGGCATCAGCTGAATAGCTCAGCCTGGACCAGGTACGAAGCCACTGTCCCCCAGGTGCTCAGTGGAGAGTTCTCTGTCAGAATACATCTAATTAACTTCTGTACTTCTTCTGTGACACTGATTCAGGAGGAAACAGTCACAGCCACGATGAGAAATAACACAGAATGTTGCAATGCCCCTGCTCTCACAATAGCCTCAGGGTCTGCCCTGGTCTCCTGTGAAGCTGATATGGAGCTACTGACCAAGAGCAACTTCAAACCTCCCCGAGTGGCCAGGCCTAAGCACGTAGAATTTTATGTGCTCATCAAGAGCAGAAAGGTGGCAACAGAAAAGCAAAGATTACCCTTAAGAAAGGAAAAAAAAGGGAAGGAAACTCCATATTAGGGAGTGTATTAACCCTTTACGTGAGGACACAAGGCTCTGAGAAGTCCAGCCTGTCACTGAGGCCCTGCTCATGCCAATGATGAAGCCCCGGAGCACACGAGGGCAGCTTTGGCAGCTGACTCAGCACCTTGCATAGCTGTTGTCAGCCCAGAGCCTACCACTGACACACTCACCTGGTTTCTTTTTTGGGACAGTCAACTCAATGCACAGTACATGACTTTCAAAGGGCAAGAACCGCACCCAGTCTGGAAACTGGAGGCTTTGTAAGACGTGTCCCATTAGGCAAAAATCAATGCCTGCCTGGTCATTAGTCATTCTGGAAACCTCCACCTTGGTGAGTCAGCCTGGCATACCTGGCAAGCTGGAAGGGAATCAAGTTTTGGGAATATTTTCTTTTTCTGCCACCCCAAAGTTTCCAACTTGAGCTGCCCAGGCAGCAGCCAACCTCCCTGGGAAACTACCCAGCTGGGAACATGGCATGAAACCCACTTCTGTTCTCACCACATCACATCTAATGTATCCAAAACATATTTAGCTGATGAGTTCCCTCTCTCCAGAAACACAACAAACACACAAATATCACCAAAGAAAATTATTGGATGATCTCCTGCTAAATGCTCAAGCCCAAGGGGAAAGGATAAAAGTCTGAAAAGTTGACTTTGCCATCACCCATTTTTTGCTGAGATATCTCCAAGAAGGGCAGCACCAAGGGTAGTTGTACAGAAACACAGCACAGGCAGCTGGATCAGAAACAGCACTGCCATTCATGCAGTTCCTCCAAGGTTTAAGTGACAGTTCTAGCCTGGATTTCTATTCTCCACCTGGCTATCCCAGAAAATCATGGCTGACCATTTCCAACAGACAGAGCCTGCTATGGACTGTAACAGGGAGCTAAGCAGCGTAGTTCTTGTTACCAGAACAGCCACAACTGCTGTAAATGTCTGCAGTGTGTGTGTAAAAGCCTCTCACAGCTGGGACTGCTTACTGTTGAATTTCCTTGCCTTAGCTGGACACCATGCAAGAACTTCAGCCCTCCCAGGTTTAAGCCACCAACAAACCTCTGTATGCAGTCCGGGCATCCTCCCCAGAGCTGGATGGAGCATTTTACAATCCCACTCAACAGGCTTTTTCCAATTCTGTGTCTGACTGGTGCTACAAATGTATGTTCGGTCTTGGAGGTCTCCAGACTGGAACACTGTTGATATAAAACAGACTTTGCTGCAAAAGATAAAGTGGGTCAACGGAAACAAAACTTCCAACATTTAGCTGCCAAATGCAACCTAATTATGATTTGTAACCACTGCATTTCTGTGAAATAAGAGCTATGGCCTTGGTGCTTTGGAGGGGAGCACTGACCATCAGCACAACTGCTGCCTGAGTTTCCTTGAGACACAAATGGAAGTGCCCATTTCCACAGTACAAGACCTTCTGATTGCCCAGGAGAACTGCTCAGGTAAACACCAAAGCATACGAGCAAGCTGACCAAAGCCTGAAAGGCAGGGAACGCCAGCACAACAGAGCTCTCCCAGTTCTGCTCAGGGTCATCACGTTGGACCACCCAGTGGCGGAACTGGCTGGGACCATGATTTGTCCTACTCTCCCTGATCACACATGGCTGCAGAGCCCAAGGCTGTAAAACTTTGATGCTCTGCTATTCTCAAGCTCCCAGCACCAGTGATGGTTCTCTCCTGAGCACTGCACTCACAGGATACAATTGCTATAAGGCAGCACCGGAGTTTTACACCAGGATGAGGTTTCCTCCACTGCTGTCCACAGTGAACTACACCGCCCTACCACAGTCCCTACCAGCATCAAGGGACCATACTCACAGATTGGACGATGCTGTGCAGGTCAGGACTTCTTGTCACGTGTTGCTTTGCCTCTCCAATGATGCGGGCCTGCCTGCTGTGCTGTCTGCCAGGGACGCTTGAACAACTCTTTAAACATCGTTAAATCTTTAGCACTTCTCAGAAACAACCCAACTCTTTTCTTTGTGCTGTAACATAGCTCAGTGGTGCCTTTTTTTTTTTTTTTTTTAAACAAGGTATAGCATTTACTTGGCAACGAAACTTTCCCACCTCCTCTCCTTGGAGGGTACCGCGGAGATTCCCAGCAAATTGCTTCTCCAACCAGGTGCATTTATATGGTCACCTGTGAAATGCATCTTCTTCCTGTGATGGGCCAGGGAAAAGAGGTGGCAACTGGGACGTGAAAAAGATATTGTTTAGCATAGGAAGGAAAACATGACAGCAAGAACAAGACTTACCTCAGCTTCCTCCTGGGGTATGCCCAACTCTGAGCTGCAGCAGATTCCTGTTATTACCCAGGGGACACCTGCAGGAGAATGAAAAAGGGACATAGATGGCCAACCCTGGTCCTCTGTGCCTCAGAAAGGACACAGACATGATGAGAGAGCTGCTGTCTGCCACCCCACAGAGGAATTTTCCTTGTGGTGTGAACTGTCTGCCTGAGCGCTGCGGAACAGATCGCTCAAGGTTAAATTGGATTAAACTGTTACAGCTCCACTTTCCCACGTGTGGTTTAAATTTAAACGCTATAAATTTCATGGTGAGTTATTAAAACCTTCTTGGCAAGGAGAACTCATCTCTCAAAGAAAGAAATTTTTCTCCAAGTTTGCAAACCCACAGGGAGGCTTTAAGTCAAGTTCACGGTGAGATTTCCAAGTGGAGGGGAAGGAAGAGCTGAGGTGGCGTGTGGGAGCCCTGTGGAGCTGTCTGGCCCTGCTCTACCATGTCAGCTGCTCACCAGGTTTTCATGGTCAGCGCCTTGGTCCCACGTGCTGTGCCCAGCGGCACAGATGCCTCTGGAGCAGAAGCCGAGCACTGCGCCGTATGGCACATTCGGAGACAGCAGGACATTCTGGGCTGGATGTGTGGAAAATTTTTGTAAGCACTTGTCAGCATAAATTGACAAACAAGCTTTGGGAGGCCTTGAGATGCCATTCTTCCGAGACGTCCCATCCTGCCAGTTTCTCCTGGTATCACCCAGCCATGCGGTACTCTTTTCATGGGGCGAGTGTAAAACATCCCACTGAGTTTGGATCGAACCTACGCAAAGATGATCACAATTATCACAAACAGGGATGGAAAGTTCTGCGTGGCTACTGCTCCTTGCTGGGCTGGGAAAGCCCCACAAGAGGAACCTCTTGCTCTATTGCTCCCTGAACCTACTAACCAAAATCCATGAGGCAGAGCCCTGGCAAGTGTAGGAAGAGAAACAGGTGGAAACCTGTAAGACAAACAGCGCCACCCCAATTGTTTGTGACAGGGCAGCAGAAAAGCAGAGCTTCCTACTGCTTCCCACCCCAGGGGAGGACATTAAACACAGTCCTGGCAAGGACAGCACAGCAGACACACTTCTGCACTCTCCAGACTCTATGTTAAGCCTCAGAGGACTGAACTGCAAATCATTCAGAGTTGGTTTCTGTTCTCAGCTGTCATACCACAGGAGCAGCACCAGCTCAGGCTGTCCTTCTCCACATGCTTCTGAAACTTGCCTTGGATGTGCTGCTGTAGGAGCAGATGTTCACCAGTCACTCAGGTCTTTCCAGTGGCTGAGTATATTTTTCAGCCCAAAGCCTCCAGCAGGCTCCCACATCAGCCCAGGTGGGCACAGCTGTCATCTTTGACAAGATGAACTGCAAAGCTCTTACCCTTGCCCTTTTGGAGCCAGAAAAGGGATGAGGCAGCCCCACGTGCCACTGGCTCCACACACGGCCAGGCTATGGAAACCAAGGAGCATCTCTTTGGACATTGTGACTTGCCTGTACAACCTCAGCTGCTGATTTCCATTTCAAGACTTCTTGAGGATGGGAAAACACTAGACCAACTCTCATGTTCAGCTGCAATTCCAAGGGGATCTGGAAGCCTGGCTGCCCATGGGGCTCACTGCTGTTTCCATATTAAACACCACAGCCAGCACTGGGGCTAGCAGTGCAAACAGTGCTGGAGCCCCAGCTGGTGGAGAGGCAGCCACGTGAGGGTGCACAGGCTGAGGGGCTTTGGGAAGATCCAGGGGAGGGCTGAACTCTGTCAGGCGCTGACAGCTCAGGGCATCAGAACAGCCCGTTGCCTGAATTCACCCGAGAGGAGAAGAGGGCTGGGCGTTTTGGCGGGTGGCTTTTTTTAATTGGGGTTGTTTCTTGATGAGACTGGACGTGGCACTTAGTGCCATGATCTAGTCATCGCAGTGGTGTTGGATCGAGGGTTGGACTTGATGATCTCGGAGGGCTCTTCCAACCCAGTTGATTCTATTATTCTATGACTGTATGGAGGTTCCACCGAGATGACTACCATCAATGGTCCCCTCTGGCAAGAGGCAAGAAAACACACCACCCATAACGCTGCTGCTTCCTTTGAGAATGCATGCAGAATCAGTCTGGAGGAGAAAAGACAAGGCAGAAAGAACCTGCCTCGCCAACACCGCCTATGGAAACTTTCTGCTGTGCCTTTGCAACCGGACTTGCCCATCTCGCATCGGCCTCTTTAGCCATCAGCGCGCTCGCAGCAAGCGTGGGGAGAGCCCTTCCCAAATCTTCGTTGGCGAAGCCGAGCCATGAGTGATGATGATGATGATTCTATGATTCTTGGAGGTGGGTTTTTTGTGTTGTGGTTTTTTGGCTCTTTTTTTCGTTGTTGTTGATTTTTGCAGTAGGGCTGGCGGTTAACGGGGCTGCGAGGGGCTGGAAGCTGCGCCCTTTGGGAGATGCCCCCCGTGCCCCGCACTGCTCCCGGCGGCCGCACGGGGTCACACCGAGACTGCTGCTCGCCCGCCCCCCCGCCCAGCGGCAGCCGCTGCTCCCGGGACCACATCGCCCGGCTCCGGGAGCCCCGGGATGCGGCGGGCAGCGGTGGCCGAGCACCGGGGACAAGCATCGCTGAGCTCTGTCCCGCAGGGGCTGGGCGGGGGAACCGCAAATGCTGCTCTTACCCCGCCCGGGTTGCTGCTTCCTCCCCGCCAGGCTCGTGGTTTCCTACGAGCGTTGGAAACCTTACGGAGCTCCTCGCTCCAGGCGGGAGCTCCGCGGAGCCGGGAGAGCCCCCGGTGCCACGCCGGGGGTCGGGGGGCTCCGAGGTGTTGTCGCTGTCGCCAGACCCCGACACCCGCAGTGTCAGCCACCCGGGAGCAGAGCGCGATTCCTTGCTGGTGTGCCAGGTGGGAAAAGCTTTCCAGCACTTGAACCGCTGACGTTTGGCCCAAATATCGTGCCGGACGCTGGTGTAACGCTGCTGCGTGACAGCCAAGCAGAGGACGGAAGGACTCGCTGCTCATCCCCCGCCCCAAACACAATCGGCTTCCACGCAGTTCAAGCGCTTCACCTACAAGTCCAATGACTCGGCACAGGCAGCCCCCGGTGCTGTGACAGCAGGTAGAGCAGCCTGGTTTGTGCAAGGGCTCCCTGCTGCCGGGACACTGAAGGAGGAGAAGTTACGATTTGGCAAGAAGAATTGGAAAGAATTAGCCTTGCTGCATTTCAAATATGAGATGTTTGTTTTGTTGGAAGATGACTTTAAGGGTGCCAGGAGAGGCCTTGAAAATACTCAAAGGTCCCAGTGGAGAAGCTACAAAAGAGAAAGAAATAAGATGAAACGCAGGAGCAGCAGTTCCTGCCCCAGCAGAGCAGAGGGACACAGAGCTGTGGGTGGAAGTGGGAAGTGGCAGATGTGCAGATGGCATGGTGCTCATCAGTCACAGCAGAGCCCCAGCACACCCAAACACGCGGGGACAGCGAGGGACCGTGGTGAGAATCACCCAGCACGGCAGTCACAGAGTCACCTGGGGGCACAGCCAGCTGGGTGGTGCTGTGCCAGCCCGGAGCGGTGCCGTGCCAGCCCGGAGCGGTGCTGTGACACCCCGGAGCGGTGCTGTGCCAGCCCGGAGCGGTGCCGTGCCAGCCCGGAGCGGTGCTGTGACACCCCGGAGCGGTGCTGTGCCATCGGGGAGCGGTGCTGTGCCATCCGGGAGCGGTGCTGTGCCAGCCCGGAGCGGTGCCGTGCCAGCCCGGAGCGGTGCCGTGCCAGCCCGGAGCGGTGCCGTGCCAGCCCGGAGCGGTGCCGTGCCAGCCCGGAGCGGTGCTGTGCCAGCCCTGTGCCGCCCCAGCAGCCCCGGTGCCCAGCAGCGCCCCGGAGGAGCCCACGCTGGCCCCGCTCCTGTCACAAATGGCTGCACACACCATTGAGCACAGAGGGCTGGTGAAACCAGGAGATAAAGAATGCGTTGGAGAAGAACAAAACGACCCAGCACGGGAGCTGGGAAAGCTGAGCGTCCCGGGAATTGGGGGATGGCTCCTGTGTGCTCGCACAGCCTGAGATCCGTCGGGCAAGCTTCTCTAAGATACTTCCCTGAGCAGCTGGGCAGAGCCAGCCATTACTGATGCAATTAACTGCTTCATTACCACCCAAGCAAAACAAACCAATCAATCTCTGCTTCGTCTACCCAGAGAAGAGAGAGCTGTCAAGACACAAAGATCACGTTCCAGCCCACAGCCGTGACCGTGACCCGCACCCTCCTGCTCCCCAGGCACTCCCTGGCAGCAGATTTGGGATGTCCCCTGCCATTTCAGGTGTGCTGACACCACACCAGTGAGCCAGCACCCCCAGCACCCCCATGAGCTGAGCTGCCCCTTGCTGTTGGTAAATACCTGCTTGAGATGGAGCTGTAGGCTCAGATGGGAGCAATGGAGGCACGAACAGAATTTAGCCTTCTGAGGACCACCTTGCCCACAGGCATCCGTGCCTGATGCATCCAGCATGTCTGGGATGTTATAGCACACCAAGTGAAGGCCAGAGACTGGTTTTAGGATGAGATCAACCTGCCAAAGGGAAAGGAAACCTAGAACACACCAATCAATCGCTTCCAGAAGACCAGGAAAAGCTGTGGCCCAGAGCCACCCCAAGCCTCAGTTTACACAGCACAACACCCTTCTTTTACAGCAGCATAGACATTTCCCACAAGCTCTCTTCTTCCCACCAGCCATGTCTCCAGATAAGGCTCCAGGTGATAGGCAGGGAGCAAAAGGTTCCCTGCCATGCAGGAGGAACAAGGGTGACTGACTCTTGAGATCCGAGGTTAAACTTCAAAGGGCCACTAAAACATCAGAGTCTGGAGACTTCAGCATCTCTAAAACCTTTGGGCTACTGAGAATATTAAGGTCTGAATAGAGTGAAAAAAACCTGCACTTAACTCTGTGTTGAGGTACAAGTGACCTATGAAAGGGATTATTCGTGGATGTTTGAGATAGCAGGACAGGACAATCCAATCTTGTGTCCCTGAGTATTTTAATAAACTCCTCTGTAGGATAGCGATTAACATCCCCACAGCAGTGTGATGGCACGTCAGGATGCCAATACTGTGGGGTTAGCAGGGAAAAATCAGAGGCACTGTGCAGGGCTGAGGAAGGAGTTATTGTACAAAATGCTACGGACTCCACTGTGGCTCAGTGGTGCTCCGCCTCTGCTGTGGGGATGCCCCACAAATGCTCACAACAGTCCCTTAATCCTGAACATCTCTGAAGGGAGATGGGGACAAGGGACAGGGGCTTGGCAGTAGTTGCAGTGGGGGACCAGCAGCCACTTCTCATGCCCAGGCAGCGGAATGGCAGGGCTCCCCCCTCCAGTCCTTCATGGCTGATATGCTCTGCTGGGAGAGAATATGGATAAATCCCATTGGTCTAAGATACTTACTTACATGTTCTGTTGTATCTGCACTGTCTGGGCAGGGTTGGCCACTGTGTTCCATGCCCAATTCCACAGGCAAACAAGCTCCCTGCTCTGACACCAGCAGTTGTGAAAGAAAACAAAGCAGAAGAATTATTTCTTCTCTACCTATAGGTAGGGTTTGGGAAAGCAGTGATTCCACACACCCAGCCCTGCTCAGTTCCCACCCGTGGCACACTGATGGTTCCCACAGCCCAGCCTGGCCAGGTGCAGGAGCAATGCTGTCAGCATGCCACCAGTACTGATGATCACTGCAGGAAATCACAGCCAGCTCACAACTGCCGTTAGCAAACTGGGAGGCGATTCCTTTAGCTGATTAGGAACTGCTCATAGCGAGATTTTTGTCGTTGGGGATTTTCCTCCCTCTCCATTAGACACCGGGCTCCTGCATTCTCCCTGCTTCCCTCTTCTTTGTGTTTGATCCATTACCTTTCTTTCCCCCGTGCTTGTAGCAGTTCAACACCAGTGTGACTCCAGACCTGGCACAGGATTAAGTCCAGGGTGAAACAGGGAGTTCAAGAGTGCTCAGTGGCTTTGCCTGTGCCACTGCATCCCTCCCACACATAAGCCCACAGAGAAATCCCTCTTCGTGGTAATTCCTGAATTTATAAACTGGAGACGATCAGGACCTGACCTCAGGAGCAGGACAGCCCCACTGAGAGCTCACTTCTGCCTTAGTCCCAGTGTGGGTGGCTGAATTGCTGCGCCTGTAGGAAGCATCTGATGTAAAAACACTTGTGATCATAGGCAGAGTCCATCACAACTATTAACTCACTGTTCAACAGCTGGTTATCCACATGAGAGTTAGTCTCTTCTTTCTTGTTCAAGTTGGCTCAACTTCTGGCTGTTGTGTCCCCTCAGGCCTCTGCCAGGCGGGCAGTAGAGCCCAGCTTACCAGGTCTGT
Source organism: Grallaria varia (assembly GCA_013396735.1). NCBI lineage: Eukaryota > Metazoa > Chordata > Aves > Passeriformes > Formicariidae > Grallaria > Grallaria varia. Next base: position 221,110 of record VWZG01008643.1, read on the forward strand.
GCCCCCACTGTAGCCATTTACAGGGTGCTAATGGTGTCTGCAATTAGTCTTCTCTTGGATACATTCAGCAGATTGCACCTCCAAAGATTTCCAATCCCTTCGTCACTCCTGTGGCTTTTCCCTCACAGCAAAACACACCAGAAACACTTCTAGCAGGACACTCACTCAACACCTTCCCCCACTGAGCCACATCTTCCTTCTTGCCAGGTGCTTCAGCCGTTTTATAAATACCACAAACAAAAGCAACCCTGCCAATGCTGCCGGAGCTGAACCCCAGCACAGAGAGCACAGAGCAGCCAAGAAGATCCCATTTGGCAAGAACCAACTTCCTCCAAGAGTTAATGCTGTGACAACATCCGAACCTTGGGAAGGCACTGGAAAACCTCCAGGAGTGGCACACGGGGCAGAGGGTTTTATCAGAGAGTGTTGGTATTCTCCATGGCTTTGGCGCTGTCTGTTCTCAGAGGAAGTGCTTTTGTAAGTGCTTGATTTGGAGTTAATGTGTTTTTTTCTGTTTAAAACTAACCTAATATTATTCAATGATTTGTATTTATTCGCACTATGTAATTAGATCACATTCTGAGAATTATTTGTTGCATGAGTGGGAATTTGAGATTTTCAAAAAGTGAACGCTTTTTTTCTTTTAATTTCTTACTGCAGCAAGCAAGCAGAAAAGAAATAAATATAAAATCAACAAGCAAAAAGACAACAGCATCTCTGTCCCCCCTACCTACAGGATTTCTGTAACACTGGGCAGTAACAGAGAAGCAGCACACTCAGTGGATTTTTCTCCTTGAAAATACCCTCGATGCAATAGGTAAGGCACCACCTTGCACTCCTCCTGGGAGTTGCTTTTGGCAGAACAATAGTGGGTGGAAGAAATCCCTTTGGGCAGTGTCCCTTAGGCTGTCAGCTCCTTGGCTTCTCCCTCCACTATCACCAGGTCCAAGTGCTGCATCACCTGCAGGTTCATGACAGAGGCTGGCTCTCCACCTGGATGTTTTTAGTAGAGCACCACACCAAGACTCTCTTGCTAAGACGCCCTTTCAGCTTTCACGCTTTACACCAGCCTTATTTTTGGATTCTTTACTGCAGCACCCACTTCGCTTTTGTTCCAGTCCAAGACAAAAGTTGTGTGGAGGCAGCATCTGGATGCAGGTCTGCTCCTCAGGTTTTCACAACGCGTGTCTTTGAGACAGACAGTAGACAAAGCAATATTTCAAATGCTCCTGACAGGAAAGAAACATGAAAACATCTTCCCTGAGACTCAGTTTAGAGTCTAACTCTAATATCATTCCTTTAAAGAGGAAAGGCAAAAGCAGAATGCGAGGAGCAAACATGACAGAAAACTGCCTTTCAGGAGCAGAGCTGGGCAAGGTTTTCCTACTCTCTTCTCCAAGCAAGGTTGATGTTCTGTTCTGAAAAACACTCCCAAAATTTGGCAATTGGAGGGCATAAAACAGGTCACCAAATGAATCTGTGGTAGCTCTGTATTCTGCTCCAACACACTCGGACGAAATTAGTTAATTTCCTTATTTGAATGGAGCTTCTTTACATGAGGATTACAGCAATTTCTTTCTTTTTTTTTTTAATTAGGGAAGAGTTATTTCTAGACAAAGACAAGTTACGATCACTGGCTCAAACCTTTAATTCTTGTTCCCCACTAGAGAGACCATTTCTACCAGAGATCACCCATCTACATCTCCCTTTCCACTAGCTACAAGTTCTCCTAGACAAAGCAGATGGTTCAGAGACCAAACATAGGACTCTTGAACTACTTGGGCTTCACTTTTTCCTGTACCATCTCCCAGTGCTTGAGGGCCAAGGCATCACAGGGTAGTTTCATTTACATATAATTATGAACTTGAAAAAGTGATTATTTTTCTGTTTATATCTTCAATTATTCATTTCCAGCTTTCTGCAAGGAAGCCAAAGAAAGTGAAATCAATTTTAAAAACCAAAACAACCTGAAACCAGCAGGCTTTACTCTGCATACCAAAGAGAAAACCTGCCAGTGAAGCAACAATCACAAATGGTCTTGGCCAGAAAAAATAATTAACTATCAAGTGCCTCAAAATTTAATCTCAGAGGCTCCCCAGACACAGAGGAAGATGGCACGGTACAAGTCATTTGGTAAAAAAAGCCAGGGCGGTCTCATTGCTCTTAATATTCTTCACAGGTGACTTCTCATGACCAAGATCTGACTGGACAGCCCTGCAAGGATAAGGGACAACTTCCTCCCAACTGTCCAAAAAGGCGGTAGCACTTCAGCATCATTTTCAGAGACACCTTTTAAGAAAGATGAATACTTTTAGCGTGTTTTACAGGACTCTATCAGAAAGAAATTACCAGCACAAATGCTATTCAGGACTATGTCTTATCATCATCTTCCACCATCTGACCACTGCTGAAATATTACCTAGAAAGAGTCACCTCAAACACCCTCCCTGGTGCTATTTTCTTTCTTTTTTTATTAACTCCATGAATAAAATGTCATGGTGGTAACAGCAATGTTTTATTGCCCTGTGGAGAACTAGGTAAAAGTGCAAAACTGTGGCAATAAGACTCTCTAGAGTAAGACACGAGTTTAGTGCTTGCTTAAATGGTGTGAGTGCCTGGCACAGGGTTACTGTCAGGAACTCAGATCTCTGTAGGGTGTGAGGTGGTTACAGCCCGTTGCAGGGCACAGTGGTCCCGCACAGCCCACCTGTGTCACACCCCTTGTGCTCATGAGGAAGAGCAGGTGGCAGCATCGCTCAGCGGCTGGACCTGAGCAACAGCCCCTGTGCCCACGGGCACCCTCCACTGCACCCCAGGGGTGGGAGGCCCAGAGATCCCATTGCTGGAGACCCCACTGCTGCTCCAGCACTTTGGACACAGAATATTCTCTTTTGCAGAAAAGCTCAGTCAGAGAGCCCCAGCGGGCTGGTGGCTGAGGAGAACTGAGAAGACAAATCAACTTCATACCTTTGAGTGAAACATGAGGGAAAAATCGTACTTTACACTTCAGAGCCTTCATGTTTAGTGAAAACAATAAATGAAACGAGTTCATAAAAGACTAATTGCCCAGTTTGTTTTATGCATGAGCCCCTGCATTCCTAGCACATGCAGTTACAGCTTGTTTTCAAAGAGACCAATTACCTCATTAAAACATCATCTTCACACTTCCAGATCTGCTATAACAAGTCTTCTCTTCATCCTTCTGGCCTAATATTTTGCCATCTTTTGGCTTATGAGCAAAGAAAAAAAAAGCCAAATTAAAAAAAAATCAGAGTATTGGCAATATCTATAATTTACTAACAGCTATTAAAACTTGAGAATTGGGATCCATCCTTTCTCCTCCACAAAGTAAAGGAATACTGCAGAACTTTAAACACCCTGGTGCAAAATGCATGGCAGCTCAGGCAGCCAAGAAGCACCTGTGTGGCAGGTACAAGGACACCAAATGAATGTTTGAAACAAGCCTGTGCCTGGGAACTTGAAGGACAAGATCAGGAAGGAAAAGGGATGAAAGTTCCTGAGTTGTCCAATATTTCATTATCTGCAAGATACCCAAGGAGGCCACAGAATAAGTCCAGTCTGAGCACAGCAGAAATGAAAAGCTGGGTGAAGGGGTGGGGTAAAGGGTGAAAGAGACGGAAAAAGAGCTAAGAGCCCCTCGGAAACAGTCAAAAAGATGCTCACGTGGATGATTTCTTCCAGACAAGCAACATAAATAAAGCATAATACAGTAAAGTGTTATCATTAGAAATAAGAGTTCCCAGTAAGCATCTGACTTTGCAGCATAAACCTTTGCTAGAAATAAAGATGTTTGAGCCATCACCGTCTCTCTGATGAAGCAGAAAGCAGAAGCCTCTGCCTGCCTGTGCAGGAACAGAGTGCTGCAGTCTTGGCACTGGTGGGGAGATGCTATCGGGGGTTGCCACGGAAACCAGAGGATGCAGCCCCAGCAGTTTGACTCTGCATGAACTGATGATGAGTTCAGCGAGGCGCTGAGAGCGCTGGTGGTTTCCTCCAGCTCCCAGGCAGGACTGTGATGGAGCTGTGTTTGAAGCCTTCCTACAGTCGATCTCCTGCTACCACAACTCATCTTTCACATCTCCCCACTCCTGTACAGGCACAACCACATGGGCACACAGCCCCTTTTCCTCCTTCTCAGGTTAGACAACACACACAAAGGTCATTCCTCACCCATCACTTCCACCCAGGTTCCTCCTCACTGAGAAGCCATGTGACAGTTTTTAAGTATATTTGAGCATTCTGGACAGAGGTATTCCCTGGAAGCAGAGGTATTTTATTGAAGTTCCTTTCACGGCAGAGGGAAACTTGATATCCAGCTGCATTTGCACACCCACACAGAGCAGAAAACGCTGCACAGACCTAGAAAGATTCACTTCAGAGTTTACTGTAGTGATTTTCCCCCTCACCCTGAAAACAGTTGTGATTCAGAAGGAACCTACCATATGAGAGAGCCCAGCACCAGGTGAATTATTGCCACCTTTGCCAATGTTGCTTTTACCTTATTATCTCCCATTAACTCCCATTGTGGCATCCCTAGCAGGGAAACTGCTGTGCAACATGCTGTGTTCTGGAGAGAAGAAATGCCCTTTTTTATTAAAATGTCCCTTTAGGATAAATTTCAGCTGTTCATTTATTCATACACACCTTAAGGCAACATTATTTGCCCTTAAATATTATGTATGTTAATTCAAATGCAATATTACACTTGTGTGCAGGCTTCCCATATAGTTTTCCCATTGTTACACCTCTGAAGCTGTCATGGTTTTTGTTCAGTGAAACAGCATCCCAAAGCCACGCATTAATTCCTCTGGAAATGAGTATTAACTCTCATAACACCTTTAACAGCTGTATCTCATACAAAGAGCAGAACAAAGCAGCTCTGGGCATTTATGGTTCCTAAGGATAACTGTGCACGTTGATCCAAGGAGTGCTGTTTTCATTGCAGATTTGTATCCCCCAGAGAAAAGATTATTCAGATGTGACACAGGCAGATCAACTGTGCCTGATGTGTGAAGTGGCCATCAACACCAGATAATTCAGGAAGGGAGATTTTCAGCCGGTGGCAAGAGATAGCATGAGGCAATGCCAAGTGACAGGCTGGTACTCCAGCTTTGATTTACGACCCTTTCTCTGTACGGACAACTTCCATTCTCAAATTTAAACTCATTTCTTTCATGTTAACTTGCAAAGAGAGAAAGACTTAAGGCCAGTTTGTTTGACAGGATGGCAGCTGTCACTCCATGTAAACAGACCCCGAAATGAAAGAGCAATCCAGCACATGGAAGTAGAAAGTCCTGACACTTTAATTATCTGAAGAGATTACAAGATGAAAGTCTTCCTTGAGGCAAATGTATATTAGTATTGATATAGTCATTGTGCTTTTCAGTAAGAGAAATAGGAGTCTGTATTTACATAAGAAACTATAGTGTCTGAGATCTTTAAATATCATATTTATGGAAATGATTCTGAATTACAGCATTTACAAAATAAAAACAAGCTTAAATAAATATTCAGTCCATTAAATAAGATTTTTTTTCCCACAGAAGCAACTTTTTGTGCATGTTTATTTCACAATTGAAGTTTGTTGCAATTTTTTTATCCTATAAAAGAAGCATTAGATTTGTTGTGTTTTTTTCCTTTTCCTAAAAATAAAACTGCAATAATCATTGCAATGTGAAGCCTGAGATTTAAGCCTGAATAAGTATCATTGCTTGCACCACACTACCCATCTCCCACCAATCACCCAACCCCACACCTTTCCAAACTCTGGTGAATGCAGACACTCCAACTCAAGGATGTCATGAGAAGGATTTCGGGGAAGTAATAATAGTAAAAAATATAAATAAGGTGAGGAAAACACATCATAGCTGACATTGTCTACAAACAGCATCATAAGGCTTGTGCATTACACGTAAACTAAGTGAAGCTGTTTCATCTGATTCAAAAACACAGTAGTGCCCAACTGCTGTACCCTTATATGGCTCATTAACACTGAACATTGAACAAAGGGAACATCCCCACAAAATAAATAAATTATATTTCAAAAAAAAAGCAACACTGGCCGGTTTTGCTTTATCATTTTGAATGATGGCCTTTCTTGAGCGGGATACCGCAAACAGCTTTCTCACCCTTTTTTGTATTTATCACTTTGAAACACAGTGTGTAACACCACGAGTCAGGAAAGGGGACACAGCAAAGAGCTCTTGATCTCATTTCCTCTGTAACCACAGCACACACTGTCTTGCTTTTCATGTGGCCAACTCAAAGCGTGTCCAAATGCCTTTGAAACCTCAGTGCTCAGGGAGCTCTTACTGCAAATAGTTTGTGCAAGATCATAGCATGAATCCACGTGAGTCTTATTTCTTTCCTCTACGAGTGGAGATAAAAATTATTCCCTGGTGTTTCAAATAAATACAAATGTCTTCTGAGTTGTTAGCATGAGTGAAGTAACAGTATGCAATATTTTACATGGTTACTCTGCCAAATGTGGACAACAAGTATCCTTCTCTGGCTGACCATTCTGTAGGACCTTTTGGATATCTCATTACATATTTGCCTTTTAAAAACCTTTAAAAAAACCTCAGTATGGGATAAATAATTTGTAACATTACTGAATTTTGCTGCCAAAATCTTTCAAAAATATCTCTTTTAATATTAATTCATTTATTTGGTAACTATTTCATCTGATGTTTGTTAAGTTTTAAATGCTGATATACAGAAACCAAAGCTCTGTATCAGACTTTTATTAACAGGATTTAGCATAAATGTTTCAGATTATAAATACTCCCAAAACTCCAAAATATGGACCTGGAAGTTGTAAAAATTTTTAGAAGACAACTTGGAGTTATTGCTCTGCTCGGTAAATGAAAGGCAACAGAAATATTCTGTTTCAGGACCTTCAGTGCTTCCTATGGGATACACAGAAAATTCTGATTCTGTAAATATCGAATATGGATTTGGAGTAGATTTGCTGCAATTAATCCTAGCATAGGTAGCAAAAATCTAGTAATGGTAAAGTTACATTGCAGCAGGAGGGGGAGTGCTGATACCCACAGCCATGCTGGTATTCCAGAGGGCACAGGAGTGTCCGAGCTTTGGGACTGACCCGCTGGGATGGACTAGTTAACCGGCTACTCTGTTCCTAGCATGTAAGATAAGCAGCAATGCTTGTTCCATTCTCTGAGCCCTATTTCCTTCCACACAGTGCATTTGTTCTGCATATGGCATCGTAACATTAATGTTATAAATTTATGGAAGACTGTACTGTAGCCTCAGAGCTACAGACGCTTCATACTTCCCTTTAGCAGCTTAGTAAAATGCAATAAAAACTGTCTGTACAAAATTTATAATAATGGATGTCAAAGCCTACGTGCCCTCACGGGGTCCCTCTTTCAAGTTAATTCTTGGCTTAGGTCAAATATATCAGTCCGTGTAAGACTCCAGAAGACACACCAGTAGTTTAATATGTCAGATACCGGCTCTGTCACTATAGAAAGGAGTGACATGGAACATGTAACAGTGAGTGCAAACACGGACAGGCTTCATCTGACCATAACGAGGTAATGGAGCAGAGTGGGAGGAACAGCGGGAACAGAATATCTGAAAAACAAGAGGGAAATTTCAGTTCAGTTCCTTTGGGATGGTACAAACTGATTTCAAGACAGGGGAGAGAAGGCTGTGTGTGCTGGGCTTTTGTGTGCTGGCATCACCCCCCTCCTAAGCACAGCAAGTGAAAGGCAATTCCTGGCCCCATGACCAGCTTTTCTGGCTGTGCTCAACCTCTCTGATCCAGGTGCCCCAGCACTGACAGCAGCCAAAGCAGGCCTGTCACAGGGGAAGGCAGCTCCACCAGAGATGCAAAGAAATATCTCTCTCCACTGGTTTTAAAGAAAGACTGAGGGAATATTTGTGAATATCTCCTGCAAGTCCACTACAAGGTTAATGAAAGCATCTTCACTACCCTCTTCCTTTTTAACTTGTACAACAGCAAGCAAGGGAAATGGGATTGCAGAGTTCTGGCTTCCTGAGGTACATGATTGCTTTTTTCTCTCTCGCTCCTTCTTCCTCCCCCACAAACTTGCAAAGCAGCAGCCTTACACACCACAGTGATCCTACAAAGGTTTGGAAAGGAAGCAAAGGGACACCCTGTCCCTTCAGCTGGAGCTGGGTGTGCATCACCCCTGGCAGTGCAGGTGGCTGCAGCTTGTCAAAGCTTACAGCAGCAGTCCAGAGTGACTCTGCTTTTGGGTGGGGGAATGTTCTAGGAGCTCAACAGGGAATTCTGCCTTTAGCAGACAAATGTTTATTAATGTATAGAAGTCAAAACCCTCCCTGATCCTTTCTAAATGTAAGCTGAGAGTGGGCAGCCGAGGCACACAAAACCACTCGTGACTTGAAAACCTTGGCCAAGCTCATGCGTTTTGCCGTGCAGCTGAGTTTTGTGGTACACAGGAGTTGGCTGTTCTGTTTGGTGGATGGTTTCTCACATGTCTGACTGAGTCATTACCTTGCCACAGCTCCGACAGTGGTGTTTCCTGCGAATGACTGTGAAAGGAGCCTTGCATGCAGTGCAGTAGCTGCAGACTTCATCTGGAACCCAGTCAGGAGGATCTGTCAGAAACACAGCAATGAAAGGGAACATAAATCAAATGGGAATAAAACCAAACATGTGATTACCAGATCCTCAAGGAAGTAGGGAGAGTAAAATGTAACAGCAGCTGCTTTCATCTGTGTTTCTCAAGGTGCTTTGCAAACAGCAGCTGGGTGAGTTCAGGATGCCTGGAAGGCTCAACATCCCCCTTCTGTGCCAGGCACCCTCCTGTGGGCAGAGCACAGAAGGCATCAAAATGGTGCAAAGCAGCTTTGGACTTACAAAATAGATCTCAGTCAAATGCCAGTGGCAGGGAAAAGAAGATAAGAAAAATAAAGTATGAAGACGAGACTATTAAAGCAGAGCTGAATCACAAGTGTGTTTGTCAATGCAACCTGCCATCAAAACAAGCTTAGAGTTGAGACCATTCCCAGCCTCTTCAGACCTCCCTGCAGAAAGGCCAACTGCTTTTCTGCAATTAGACAGGCAACTCCACAGGTAATAAACCCGAGGCCTGATTACCATCTGCTAAATTATTAGAACTCTTACTGGAAGTCACCAGTAACTACAGCAAAACCACAGAATCGAGTGTACAAGACTTAGCAGAGAAAGAATTTGCCTATTATCACAAACAGCATGTTTCAGTCGTTTATGTCTCCTGTGAGCTCTCTAACCTCTCATAAAAGACAAGCAAGGAAATTATTTGGTTTTGGCAATGCAGAAGGTATCGAGCTCACTTCTGTCAAGCTGCTTCTGCTCACGACAGGCTGACATGACCTCAGCATCAAGTGTAGAAATGATATAGTTGATTGCTTAATTAAGTTGGCAAAAATCTAACGGAGGGCAAAGCAAGTCCTACCCAGAAGGAATCTCTGGACACGGTGAACACAAACTACTGGATGTACTTACCCGAGTTCCCTGTATGCAGCTTCTCTCTGAGTATTATTTACAGTTTTCAAGCCACGCAATTGCTGATTTATAAACCTGACAAGCAAGATCCCTGCCTCAAGAAGTGTATTAACAAACAACAAAATATATGGTGCAGTTAATGCAGAGGTCAAAAGGGCTACAGCTACAGGAAGAAAGAAGATAATTAAATGAAAACTCCACTCTTTTGTTCAAAAATAACCATGACCAGTTTTCATGTGTTTGTCATGTTGCAATATTGTCAATTTAAAAGTATAAAGGATATAGGAATACAGGATGCTCAAAAAGCAGATGAATAAAAACTAAGATAACTTGAAATTTGACTCAGCTTTTATGGGCTCCTCTAAACTATTTTAGAAGTTGAATTAGTTTAGGGAAGTAATCCTTGACGTAGTGAACAAACTGGTCTGATAAAGGTTACAACTACAGGGCCAGCAATCAAAACCGGAAGCCAGTGTGCAGAGAAATGACTACTGTGGTGAAAAAAAGGAGATTGCACATAGAAGCCTGCACCTCATCCCTGGGAACAATTCACCAGAAAACATTCTGTGGGGACAAAAGGCTACAGATTCCTACTTCAAAGGCAGGCTTTCCTTCAGCAGCAGGGAGATGAAGGACTGCCAGTTTAAGTCAAAGCATTAGTAACAGCAAAGCCAAGAAATTCTCCTTTCCAGTTCTTTTCTTTCTCTGCAACCTCTCTAGCTACTACATGTAGCTTGCCCAGTGAAACTTACTGCTAATACCAGTTTATGACGTTAATTTGGAAAATTCTGTACCACTTCCACAGAAATCTCTGATCTGAAACCACAGCAAGCCTGATGACCTTGAAGCTTCCCCGTATTCTCCAGGCAGGAGGTTCCTTGGGCTATCACATATATCCAAACCAAACAAGCAAATTTAAAACCTGCCATTCAGCTATATGGATTATATTTTCAGGGATTTAACTATCCATCGATTCTCACAGATTTTGAAGACAGTAATATTCAGGCAGTCATTCAGGCTCTGAGCCACCAGGTCTCCCCCTGCAGAGCTGGTGGAAGCAGGTTTGGCAGATGCCTACTTTGCTAACGATGCTGTATCGAATGTACTGTAGTGTGGGCTACCACGTTCAGCTAGTTACTAATTTTAATATTCACAGAAAAGCCTCAAAACACAGGCCCTTTTTGTACACACTGCAGCATGCCAATACTATCTGCAACTTCTGCAGCAGCTAGAGACAGAATCTCTCCTTCCCTCAGATCACAATTAGTCCAGACACATTATAAGGTAATGCTGTCCCACCACAAAGACGCTGGAGCTCATCAACAGCTTTTTTATCAGCTGTTTACTTTTTTCCTTTCTTTTTTTTTGGCGGGTTATTTGCTTGTTTTATTTTTTTGGGGTGGAGTTATTTTTAACTCTTTCCCTCCCACTCTTTTTCTGTTGTTGCCCTTGAAATGCAGTGGTGAAAAAGTGTTTTTTTTTTTTAATTGATCTTGCATGGATTTGTCTCCATGGTAAATAAAAAGAATAATTGCAAGGAAAAAACCCCCCGACCATGAGAAACAGCAAATTTTGATAAACAACGACCTTAAACTCATAATAATTATGCAATCCACAACTCATGGTTACAGAATTACTTGACTGGAGATTGAATTAATCTGCAAACTTTGTTTTGGAAGTCCATTAAAGAATAATTCACAACTTAGTGGTGCTTGATGTATCGGAACAGTACAACCCTCTCTACAGTTCTCCCACAGCAGAGGCACTCCCTGTGCCCCCACGCTGGTGTCACCCCAGCTGATTCACGCCATTCACGCAGCAGTGGCGGAAGCCGAGGGGCACATTTTTCCCCAGACAGTGACTCATCAGCAGCGAGGCCCTTGGATGGGCTACACAGCCAGCCCCGTGTCCCACTGCCTCGGGGCTTCGGTGCCCTCCCAACACCCCCAGCGCTCGCACCACGATCTGCTGCACTGCAGCACACCCCCAAATAGTAACACTTGGTTATGTAAGGGCTTTTATCATTCCAAACGCTGTACAAATGTAATTGCTTTAATCCTCGCCACCCAGCTACAGTCAGAAAGCGTGCGGGGACAGATCAGGGGAGAAACACCTTGAGCGAAACCCCACAGCGGAGCAGCCTTGAAGTGACATTTGAAGTAAGGAACTTAGGGCCACTACCCCCATGTCTTTGATTCCAGTCATGACTGGGAAAGTCCTTGCACTGAATGCAAACGCAGAATTGTGAGAGTAAGGACTCAGAAATTAAATGCAATCCTGGACTGGAGCCAGAGTGCTCACCCTGGCAGGGAGGATGAAGTCCTGATTGACTTGGTCCCTCTGAGCCCACACAAGCCCCGGTGACACCAGCCTCTTCTCACTCAACCTTGGGAGCAAGCCTTTCTGACTTCAGTGTATCAGAGACTGAGTCATTGGGCTTTTTATAGAACAGGTTTTTGAAATATTCCCTGAAGAGCACTCTCAAGAGGGGATAAAGCTTCAGTACGAGGAGTGGAGTGCCCTACACGCATTAAACCCCAAGCACGAGCCCGAAGACGTGCTGGAAGCAGGGCAGCAGCACTGCACCCACAGGCTTTTTATGTTACAGACCTTCTCCAGGCTACGCTGCTCCATTAGCTCTGCATGCCGAGGAAAATAGAAACATGCAGTCTCTAAAGCATTATCTGCCTGCAATTCAGGGATTCGGACAAGGAAGGGAGGGAAAACCTTGTTCACGGGCTAATTGGCCCACTGCTTTATCATGCAATGAGAGTTTGGAGAAGTCTGCTGGGAAACGGATGAAGTCCACAGCACAAACATCAAAGAGGAGGAGGAAGGGAAGGAAGGGATTAATGAGACAGACTACAGAAATAAGTTTTAGAAGAAAACATTAAAAACATGTACAGAAAAAAAGGCAGAGAAAGGAGGAGAAACAAGCATTTAAATGAATAAAACAGGTTTAAAGAAAGGAAAAGGCACAAGATAAAATTAAATAGTGTAAAGACTGAAAAAGATACTTAAAAAGGAGAAACAATATCCCCAGCTCTTAACCATTTAAAAATCTTGCATTACAATTTCTCATAAATCATGAAATTTTATAGTCTCTTTATTCATTTTATGCTGTAGCTTTTAGAATTCACCTTTACATGTCTATGCCACCTCATTAGCTAAAAGTGTTTTCTGCTCTTAGAAGTCACATAAATCCAGGATGCTGGAGCTTTAAGAAAAAGAGTCATGATGGAAAAAAATCATGGATACTGTTAACTGCCAAAAAGCACATGTGAATGAATTTTGCTTAACTATGTGCAATAGACCTAAGGCAGGCCCATCTAATCTTAGAAAACCAAGGAGAGTATCTTTCTCTCCCAGAACACAAGAGGAAGAGAGCCTGGACTCAGATAAACCAACAGAGTGGACTGAAACAACATCAGACCAGAAAGTTTAGTGGTGCTGAGATAGGAGAGACCAGGGCAAGGAGGGAAACGAACCCAAAAGTTGCGAGGCTTGCAGAAAGCCTACTCTAGCAGATCTGTACTCTGGTAGAAACCAAACCAGAAATGCACACCACAGCTCCCTGCTGAAGATCAGCTGCTAAACCCTAAGCCCGTGGTGGTGTTTGTGCTATGGGCAGACAATTCAGAGAAAAGACCCTTTCCTGTGTCTTGTTTTTATCAAGTATTCCTAATGTAACACCCCTCCTGCACTGGTGTGTGTTGGATTACAGAGCACACCATTCAGAACTCTGCTTCTGCTTCAGCCAGACTAACCTTCAGAGGGCTGTTCCTACCGTGGAACCCACACTGCTGCAGCCGTCACGGTGCATTACCCTCACAGCTGAACAAAGGGTCAGATGGGCTCGCTGCAGCTCCTCTCATGGAAGCAGCAATTGCAAACTCTCACAGTTGTAAGCACGGAAAGCAGAAAACTAAGATGACTTATCTTCACCCTTCACTTCAACTGCCACAGCAAGATGAGCCTTTTTTTCTCCTTATCACACGTAATTTTGGGCAATCTCTGACTTTGATGTAAGACTCCCAAGAGGCAATTTTACCAAAGTAATCTTTACCCTTGCTCAGTAGATTCAGTGTTGATTACAGCCAACTTGGAATTTTTCAATAAAAATAAATTTTCTGCTTAAACAATATTATTTGATGGAAATTTTGGGGTGAGGGAGAAAAGAGGTACAGACTTCTTAGTGTCAGCTCTTCTCAAATAGCTTTCTTAGGATGGAATTTTTATCCAAATCTAGAAAGCTCTCACCAAAGCACGGAGCTTTGCAAACTTGGGCTCCAGCCTCTGCTCTGCCTGATTCAACACGACTGTGAGTTGTGATGTCCTGTGTCCATTCTGTCCAAGTACATTATCAGCAACTGGTTCTTTGGGCAAAATAATTGCTTACAAAAAATAGAACAACTCTCACAGAAAACACTTGACTTCCACAGAGATGCGGTTCAAATCTTTACTTTAAATCTGATGAACCAGAGACTTGGATCTTCCTTATAACCATTACTTGGGAGTCTTCTCTGGAAGAGCTACCAACCATTATAAAACAGAAAAAAAGCTGATAATTTAGATCCACATACTCCATACCAAAACACTCAATACATGTATTTTTAGGTCAAAAAGTTTCCAATCTAATCAAAATCCTAGTTATGACATTATGGAGCTGAACAAGCCTGTGCTTTACATTGTTTCTGGGATATTTCCCCCTAAGTACCCCACAGAAGTCTCAACAAGCTCCACAGAGGGATAGTCTTTGAGAAGGGAAAAGGCTCTGAGTCAGTTCTTAAAATGTAAGTCAGATCAAATCATTGCACTACAACCTAAACCCCGTAAAAATCCTGTAATTCTGCATGCATGATTAAATATGTTCAGTTGATTATAAAACATTGCCTCCATATGGAAACTCAATTCTTCTCTCACATGGTGTAAGCTGAGCTGCTGAATAAGGGAAAAGCAAAAAGTTATGTGGACAGAACATGTTTGACCACTGAACCATGCAACAATTTAACTTCTTTCATTTAGAAAGTGTTGCTGGTCATTATTAAAAATAACAGAGTTATCACTGGTGCACAGAAGAAAAACTGAAGCATTCAGCTGGGACTCACAGCTAATTCTAGAGACACGGTGATGAGATTCTGCTCATACATGAACATGGGTCGGTTTTCTTGACCCTGACTGAAACAAGAGCTTAAGCCTTAAGACTATAAACTATTGAACTGTGCTTGTGCTGCTGGTGGGAGAGCAGTCGGGACTTGTGACTGGACAAGTGGGTGGGCTGGAAAGGGATCAGGGAGAAATAGCCTGCTGTTGTGCAGCAGAGAGGTGCTAACACCACTTGGCACAGACAGGTATCTGTACTGGCAGCCACAGCAAATCCATTATGTCTGGAGTTGTAACTAGGTGGTAGCAAGCAAGGCACTTCTGCACAGATGCTAGAGGGACAAGGAATGAAAATGCATGTATGGTTGCAGAGACAGCTGAGATGCTACAGCTAGAGCACCACCAGTTTCATAATGCTTTGTGGTTTTCCTTGAGAAAAATATTTACATTTCTAGATGTCTCTTGTTTATTCTTAGACAAGAAGTGTCACTCACTTTCTTAGCCAGCCTTTAACTTCATGAAACAGACTATTGCAAATGTTCACATTCCCCCAGTTGCGACCTCCAACATGTATGGTCAAAACTCAGATTTGCCAAATTCAAGCTCACCAGGATAAACATAATGCTCCCAAATATAGTGAGCAGGGACTTATGCTCAATCACATTTAAAAATTGATAAATGAAAACATAAAAATACTTAAGAAGACAAACAATAAAGGTTACTCTGTGTGAGTGTACATCTATGTGTATATATATGGGCATCTGCTGGCAAATCCAAAGCAAGTTTTCTGTTGGGGCTAGAAACATGATCACATATGCATAAATGGCAGAAAGACATCAAACTTCTACTTCCCCAGTACTTGGGTTTTTTTAAACTGTACTACATATTAAGAATGCCACAGCTCTGTCCTGGAAGGGATGCATTTATACTAGGTTGACTAAGAGTAGTATTCTTACTTTTTCAAACATGAAGTTTCCTTTAGTTGTGTGCGACTCAAGCTGCTCACTCTCAGTCCCATGCAAACTTCTTGGTCATTTTATTATCTGTCAGTGGTTTGTCCAAGCTGGAGATCAGGAGCTTCCCAATAACCCTGTGCTGGCTTGTAGCTTAGCAGGGCACAGGGAGAAAGGCAGAACCATGAAAGTTCCCAGGACACAGAACCCCTTCAGCTGTCACTGCAATTCAGAGCAAGCACCACTGTCAGCAAAGAGCCCAACGTGCTTTATTCTGAGCATCTGCCTCCACAATTTGCTTTGACTTTATACACAGAACTTTGTCTCCATTGGCCATCACCTCCATCATACAACCAGGGCAAGAAATTCTACTAAATTTAAAAATTATTTATGGAATAATGAATAAATTAATCTTCTAGTCTAGGAAAATATAAATTCACTTGTTTTATATTCTATCCCTATAAATATATAGTGCTTTTTATATTCTGTGAAGTATAAATGCATGTGCTTCCTTGAAAAAAATCTTGAAGCATTAGGATGGCAAAGATGAACATACACACCACAGACTCATCTGCATTTTTGAAAATGCTTTTGTTTTGGAATGCCAATTAATCTGTAGTTTATTGTATTTCAACCTTCAGAAGGTCACAGGATTTAACTCTTATACCCCTGCCAATGTCAGCTGGCTCATAATAAACATTCATATTTGTTTTACGACCCAGACCAGCTGGTGGGTTTTATAGACAAAAGGAATGAGAAATCTGACAAAACAAGTGATTCATAATCTGAGTAGAGGCTGAAACCTTCAGCAGAATCTTAAAACTATTTATTTGTTCAGGTTGCTGGGCTTGCTTTCCTTCTTTTTTTTTTACCAGTGATTGAATACAATCGTAAACACTCGGTATTTTCTGTTGGAGGGATTGATAATCGGAAAGAGCTTTCCTGGCAGGCAGCTTCCTGGACCTTCTCCATTTGATACATACTCATGTCTGCCACAATGGCAGAAGGGGGGAGCTACTGATGTGCTCCTTTGGTTTAAATTGTTTTCACGTCCAGTTGAAATAACTGAGTGACCCGAGGTATAGAAATGATGTACCAAAAAGGATGTAATTAATTTTGGTGCAATGATGTCAACAGATTGGTGCAATGCTCCCAAGACTTTGTGCTGAATCCATTTACAGTGATAACTGCGGCATACTCCTCTACTCCTCCTGGTGGTCCTTGGCCCAGATTTGGCCTGGAGGACAAACCCATCAGGCTTGCTGCAAGAAATAGGACACAATGTTCATGCAGCAGAGGTTGCCTTAACCACCAGACATCTTCCACCTCCACCCAAACATCACCCAAAGTCAGGGGCTGTTCCTTCCACAGTGGAAGCAAAAATGGCCAGCAAAAATGAGGTCTGTGGGGAGGTGTCATAAGGGGGAGAAGGCACATGGCTGCACATGGAGATGAAAATCCTGCTGCAAGTTTATGCTGCATGCTAAATGCCTTAGCTCATCTCTGTGCTCCCCAGCACCTTCAGTGTCTTTGGGACACAGAAAATTCCTGCCCATCAGCAAGTCTGAAGGCCAAGCAACAGCAGACCATACTCATCAGTTCACACAGCCAGAGGAGCTGTACTGGTTTCTGCAAAGAGATGTTTAGAGCATAACCACTCACACACAAGCCCAGGAAGGCTCCCTGAGAAAGCCTGCAGGGAGACTGATGCAGACATGTCCAAGCCTTCCCAGTGAGCCAGAAGCAGAGGTCCTGCAGGACCCTTGGCTACCTGGCCTGGTGAGAGGATGCGTGAGCATGGGAAAGCATTGGCACAACTCATTCTGGCATCCATGTCTACTTACTCAAAAGGGACTCTGTTATCCCACAAGGCTCTGCTTTCTACCATGTAGGCACATGTAGAACACCTGCTATTTCAGAACAAAAGGTGCAGGCAGGGACTGTTTTTGTTGTAGTTATCTGCATATGCTGTTAATACTACAGATCGAGTTTTACCATTCACGTAGGGCAGGGACATAACTGACTGACACTGCCTGGGCTCACTGACACTGCAGGAGCTCTCATAACTCGCAAGATTTTCCTTTATCCCACTCCTGAGTGGCCATAATGTCACCTAAGTACCCAGACTGTTCTACTCTATTTCAATAAATAACATCCCAAGTCATAGGCTGCACTTCTCCACACATAAAACACTCTGCATGCCAATAGAAGCTGCCATGAAAGGCTGAGGAACCTTAAAAGCTGAATAACGTGTCAGAGAAGTGAAGTGACTTGGCTGTGACAAAACACACATCTGCTGTGAAAAGGTTTTTTAGCATCCTGCAGTTTAGAATAACTCGCTTTCAAGTTCTGTAAGTCAAATTCACTGATAGCATCAGGCATCGATTCAAAACAAAAGAATATGAATTGAAGTGGTAGAGAATGAAAAATCTCTTGCATTCTCTTCCAATACAGCCTATACATGGTAAGGATTTTCCTTAAAGATTTGTTCTTTACTGCACCTTCCGTGACATTCTGAATTACAGCACAATAGAAAAATCAATTAAAATTACTGGTGAATAGTTCTTTATCTGCCTCCAAATCATCTTCCTCCAGAAGAGATAATATTTCTACAGTGCATTATACATGAATTAGCCCTACTGTTCTAATAAGATTAGATCCTTTAGCCTGCAGCTTCAGAAGAAGGGCAAGCAAGAAAACTATGGGTTTTATATAAGCACAAATTAAGTTATAAATATGTAGTATTACTCTAATATCTAATCTTTTAGAGGCCTTTTTTTTCCCCTGTGATTTCTTTATTACAAATGACATGAACCAGTATTTCTTTTCTGTTGGTCACCACCCTCTGCATACAAGCAGAGACACACACTGCTTATCGCTCAGTTCTCAGTCATCCCCTGCATTCCCAACATCTCACTGGTATGACAGTGTGTGTGGACAAACACACAACACAACAAAGTTCTAAAGCACAGGGAAATTACTGCACACTTGAATTTCTGGGAAGCTCTGATTCAGTTTCACAGTTGTCGGCTGTCTCCTATTTCTCCCTTGACCATAGAGATATTACTGCTCTGATAATTGGTCTCCTGGCGTGCTGAAACCACCACTTAGCCTTAAAGATCAAAGCTGACTGCTTTCTTGCTTGCTCCATCTCATACAGCTACTTTCTCTTTTCTTATTCTTTGACTGCAAGTGCTCTGATATCTTTTAATCCATTTTTTATACTGTGTTTGCCACATTAAGGCTTTAGTCCGTAACTAACTCTGAAGCAGCTCAGATTAAAAAAGAGAAACAACTCCTGAGTTTTCAGAATGCTTGAATCCTAATCAAAACTCTGAGACTTGCATATGCTCTTTTCTTCACTCTTACCATGTACTCAGTGAGATTCGAGCAACCTTGGCACTTACCTAATACTGTCTTTTTCTTTGAAGTAATATGGTGAACAATATGAAAATATTAACCCAAATATTTTATCAAAGATAAAAATAAAGAAAATATGAAAGGTACTTTTACCATGGGAAAAAGCAGCACTTCCAACGTATAACAAACAATATAAAAACCTCTTCTGATTTGGCTAAGAAGACCTTACTCAGAGCTTTGCATCTTACACAGCCCTCAGAAACTTGTCAGATGTAACATCATGCACTGTCTTAAAGCCGTTACTATACAGACCCTTTCTCCACTGACACAGAGGAATTCATACTGAATATGACAATTTGTGGATAAGAGTTTCATGAGGCTGTTAGAAAAGACCTGAAAGAAATATGCTGAGTTCATCATAGGACTTTGTCTCTAAAATATACCATGACAACATTTTATACTCACTTACTGGAGCCAAATGTTAAAAGACTTTTCATTATAATGACCATTTTTTATACATCAGTGTTGTCTCATTTTCATTCAGAGAAAAAAAGAAGTACCTTCAAAGTCCCCATCTCTGGCTTTCGCTGCAAGTTCTGAGGATGTTATACTTTCTTGACATAAAGCACAGTCTTCCAATGCAGCATTCCTTAAACCATGATTAACTGTAAAACAATTCAAAAAGTACTCATATTCTTATTTTTCCAATTTTCACTTGAAAGACTCATGTTAGAACTTCTGGGATTAGATGACAGAAGCACCTCTGTGTACCTTCTTAGACTTCTTGCTTTTTCCTTACCCTGACACAAACAGTGATTTAAAAGTCTTCTCTATTCTTCTTTGGAAAAATGACAGAAATGAAAGATGCTGTTATTACAGGATATGCAGTCCTCTTCCTTCTGGTAGTTTAGCTGCATCCTACACTTTATTTCCCAGTTCTTAACTTGGATCCTTTTAAAGAAGTACATTATGAGAACAATGAGGCATTCCCTAGGTGAATCACACACATCAAATCATATGTATCAAAGAGAAACTTCATCCCAAAACTCCCTGACTTTTATTCGATCATTTTGTTTATGTTTACTTTTGTCAACATGATCTTTTTTAATGCAAGAGTTCATCCATTAGAAATTATACACAGTCAAGTACTGTTGACTAATATATATTTCCCAATGATAATTCTTTACATCTCCAGTTTCTTTATTACTCCTATTTGAATGTTCAGGAACTCTTCTATTCTCTTTTTAGCAATTCTGTCCAACCCCATTTATTTATTGTTTTTGCAATGAAAAAACCCAGTCTCTTCGCATCATGAGATGCTGCCACAATGAAACTGTTCTGGAAGTTTCAACAAGAAGTAATAGAGGACTGCAATGCATGTTGTGCATTATCCCAATACAGAGCTAGGTTGGATTGGAAGCTTTTCTGCTAACTTGATCCAACTTTCATCTAAGTATGTCACATACAATCCTGAATGCTTTTAAATGAAAATGTGAGAAAGAAAAAGTTTTCAATCAGGAGGAAAGGAAGTGAAGAAGAAAAAACAGAGCTCTGATCACCTTCAGATGCTGATAGTTCTAATCATAACATAGGACAAAGGTAATTGCAGTCCTGCTGGGATGGCACGGTTATTTTTATATAAGTTAGCAGACTTGCCACTTTGAAAAAGAAATAATCAAAATGGTCACAGAGGAAAAAAAAAAAAAAGAGATCTTACACTGGCTCATGATCTAGTTTTGGTTCCACTATTTTGATTATCTAGGAGTAAAATGTGGGTATTTTTCTATTTTGAAGTCAATTCTTCAATGTCTTCAAGACAGGAGAGATTTCAGCATCTTACTGATTACTTACTCATCGTATAGTCTGCTCTTTGGTAACTCAAAATGTACCCAGTGTCAAACAATACAGGGGGGAAAAAAAAATAAACGCATGAAATCCAAACCCTACACACATTATGTTGTGATTATATGAACTACAAACACTGTGCTGCTGTTACACATAGGAGTGTGGAAACAGCAGATGCACTCTGAAGGCTTTAACTCATCACTATGTGCCTTAAGACAGCCCTCTGTGCCTGTACTGGCAGTGACTTCAACCTGTTTACAGGCTGTTTCCATGACTTCATTTAAACTCAGGTCAAATCACTGTACAGCAAATCCTGTCAAAAGGATAACAGTATGTTAAGGGAATTCTTCTCAAACAGTTTATGGAACCCCACTGGGCTATCAGCAGAAATTCACTCTAGATCTTTTTACCTTTCTTCTGCTTTTCCTTGTCTTCTGTTTCAGGTTTGGTTGCCATAACTTCAAACAAAGTCTTGAGGATACTTCTCAGATCACTAGCATAGTTTGTCTGCAGCTGGTCAGCAACACCTTAGGAGTTTGAGAAAATGGGAAAACCATTATGAGACTACTATATCATCCTTAAAAAAAGTACTTACTTACATTTGCCTGTTGCTACCAGTAATGGTCTCATTTGTTTTTAGGGGATCACTGGCTCAAGTTAGGAATAAAAATTGAACATTTAATTAAACTAATTCTCCACAATGGCCAAGTTCCATTCTAGTCTTTATGGTACCTGCAGGTCAATATCCTTATTCTTTGGCAGGAAATACTGAGAGGTTTTTTTTTTTTGCATCAAAATAGAACTGCTGCATTAAATTTCCTTTCTTGAACACAACAGGGCATCACCACATAAAATAAAGCACTTTGAAGTCAAATCTAAGACATGAACAAACTCTTCATTGCTACAGGACTAAAATCTCTGCATCTTTGGTTCTGTTAAGTTCCCATCAGGTAACAGATCCTTCTAGACCAGACTGCAGCTAAGCCCCTAAAACACAATCTTCCTGCAACTTCATCCCTAGTCCTTTCTACCATAACTTTATGTGCACCAAAATAAAAAGAAAAAAAAGGAATAGTTTATAAATTCAGAACAAAAGGCAACTCTCATACCTGAGATACAGACAAAAAGGCGGTGAATAAGGTCATTACTGCCATGAAATCTAGACCTGATCTTCTCTCGTGTGGCAATTTTAGCAGCCTGCAAAGCCAGCTGGATTTCTTCCTGATCGATGTCATCAGAAGAACAAGAACTTGTCATTAAACTGCTGTCAGAGAAAAAAATAATGTAAAGGAAAGTAATGTAAATCTTCACTCAGTTGTTCAGGATGTTCAGCAAATCCTAAAGGATTTATGACTCAGGCAAGACTCTAGAGCAAACCAGAACTAATTGCTGTAAATTCTTGTTAAAAGTTAATCAGCACACAACCAACCACCATCACATTTGACTTTCACTCTGTGACACAGCTGCAAAGAAATTTTAAGCATAAAATTACTTGTCTGTATTTTACTGCATTTTTCCTTAGCTATTACAAAGTGCTGTGGCATTTTTCACATTAGCTTCTCCTAAAAGCTCTGTCCTGAGAACATAACTCCACCAAAAATCCTAAAGGGGAATATCCACCTAAAAATGTGAAGGTCAGTTCTGAAGTTTTACACAGCACAGAGGTAGATTAATCCCCTTACAAATGTAACAGGAGAAATTGCTGAAATGTCAAACTATTGTAAAAGAATGGCTCATCAGCTCTAAAGAGATTAAAACGTGCCACCAAATATCCACCCAAAATTTAAATTTTCTTTTAAAAACCAGATGCCAGCCACTCCCAAACCTTCACCACCACCTGCCATTTTCCACTTCAGGAGAAGAAGCTTGAAAGAGCCTG
The DNA here is from genome assembly GCA_013396735.1 of Grallaria varia. Taxonomy (NCBI): domain Eukaryota; kingdom Metazoa; phylum Chordata; class Aves; order Passeriformes; family Formicariidae; genus Grallaria; species Grallaria varia. The sequence goes on from VWZG01008643.1 coordinate 243,770, forward strand.
AGACCACAGGGAAGATTTGGTAGGAATCTTCAAATATCAGGAATTAAAGTATTTGAAAATCAAGATGTCTTCTTTAAAAAAAGGAAGTACTTAGGGGAAAAGTAGCACTTTGCCTTTAAAACTCTTGAACGTGAGTAGAGTGCAGGATGTAATCACACTGAAGTCCTAAGGATTCAGAATACTGACCAAAGGAGACATGAGCCTTTGTATTACACTACATTCAAAGACAGAAGGAACAGTAAACCATTTTCCTCCACATATTGAAAAAAAAAATTCATATTGCCAGTTATTATAAAAGGTAGACTATCTTACATTAATCATACTTCGTTGACCAAAACTCCAGCACTCCTTACTTTGCAGACAACTACTGTGTTAAAAAAGTTACCAACTGCATAAACAGCATTTATAACAAAAGAAATAATTTCTAACACATTTCAATCTGCTTTTTGCAGAATGCAGAAACATTTATCAGCTTGCAGATCCCATACCTACAGCAGTATGCATGAACAGTTATTTCAGAGTAAGACACAGAGGCAAGATTAATAATTACTTATAACAAAATTCTGTAGAATGTAGTTTTGAAATTCTACCTGTAGGTCCCCCCATATAATCCTCTGAAATGCAAAAAAGAATTTATTAGACCATGTAACCCTGAAAGCCCTAGGAAACTGATAATAGAACTGAAAGTAAGTACTGGAGATTAGTTATTGATAGAAATATCAATGGAAGACTTGTAGCACAAGTACCTTAACTGGCTTCCCATTCTTTGAAACAGAGAGTAAAGAGCAGGCTGGCAGGAGACTCAGCTTGTTCACTGTATCTATTGCTAATAACAAAAGAAAATCCTTGTAAAGAGATGTTATTTCTATGTTTACAGTTCTGGCAGCACCATGACTGACTGGGTTTATCAAAGACAGTGAGAACTGAGCGAGAATTCTTCCAATTTGTCTTTGCTTTTCTGTAGGGGATATAACATATATATTATAATAGTAAGTCTGTCAGTGTGGAAGGGTCTGTGTTCAAGACAATGAAAAGGTCACGTAAGAACATAGTTTATGAAGGAGCAAACAAAGGTAGTGAAAGCCAGGAAGTGATTCCTGACTCACAGTGATGTGCAGTTAAAAGACTGCCTATTCATGCAAATGCTCTCACATACACGTAAAGGACTTTACCTTGTAACATGGCTAAATAGGCTCTCTTTTTTTCTTGTTTTTTAAAAGAATTTTCCTCAGTGATATACACATTTGCGCCATAAATTGCATGGACCTCCTGACACTGCCAAATGCAGTTTGTGTAGTTTACATAACCCCAATACAATGGCCTCGTTGAAACTCCCAATACACAAAAACCTGAGTGCAGGGGAAAGCAGGGACTCATCCAAGGATGACTCTTCCCTCCAAATCACAGCTGAAGAAAGATTTCGAAGTCAGGTGTTAAGTGGGCAGAGAGCTGCAAAGAGTGCTTTTCAACAATATAAACTACTAGGTCCTTTCCCATTTTGCAGAGAGGAAGAAAGGCTCATTCTGACCAATTTGATTAATAATGTTTGCCTTTTTGAGTCTCCCCCAACTGGGAGGAATGCAGCTTTACCTACTCCCTTGAAGGACTGTGGTTTGACCTACTTCTGTGCCAGACTATTCTGTTAGATTTTGTGGTGTGACATTGACACTGGTCATGTCACCCCAAGACAGGCTGGAACTGTTTTGCCCTCAAAATCCCCAGCATGGAGCACACACGAATTGCTTCAGCACTGTGAGGTGGATGGGCAGCATGTATATGCACTCATATTTATAATATATGTTCATATACACAGTAAAGTACAATATCCACATACAGGAGGTGCAGAAAAGAGGATATTTTGTATCTGGGATTGCTTATGCCACTGAAAAGATAAAAGTGAATGCTCTAGAATAATTTAAAACTGGACTTAAGAATTGCTATGGAGTTAGAAACAATTACTCTGCCTTTACCAAAACAACCAGATTTAGACAAGAGTGACTCTCAAAGAATGACTAATGACCATCTGTTCTTTACTTTAAAATACATCTTACTGTGAAAGAACGTAGCCAGAAAATTAATATGGTAGCGACAGTCAGAAATACTGTAAGAACAGAAACACTGCAGTTGTTTCAGATAAACAGCAAAAGAGACAGGGTTTTTTATATCAGGGTATGCCAGACAGCAATGACTGCCTCTGTGCAATAGATTCTCAATTTTTTAACTGATATTACATAAAAGAAACCTGAAATTTGATCTACAGAGTTCGGCTAACCTTATTTTTGTAATTTTTTAGTTCTATAAGGAATACCTTTCCTACGTGGCTTACCTAACATGCATAATTTGGTTCAACATTCCCAGCTGATACCAGGTGTGTAGGAAGCATTTCACTACACTCAGATCTGGAAAGTTTCACAGCCAGTATCTGCAGACTCAAGTCTCAGTGCAGAATACAAACAGCCATACTACTGCTAGAGACAAGTCCTTATTCTGTCAACTTCTTGGTTTGAACCCTCAAATTACCCAAGGAATTGAAGAGGTAAGACCAAAATATGTACGGAACTCCCCTCATGAAATGTTTATCATTTAGACAATGCTTATCATGTGTTTCTTTTTCAGACTGTAAAAACATTGCAAAGTTAACAGATCTGTTTTGTGCAGTACCTCCAGTGCTTCTTTCTGGATACCCTCACAAGAAACACAATAAACAGTAGGCTAAAACCTGCTGGTTTCTAACATGTGCTGGTTTTGATACGGTTGGAAAAAAACTGTGAAAGTAATGGCTTTGCAGTTATTTTAAGTGAAGAAGGTGGCAACAAATCAATTTTAGAGTAATTTAAACCCAAGCCAGAACACATATTATTATTTGGGTAATAGCATATACTTATTTAGCTAAAGACTAGGTTTTAAAGAATGAGCCCCAGAAGCTACATTTAAAGCAGATTAAAAAAAAGCTTTAATGCAGAACTTTATTTCCTGACTTTTAAACTCTAGTATTTAATTAAGTCAATAGCGTTTTGAGATGTAACCCCTTAAGTATTTTCTATTTTAAGAGAAAAGGCTAAAGAGGGGAAAAAACAACCCTACCAACCAATTCAGAATTAAATTATGTTCAAGGCCTCAGAACCTTGCCTTGAGAAACAAGTAACAGAACTGCATGCAAACCCCTCTTGCTAGAAGTCACCAGAAGAACTGGACTTGACAACACACGTATTAGCAATGCCCAGCTCTATCCACAGCAGGACGTGTGCTAGAAGCCCCATCTGCTGTCAACCTTTTGAATTCCACAGTAGGGGAGGAATTACTTTTCATACACTGCAAGATTTGCAGGAGCCCATCCGTAGCTTCTTTTACCCCTGTAAGCAATCTGAGGTTGGCTAATTGAAATAAGGAATTTGGCTAACAGGATTATCCATGTGCCCTAAGTGGTATCTTCAGTCGGGAAAAAATCCTGAGGTCATTGAAGACTGTGGAATTGGAAATCAACAGCAACTTCTGCTCCATACCCTGGCAGCTTCTGCAGCTGCCTACTCTGCTGGAAGAACATCTTCTTGAATCTTTCCTCAGCTCTTCCAAGCTCCAACTCCAGAGCATTCTCATGTGGACTTTGCAAAAACCACAGCAGTTAAAGCAGCATCTTGCTAAACAGATCCATGATGAGAAACTCTGCCTAGACAACTGGCTTGTTCAAACTCATTACCACTCTGGACTGGGCTTTCAGATAAATGCAAAGGTGCAGTATTTCAAATGGGAATTAAAATAAACAACATTACCAGTGCAGAATTTATCAGCTTTAACAGTGCTCTCTCCCAAATAGCTGCTTTGGTTATTACAGATTAAACTTCTGTAAGTGTGCATGTGAACAAATAACTTCAGAGCATTAGTATTCAACTAACCATCAAACAATGTTAGATACTTGCAAGGTACCACATTCACTGCTTTTCTTAAAATTTAAACCAAAAAGGGATAAAAGGTAAAGTTACTGTAAAAGGCAAGAAAAAATATAACTGAAAAAACAAGAAGTTAGAATATTGCTTAGGTTCCATGAAGACTTTTTCAATTCCATGACATTTTTTTCTAACACTTCCTTCTAATTAAACACTCCTTTAAAGCTCTCAAATGTTCACTCACACTGCAAAAAGATAAATAAATTGAGATTAGAGCACAGAACTACTTAAACTTAAAAAATATATCCTGATCTGGAAACACTGAAAGTGAAAACCACAAATAGTGCAACACTTGTGATGAAATGGTATGGAATATCAGCTCTGGTATCCAACACAGGGGTAGAAACCCATCAGTCCCAGCTTTTACACTTTATCCAGAACTTGACACAGGACAGGCAGAACCTGCATACTCGGGACAAATACTTCCAAGGGCAAAGAGTAATTTCATACAGCTCTTCAGCAATGTCCTCTGTGATATGCCAGCTGCTATTTTTCATGGCATTGTAACAAGTGAATTAATTTAGCATCCAATTCCTGTAGATACACTCGAGCTGGAACTCCTGTGTGAGGCAGAAACGGAGATGGAGAAGCAGCCTTGAAAAATGTTCTCCAGTAAGAAGAACTCTGAGGAGAGGGAAACTTATTAGCACAATATTTTCATATTTCTTCCATCAGTTCACTCAAAAAATAACACAGAACAAGCAGCAGAAGCATTAAAGCACCCTAAGGTCTAGGAGAATCCCACAGGAATTCCATATCCAGACGTGGGAGTCAAAGCCGAGAAAAGCTAATTAAAGTATTAGGTGGAGCCTTAAAATTTTAATTAGAAAAGAAAGCTTTCTCTTGATTTTTCACCTTCAATGCTGTTGTAAGTATGTGTAAATCCTCTTTTTTCCTCCAATCTAATTGTGATTTTACAACGAATCTGTAGACATTGTCAAAAACTCCGCAAAAGCTGCAGTTACTATAGTGATTTTAATTACACATAATCTCAGAAGTCCCAAACACGCTATTCTAAGGGTTTTACTGGGGAAGAAAACCTCAATCTGTAAAATAAAATCTAATTTCTGAAAGCTAGTAATTTTGTTCTATTAGTATCACAGGGAACACCAAGTGACATTCAAAAGCAGATTTTTTACACATCACTACAATGAACATGATTATAATTGTGGCCAAATTACAAAAAATGAAAATTACAACGGAGCTATGCAGAAACAAGAACACAGACCCATTATGATCACTTTGCATCAGTCTCCAGCCAGACAATATGCTTGATATGCCACTTGGAATACAGCCCCCAAATGGCAAATTTTAGGATGCCTACCAATTTTGCTTGAACAGTCTCATTGCCTCTGCCACTGATGCTAGTCAGTTTAAAATACTGTTCTGTTTTACTTCATTTACACAGAGAGGAATATATTCTATATTTACTTCAACCACTTGGAACATTTTAACACCTCTAAGATATGAAGTTTATTATTTTAATAGGGAAAGACCAAAAAACTTCAAGCAACTGAATTTTCACCTTCCCACTGTGACAAGCACTTGTTAGCAAGTAGGTTATACAAGGTGCCTGGGTTATTCCTTGAGAAAATCAAATCTGCATCAGTTACTCATTACTAAAGACAAAGATAAAATACAAAATGCCTTGTAGAATATCCTAGAAAGGAACACTGTAGCTTAGAAAATGCTGCACTATTTGGAGATTTAATTTTTTTGTGTCTTGCAGGGTGAAGAACAAGATAGGCATGAAAAACATCAAGAAGAATCCTGGCGGTGAAAACCTCGAGACATCTGCTTCAGTCACATATGTCTCGCTGACTAAAATCATAAGCAAAAGCTGACAGACTTCATCAGCACTGACTTTTTTGTTTTGCTGGTACTGCTCAGCTGGTTGTTGGGGCAAGGGATTGAGCAGCAAAACAAAAAGACCGTGTACAGCAGTCTGTTTATGATTGTATTAATAGTGCCCTCACACTGCTGGAGTGACAGAGCCCGACCAAACAGCACAGACTCTCAGTGCCCAAGACATACATGGACAGTTTGCAGTTCAAAATCATTACGCAGGAAGAGCATCTATACTGGAAGTCAGATTTCTCAAGGTATAAACCCCTTTCTCTTCTTACAGCTCTTCTCACTGAGCTCTTTATTTCCATGATTTCAGTACAGTACACGTACTAAGCCATTACTAACAGCCTTTTTCTGGTTATGAGCAGACTCTCCACAAAGAAGAGCTCTACAGAAAAAAAGGGGGAAAGAAAATCTACAGTAATGCACTGATCGAAACAAAAATGACAGTACCAAATATTAATGCAGAATTAATCTGTCAGTTTGCATAGCTTCAGTATAGCCTGACCAGGTTAACAATGGAGGTAGTGTAGGACAGGAGGACTGAAGACAGAGCTCATCATGCAGACTGACACTTCAGATAAAACACATTGTTAATGAATTTGTTGTCCTCAATCGTCTACAAGGTCCGCAGAGTGGTTATGATCTGTTAAAACCTATCGGCACGTAATTTGTGCTGTGGCTTTGATAGCTTAAGTTCTGTACTGCGAGAGGAAAGAACTCCATTCTCCTACTGTAATTCACAGTCCTGGTGAATTACCAAGTTCTTTTTCCTTCTTGCATCCTTTTTGAGGCTCTGAGATAAAACGTGTTTTGGTAAGAAATGGTCCACCCATAAGAATTTTGCTTGGTCTGCGAGATGGGCAAGAAACTGGCTCAGAGCTCACGTTCAAAGAGTGCTGATCAATGGTCTGTACTCGGGCTGGCAGCCTCCCACAACTGGGAGTCCCCAGGGATGGACACTGGGACTCAGGCTCTTCATCACCACCGTAAGCCATCTGGATGACGAGACTCATCAGCAGGTTTGCTGATGACACCACACTGGGTGGTGAGGTGGATGTGCCAGAAGGGAAAGCCAACTCACAGACCAGGACAGGCTGGACGACTGAGCTGGCAAGAAGAGTGCAGAGTTCAACAGGGCCAAGTGCAAGGTCCTTCAGCAGGGAGGACACCAAAGAGCCCAGTACAGGCTGGGATCCCATGCTGAAAGGGATCTGGGGGTCCTGGTGGAGCTGCTGCAGCAATGAAGGCAAATCAGGTGCTGGGATGCACTCACAGGGCATCACTAACAGAGATGTGACCACCCCATTCTACCAAGCACCTGTACCTGGAGTACTGCTTGCGTTCAGTTCTCATCCCCACAGTTCAAGAAAAGCCCGACTGGACAGCATCCAAAGGAGGGCCATGAAGATGATGGAGAGCCTGTCCTCTAAGAAGAGACTGAAGGAGTTAGGTGTTTTACTCCCTGGAGAAGAGAAGGCTACAGGGGATCTCATCACAGTACCACAGTACATAAAAGGGTGGCTGTAAAGAGGATGGAGGGTGATTCTTTCCAAGGAGCCACATAGAGAGGACAAGCTGCACCAGAAGAGGTTTCATAACTAAGAAATATTTTACACTAAGAACAGTCAATCACTGAAACAAACTCCTTAAGGATGTGGTAGAGTCCTCATGGCTGAAGGTTTTCAAGATGCAACTGGACAAAGTGCTAGATAGTCTCATCTAGGCTCATTTCCCCACAACAGGTTCGACAGATGATCTTTTGAGGGCCTTTCAAACCTGCGCTGTTTTATGATTCCATGAACAGACTGGCAAGGTAGCTTCAAGAAGTCTCCTGCAAAACACCCTCTATTTATGCAGCAGGAAATGAAAATTTCAGTTGTTAAATATGAGGGATTTCATCTTCTAAATACCAAGATAACCTTCCCTGTCTTGTTTCACATGTGTCTTTATACTAATAGGGATATACTCAAAATACACACAAAGTAAGCCATAGGCTTCAACTGTGTTCAGCAAGCCAATGATCTTGGGCTCTGCCCACATGTACACAAATACAGCTATTCTAACTGAAACAACCAGATTAATGTACCACTCTAATTGTTGCCAGAGTCTTGCTGTTTTGGCATAAACTTGAGTCACAATTCATTGCAGATGCCTCCTTTTACAGACCATAAACAACAGGCTAAAACTTCACCATCAATTTTGTAAGTGCCTAAAACAGTAGAAAAATATACCACAAAATGCCAATATTTAATCTGCAATTACAAATCGAAATAAATAAATACCTGTTGACTGCAGAAGGCATCTAGTGTATCGTTAGTTTTAAAAGTTATTATTTATATTTAAAGTTGTCATTTGTTGGCTTGTCATAACCTTAAGAAACATGGTTTATCATCTACTCTAGAAGGCAAATGCTTGAATACAGAATTCATCAATATTTCTTCCTCCTTTGCACTCTTACACCAAAAACTTCAATGAGATTTTGAAATCAAATAATTGTAACTATGTTTTCTTCTGTTGTTTCACTTATTTCTCCTCATCACTCCCTTTTTTTTTTGCATTTTCTAGCTCCAGTCTTTCAAAGCACTCGAGTCCATTCTTTGAGCATATCAAGTCCTCTCATTCTGTTGGCAGGTTGACAGGCTTCACACTTAGGTTTCCATTCAAATTAATGGCTATGTCAGGATCTTGCCCAAGAATTCAAACATGTTGAAAGCTGACAAATTCCTGCAATTTATTTTTCAAATCTACTGACTTTACTACTTCAAACACTGAAATGGCTAGGATTTCAGAGACGTATTTTATTAGCTGCCTGTTTATGATTTCATAAGTTATAGTTATACTAAAAATGGTTCTTAAAGTAGCATTTATGGAAAGAAACCATTTAAAGAAAAAACTGGATTTTTAATTTTTTTTTCTGTAGCTGGTATAATCAAGGGACCAATTGCCCCTTCCCTGCTGTAGGGCAATTTTTACTCAAGTCAGCATTATTACTTCAGTCACACTGATGTACAACTTCTTGAAGTCTTTGCATAAAAACACAGTTTCTGAAACTTTCTGAAATACACTGAACACATTCTTTGCTGAGAAAGCTGACTACTGGTATGGGCCTCTCAAGTCCAGATACTGCTTAATGAACATTTTACCAAAAATGATCTTCTGAACTGGGCTGAACTTTTAACTTCTTGATCATCAGACCTCTGAGACTAGAAAGAGGAACCTTCTGCACAGATCAGGTGCCAGTGAAATCAACCTTTCCTCAGTAAAACCATTTTGGAAGCCCTCTATAGCTTTATTTCTTCCCCAATTTGTGTTCTAGTACCTTTAGCGAAGTTTTGAAGTGTTTTTCAAATTACTTTGTGAACAGTCAGCAAAGTATTGCAACCATAGTTCTCATTTACGACTGAAAATCTTCAGCCCAGACGCATTTTAACAAATTAATTATACGCTTAACCAAGGTTTCTGCTTCTCTCCAATGACTAAATGGGGAACCTTCAGGAACTCCAAATTTAGGAGTTTGGTGCCTAAAATTAGGCGGGATGAATATAGCTCTAAAAAATTACACAGCATTGGTTGATGATAGAAAATGTCTAAGGCAGTAAATCACAGGCTGACTTGAAACAGCCTCTTTAACCAGTCCCAGAGGGCTCCTTACAGTCCTGACAGCTTTTTCCTCCCAATAAAAACCAAAATGGCAAACAATGACCCATGAGTTGAATGGTACTCTGGGATCTGAGAAGTGAGAATTTTCTCCCTGGTTCTCCATTTGGAAAATGGATACTGATTATTTACTAGCACAAAGGTGTTTTTTATATTTCACTGGAGGTATGAAGGCCACATAAATGTATTTCAAGAATTCTACGTTGAGCCAATTACTTTTCAGATAAAACTGAAAAGGTTACATATAATTTCTAATTGTTGTTAAGTGAAAACAGCAGAAAATTAAGGACATTAAAATTGCATATTTCAGAAGAAAAAAACTAAAAAAGCCAAATTAGGTACTATTTTGAATATGCATCATGGACAACTTAGCTATGATAGAAAAGAACATTTTAGAGATTGTCTTCGCAAGCAACATGCTTAAAAAAATAATGCAATTCTAGAGAAGTTGTTTAATAGTCAAATAAAACTCTTCAGATAACACACCATAAAAGAAGAGGGGAGCCCTTTAAAAATAATGTATTCTAAAATACAATACAAATAGATGTACTAGAAATGCAATATTCATGCACACAGATCTAGGAACATACTACTGTGAAGCAGATAAGAGTTCTGAGCATTGTTTTCTTCTTCTTCTGTTATTCCATTAAAATAAGTCATTAAAGGGAGTTTAAACTTTTTTTAAACTAAGTATTTCAAAAGGGGAAATTCGTACCATTATAGTTAAGCAGGCACTCAGCTGTTTTGTTTTTCTGGTCCAGAAATTACAATAGCTAGATATCTACTAATAGCAATCAGATGCAGAAAAATAGGCAATTTAGATTTTGTCAAACCACCCAGGGATGACACAATGCTATAGTGCAGTGGACAAGAGCACAAAGGCACATGTATAAATACTGCCTTATAAATCAAACTTTAATTTACCTAAGCATCAACAGTAGCAACCGCAATACTAACACAAGAAGGCAGTACAGTCAGGCCTTGGAAAGAGGTGGTGTGCACCTAATGGAAGACTTATTCTCACTGCTCCGGTTATTCCTGATGAGTAACTGAGGCTACTCCTACCACCCATTCAGACAGCCCTGTGTGGAACAGTCTTTGATGTATACATTATTTAGAAAAGGGCAGCTGTTGCATGCAGGTAAATTGGGTTTTGTTTGAAGAACAGTTGAAAGGAAACATATTTCAAAATTAAAACCATGAAAAACAGTTTTCGTTGCATCTTTCTGCCCTTGTTTCAAAAATATGAAACTCCAAAAAAAAACACTGAGCTTGAAGACAGATAAAGCCTAAAAAAACCCACCAATTATTACATTTAGTATTTCATCTTTCACTATTAGAAAAGCCGTTTTACCTTCTCCTTTTATCTCCAAATGCAGACAAAATTTGAATTCCTACAGTTCAAATTAAGTGCTGGGTAGAGACAAACATGAAAAAAGAGGGGACAAGAGGCAGTGGAGGAAGGTCTGTATCAGTTGAAGTATTGGTATTTCTGTCTGTAGCAGAGTAAACACGTTACTGTATGCATTGTATGCAACACATCACACACACACACACACACACACACACACACACACGTGTGTTATGTAAACACTGAAAAAAGAACGGATATTTATGCTTTAGTTACATTTTTCTGCCCTAAACTTCATTCCACTATTATTCTCATTAAGTGCTTTGAACAAAACCAAAGTCAAAACTCTCATGCAGTTTCAGAAGAATATAAACTAGTATTCTTAATAATTTTGGCCTACAACACAGTGGAAGTTAGATTATTAACTGCAACGCTCCCACATTTTACTGCCTCATTTTACTAGCCAGAACAAAATGGAAAAAACATGTTGTCTAGAAAGCCAAGACTTAGCAAAGTAAAGCATTTGTTACCTTTCAAACTACGACCCAAAGTGTCTCCTAAGAAATGCTACATGGACCAATAAAAGTGAGATCATGGACATATGTAAATGATTCCTGTACACATTAAAATCTTTCCATAAATAGTTGACTCTCAGTTGTCACAGCACTGAAGGAAGCTGCTAGGTAAAAACAAAAGCAAAACAAAAAATGCATCTATTTGTCCAAAAAGGAAGAATACTCAGAAGTGTTGCTGTCACTTGATTAATTCAGTGAAAATTTTCAACCAAACATAAGTCAAATCTGACTGCGAAGTGATGTTATTACCTCAGAGCGTATATGCTGGAGAGACTACATGTAGTGACAGAAACACTCTCATAGTCACTGCTGGAGATGGAGCTGAGGGGGGAATCACGTAAGCCATCCTGAGAACTGAAAAAACATACGGAAACAAAATGAACTGCTGAAGCGAACAAAGGTAAAAACAGAGCACTGTGACAAGTCATGGCTTCTCATGGATTATACAGAAATAAGAATAAACTGGCAGTTGTGTTTTTGCTCTTCAGAAAATGATACAAACCTATTCTGTTTTCTTCCCAAAATTCGGCAAAGTCAGTGGGCACATATCTTAAAAAGTCTTCCATTTAATTCATGCCATACAGTTAAAACATTCAGGAAAGAACCGAGGATCTTACATTGTCATCGGGGATGGAGGGAATAGCATGCCCATGCTGCTAAGCACTGTATAACCTTAAAACGAAGACATAACAAAACTCCAAAGTTCATAACGTCACCATGGGTTTCAGGCCAAGGTACACTACACCATACACTTCAAAGACTGCAGAATATCATGAAAAGTTTGATCTAAGTTACCTTCCCGTTGGAAGGAAACAGTCTGTTACAAGGCAGAAAGCTGACTTCAGTGATGGAGCTGAAGATAATACACCTACCCCTGACCCGCAGTTTGCTCAATCAGCCATGTATTTACCGCAAAATCTGTGCTTTGAGCCAACAGATAAGCAGGAAGGAGCAGTCCCATGGCAAACCACTGACACTTCAGTAGTGGAAATCCACTCGCTACCAAGTAAGAGGATACGAATAATTTAAATGAATGGTACACAACTTATCTCTGGCATCCCTGGACTAATGAAATTCTTTAAATAACACAATTTTCAATCTTACATCACATTATCAACATAAACTAGGATTAGAGGATTAAAAATAGTTTCAGACGCATCACAAAACTATCTTGCAAAGACCAATGTTTTGTTTCAGTAACAAGTTACTGCTCTGCTACTGGAAATTCCACAAGCTGAAAAAAAATTAAATTATACTAGATAAGAAAATACATAATCTTGAGCAGAGAGATCAAAGCTGTACTGGCTCTAGGCAGTGCAGAAGATTCATTCAAGTCTGCTGAACTCAATCTTCAGTCAACAGAAATCTTCGGACAATGCAAAGAGAAACCCAAGAAACATCTCTAGTTAAAAGAGAAGTAGTTATATAAGTCAGGGTTATTTTACCTTACTTCTCCACAATAACTAGCAGATTTTTTTTTATGCTAATCTGCTTTTTCGGCATATGTAAACCAGTTACATTCCAAACTTTTCTACCAAATTTACTACTGTAGTTATTTTTTCAGCTAGAAATCTGGAAGAATACTTAAGGGGAATTCTTCAAAGCAGCGTACGGAAGGTATGTGCTCTAATCCCACAAAGAAATAATAGGATTTGTTTGCATACCTCCCACTAATCACTCAGAAAATGCAGCCCTTCATGTTTCTCATTTCTGATTGCCAATTTGAAAATAGATCCCAAGTGTACCACGCTTTAGTTGAAAGGAGAGACTTCACAACCGGAAAATAATTTTATCAGACTTGAACAAAAATCTATTTAACTTTCATTCGTTTTATGTAATTTCCCTTGCTAATTCTGCTCATTATGAAGAGATATATGCATTTAAACAAAGGCTTACTCTTTTATAGCTCATCACCTTTACCCATCCAATCTTAACAGTATGGTCATGCTACTAAAATGCGCTTTTACTATCTGTTTTATGGCAGCTAAATGATATTAAAAAAAAACATTGGCATGTAATTTCACACCATGACTGGGGAGGTGTGGTGGTGTGCTCGTCCCCCTTTCTGGTTAAGCAGTAGCCAAAAATTGCTGCGCCCAGGTTGGGCTCTGAGGAAACAGGCAACACAGCAGCCAAGGGCCATAAATCCTTCTCAACAGCTGAGGGGCAGTGGAACACGCACCAACCAAAGCACAACTAGAATGCAAGTATGACTATTAGTCAGTCATCTTGGCCAATAAACAGCAGACACCTGAGCTCTCCTGCATGGCAGCAAGGATGTCCCCTTGAGTAGGATGCTTCTCAAGATTACTCCTCAAGGCTCAGAGAATCCTTATCACAACAGATACTCAGTAAGTGACCTGGGAATAAGCATTCAGAAACACTGAACTAATAGCTAAGCGATAAAAAGACTAGTTGCACATATATAATCCTTCAGATATAAATCACAGACCAAGACCAGGACTAAGTCTGGACACAGCTGCACCCAGACTCCTCTCTGAGAAGTCTTCTCTGAACCTCATGACTCAATGAAAGGGTCACTCTGGCACTTTCCTCTGACCCTGTTCTCCATGCACTAAATACTGACATGTACCTTGCCATTGTTAAACCACAGTCACATTTACCAGCAAGTTTTGTTAAGTCATTGTCTAATAGCATTTATACCTATTCTTGCTTCTGGCTTGTGAGTGAAGCCCATCACTCCTCCCGAGACAGTGAGAGAAGCCATCTTGCAAAGATGAAATGTATTGTTCAGAATAAAATAATCTTTGGACGACAGAACCAGGAAACAAGAACAATTAGCAAACTCACCACCTCTATTTATGTTCTCTGACCTCCCTGCCATTTCCAGATTTTTCCAGTGTAAGGATCCTGCCAGCTGATTTGATGTCACATTTGCTGTCTTCAGTGCTTTCTGTGAAGCTCTGCCTGATATATTTGAAATCCAGTCAAAATATCTGTTACCAATAGTAACTATTTACGAACTTCAATCTTCTTAGGTTTTAGTGTCTACATTTTTTTGGTTTGTTTCAAAGACTTGGAGGTTTCAGCTCTTACACACAGCCCAAAGGGCTTACATTTTTTCAAAGAACTCAAAGTTCTCACACTTTTTGGGAGTTGTATGCTCTAGGCTAAACCATAAACCAAAACAACCAGCACCCTTAGAGTGCTCTCTCTCTGCTAAGTGCAGATACTCTTTTTTGTGAATATTGTCCCAAGTAATGTGATTTCTTTCTAGTGTCAGGTAATTATGTGGAATGGACAGTCTGAGCCAGAAGGCAAAACAATGAAGGACCTTAACTGTAAATAAACTCAATGAGTGACCTCTGAACAAAATGGCCCACAACACTTGCATTATCAATTATCTCAATGCTATCTTTCTTTTTACCTTCACAAATGCCTTCTGAATAGACAACAAGCCTTACCTCCTCTTCGCCATACTTCTCCTCTCATTTGAATCTTCTCTCACCTCTAACCAGCATAACTTCTCATCTCCACCATCTCAGCTGTTTTTAAGCCTTGTCTTAACACTGTTTGCCCTTCTAAATTGCTTTATGTAGCTTCATTTTCCACTACTCCAGCTTGCACTTGGTGCACAAACCTGGCCACACTGAAGGATCCTCTGATATCAGGATTAGATACTCATCTGGTCAGTCATGATGTAAACTGCTTGCACACACCTGACACAAGCCACGCTCACAGACTTCAGTTTGTTGTAATAAATGATGTGTAGTTTAGGCAATTACAATATGTAAACATTTTTAATCCCTCTTGTGTATCAATATAGATTGAATTTTTGTACAGGAAAGAGTATTTATGATTTACAGTGTTTATTTCTGGTTCACATTCAGGCTGTAACTCTTCAGATGAGAAATTCTGTGTTTATTTAGTACCAGGAAATGGGAATCCAATAATGATAACTGTTTCATACTTTCTCAGTGTTACTCTAACTAGTTTAAAAAAAAACAAAAAACAAAAAAACCCCCAAAAAACCACCAAATCCCAGGCAAATAAAAAAGACCCCTGACTTATTGCTTTCCCTCTCAGTACACACAGACTCTGGGTAACTCTTTGTAGCATTTTCTTCTTATTAGTGTCTGCCTGAAAATACTCTCAGCTTTTCTAAGATGCTGGCAGATCCTGAGGTGAACTGACCTGTTTTTCCCAACTCAGGATTCCCATTATCAGCTGATGATAGCTCAGCATGCACATTCATTAGCACAATTATCAGAGAAGACACCTGCATAAAGCCACATTCTGCAGCTGAGAGCAGCAAAGCCCTTCTTCCCACATCAGCCCCCAGGCCACCTGAACTTCATCACATCATGGTCATTTGCAATTAACAGTGTCGGATTGGGATTTCCAGGACTGCTTGAACTGTGTAAAGCAGCAAAAGTTTGTTGCATTTGTAGGTCTTAAATGCCTACACTGCTATTTTTAAAATTACATTTTAGCACTGGATAAAACCACTATCCATGCTCATCAAAACATAACTCCTCAGCAATTCTGATTAAAATAAAGATTTGAGAGAACACAGCAAAGCGAGATGAGGTGATGCGGCTGCCTCTTCATGGAATATTGTGGAATACTGGCAGATTGAACTAACAAACTGTGTATTTAAAGCTGTTGGCCACTTTCTGTAACTAATCTAAGAAAAAAAAAAAAAACGCCCTGAAAGCCAGCTTTACATTCATCCTGGTGTGTGTGCTGTTTTCTACTTGGATGTGTTTCTATCCTATTGCATTTAATTAACAGTCCAGTTGTTTCAGGGGATGCTTTCTTCATGAAAGCCATTGGAGTTACAATTATATTCTATGTTACAACACCTAATTGACACATCTCTTCTCTGATGGTCTCACTACATGAGGGCTAACTCATGGGTCACGCCAAAGCCATTCAAAAAGTATCTTTAAAACTTTGTTTTACATATTATTTCAGAAATTTTCATGTTGAGAGCTCATATGGTTCACTGTTGCCTCAACTGATAAATGGACCCAGTAAAAGGGAAGCTGGTATAAAACACTGACACCGTCTGTTTGCACACCAAGGCTTTGGAACAGCACTCATGGACAACACAGGACCTGCGTTCAACAGACAAGGTAGAACAGCGTCACTTCTAACTGAGACTGAGACTTAGATTGTCAAAAAGATGGGGAGGAGGGACTGAAAAAAATTCCTTCATACCGAATCTGAATTTGGCTGGTTGCACAAAGAAATGAAACAGAATACCACACGGGAAACAAAGAATTTCAATCAACAGCAGATAAATGATTGCTTAAGGGAAGTTTTGTAGTGCAAAGGCTGATGTCTGGTTCCCAATGAACTCCTACTTCCTTTTCACTGATGAGAAGTTTTCTTTCTCCTGAATAGCTACTTAAAACACTAATCAGTACAGGACACTAAACTGACATTTTTGTTTCTGTGAACTTGCACAGCTGTCCATTAATTTTTTATGGAAAAGGTAACTTTTAAATGTAAAAACATATACAATTTTCTTAAGTCTTACGGTGACAGGAGTATTATAGAAAAGCATGAATTTAAGACAAGTTATTTTGCATTGCAACATCAATCTAGTTTTGATAAATGAGTACTTGTAGACTCAAATACTAGAAACAGAATGACAAGAAAGGTAATTCTTGTGAATTTGGTTTTTTTAACAAGTGCTAGCCATCTCCAAAATACAAATAGCTCTTTCCCCTGCATTTACAATGGTGGAATGACTCATAGTAAAGTTGCTGTAATGAAAATGTGCAGACATCACATGTTGCCAAGGATTGAACAAAATAAAATACAGGCAAAAAAAAATCAAAATTAGAAACAACAGGTGTTCATCTTTTTACAGTTACTCTAATATGCTGAGGAAATAAAATTTCAAACATATTACAATATAGACTATTGTAATATATAAATATTGTACAATATATAAATTTCAAGTATTACAGAATTGCAAGACTAAGAAATGAGACAACTTGAACACCAAGCTATAGAAGAATAAATTATCTTATTTTAGAACAGTAATACAGATCAACAAATAGCAAAACATGCTTTTCCAAGGATGCCTCATTCCTCCTCCTTACGCTACAAACGCATATGGCAAAATATTCTATTTTTTAAGCCCCCACAAGTAAATGTGAACAGCACAGCATCTAACAGCTGATGGACACAGCCAGAGCTTGCAGGAAGTGTGAAGATGAGAAATTCTCCTCACTACCAATTTCAGCTCCTTTTGCCAGTTCTTAGGTGCTCTGCCTTTAAAAGACTCCATCAAGAGTACATTCAAACAGATCAAGGAAAATGGAAAAAAAAAATTGTAAAATTTAAGCTAGACACAATAGACCTGCAGCAGAAGAGAGAGAAACTACACTTAATAATCCAGGTGTTTTTATATCAGAATTGTTTTGAGGTCAGCATGTAGATAAACAAACATGCAACAGAACCAGGTATTTAACAGTAAAACATGAAAACACCAGCACTGCGTGACAATATTACACAAGCTGCTAAACTTCATAAAACATTAGGTTTACAAGGACTCTTCAACTCTGGGAAGAACAGAAAGCCAAATATTTACAAAACACCAAAGGAAAAAAATCTTCACTCAGTAATTTTCTTTCCCCTGGGAAAAAGCAGGCGGAATACTATGACAGAACAGGTATTTTAAAACAAAGTGTGTATACCTTGCTTCCAGTTGAAAAACAAGGAATGCTAGATACAGATTTAAAGCTTTGGCATTAACTTACGTCCTTTTTTACCCCAAAACACCAAATGGAGCTTTGCCATAGTTTTATCATCTTCTGTTGTGCTTTTACATGACTTTCCCCCTTTTTGTTTTGCTACATGACAGCCTTTATTTATCACATTGTCCCTTCAGCAGCTCACACACTAACTGTGTCTTTGCTAGTACTTTCCTTGTATTTGCATCTCAATAACGATGCTGCCCAAGACTCTCCTCCTGTTGGTGCTTCGTATCTTCCAGATACTTACAAGCAAATAATAGAGAAAGACTTCATGTCAGCTATGACTTATAAACCAAAGTAGTGAAGACATGATGGGTTCTCCTGTGATGGAGTGACTACATCAGTGGACAAGGGAAGGGCTACAGATGGAATTTATCTGGACGTCTGTAAAGCCTTTGACACTGTCCCCCACAACATCCTTCCCTCTAAACTGGAGAGAGATGCATTCAATGCATGGACTGTTAGATGGATAAGAAACTGGCTGGACAGTCAAACCCAGAGGGCAGTGGTCAATGGCTGAAAATCCTGATGGACATCAATGACAAGTGATGGCCCCCAGGGGTCTGTACTGGGACCAGTGTTATTTAATGTCTTCATTAATGACACAGACAAAGGGATTGAGTGGACTTTCAGCATATTTGCTGATGACACAAGCTGAAGGGTGCTGTTGACACCTGAAGGATGGAATGCCATCCAGAGGGACCTGGACAAGCTTGAGAAATGGCCCATGGCCATTAAACCATCTCATGAGGTTTAACAAGACCAAGTGCAAGGTGCTGCGCCTGGGTCTGGGCAACTCCTGGTATCAATACAGGCTGGGGGATGAACAGACTGAGAGCAGCCCTGCTGAGAAGAATTTGGGGGTGCTGGTGAGTGGGAGGCTGGACATGACCCAGCAAGGTGCACCTGCAGCCCAGAAAGCCAACTGTGCCCTGGGCTGTATTAAAAGCAGTGTGGGCAGCAGGTAAGGGAAGGGATTCTGCCCTGTTCTGGTGCACCCATCTGGAGTCCTGAATCCAGCTCTGCACAGCAAGGAAATCAGTCTGCTGAAACGAGTCCAGAGGAGAATCACCAAGAGGCCAGAGAGATGGAGCACCTCTCCTGTGAGGAAAGGCTGAGGGAATTAGGATTGTTCACCCTGGAGAAGAAAAGGCTTCAGGGTGACTTAATTATGGCCTTCCAGTACCTGATGGGAGCCACAAGAAAGATGGGAGGGACTTTTTACAAGGGCCTGGAGTGAGAGGACAAGGGGCAATGGCTTCAAACTGAAATTGAGTAGGAAGAAACTCTTTACTGTGCGGCGGTGGCACTTACCCCAAAGAAGCTGTGGATGCTGTTTTAAAATCCACTGAATTTTGAGGCTTTAGTTCAGATGTAAGGATTATGACGGTAAACTGTGTGTATGACTAAAACAAACGGTGTCACAACATACACATTTGACAGCTGCTTGGTTCAGACAAGGGAAAGAAAATGTTCTTCTCCTAGTTGGTGACTTACAGTAACTAGAAAGTAAATACATTTATCAGTTTGATGAATGAGCCTATCTTGCAGCTATTTCATGTGAATTAGACTGCTTATTGTTCTAGCTAATGGGTCCATCATTCTGAAAATAATCTACTGTCTCCAACATTTCCCCTATGGTTAAGCTGGCATTCATAAGCATTTAATAGGGAGCAGTGGCAGAAGCCTAATGTGATCTTGCAATTTAAAAACACCATCAAAAAGCAGTGATTAGTCACTGCCCAAGCAGCATAAGTAAGGAAAGGTCCACAAAGGTCTGTTTTGTAACTGAATTATCTCTTTTACTGATTAAATGACTAGTGATTCAGAGGCAAGAACCAAATCTATATCTAGATATCTATAAGAAAAAACCTAAGATCTATATATATAATTTTTAAATTTAATACTCAGTAGATCCCCAGCATCTCCACCTTTCACAGATGTACTGAAGGAGTTAATATAAGAATGCTTCCAAATAAAGCATCAACAATCTAGTAACCAAACACCTTCATTCCTACTTTTTTACTGCTGCAAAGGTGGAATGCTTGCCAATTAATAATAGATGTACAGTAGTCTCACTAACAAATACAAATAATTAGAAATAACCAACAAAGTAACTGTAGTAGAGGCTATGGTGAAAGACAAATCCCACTAACTTTTTAGTACTCAGAAATATTCATCCAAGAGTTTTAGGAGAATTCAAGAATGAATGAGATGAATTATTAACCTCCCTTTTAAAACTTTCCCAATGCCTGGAGTCTAAAGGTGGTGATCTCTAAAAATAAAATGGATTCCATGGGGATTCAAGCAACTCTAGTTCTGCGAGTCCGATGTTCATACCAAGCAACTTCACAGAATATATCAAAAGTTAAAGTAAGTAGACAACAATATGAAGGTCTGTCTGGGAAGAAGTAACGTGACTTCTGCAGAGGGAACGTCTTGGGAGCTCTCTGAAGGGGTTAAGAAGCTTGTGAAGAATGATGATTCAGCTGTCAGATCCCTGGATTTCCAGATAGGTTCTGTCAAAATACCTTACTAAAGGCTTTTAGGAAAACTAAGGAGCTACAGCATAAGAGGGAAGGGCCCCAAATGGGTAAATGATTCTTAACCACAAATATGGAGAAGCTCTTAGACAATCACTTCTCAGAAAAATGAGGTGTCCCCACTGAAGTTCTTCAGCACCCTGTGAGTTTTGTTTTCATGGACAATCTGCACAAACAGGGAGAGCAATGAGGTCTGAAAGGTTGCTACCAAGGCAAAATTGTTCAGGGTAATAACCAGTATGCACTGAAGAATTGCAAAGGATCTTAAAGGCTGAACAGCAGGTAATAAAATGGCAAGACTCAACTGGTAAGCATGTGGAGAACCATTTTAGCATCAGATACCAAATGACAACCTCTGAGATCAGAAGCAACATCTTGGGGCTTTAGCAGACAACTTCAGAAAAGAACATCAGCACACCACTTGGCAAAAAAATCCAAAGTAAAATATCAGGAACCATTGAAAAGAACAGAAAATAATTATGCCACTGTGCACATCCATAGTTTGCTCATATCTTGATCAAGTGTAGTTCTGATTCACTTATTGCTAAGAAGAAATCATATAATTGAAAAAGGTTCAAAGCAAGAGAAAAGGCATGGTCAATGTCTGGACAACTTCTGGTCAAGTAGACTGTGACTTTTTCAATCTGAAAAAGTAACCACGTAGACAAAATGTGACTTTGGTTCTACAAAATCAGAACAAGCAGGAGAGGCCAGACAGGAACCAGAAGCAAACAAGAGGACGCAGAAGAACACAGACTTACAGAACTCTCTGTAAAAGGACAATTCTCAGATAAAGTTTTTAAACAGTATTGGTAGAAGCTAGACAAGTCAGTGGAGAAGTAGTTATCACATTCATAAAACATGGAAGGCTGAAAAAGTAGCTTATATATATAATTTCATTATATTTTACAGACTTGTTCTCACAAATGTCATTTAATATCCTACCCAAGGCAAAAATTAGTAGACAAATTGTCTGAGTTTTGTAAATGATGTATGATTTAGGAAACTAATTAAAGATACAGTAATGACTTCTGAGCAATATTCCACTTGAAGTGCAACAAAATCATGCAATGTCAAAGGGATTTGTAAATTAATTCTTAACATTACATCCATTCAGAAACCCTGTTGTAAAGCCTTGAATACAATTGAGCTTGCAAGCCTAAGATAACAGATACTCAGAATAACGAGAAAGATAAAATTACCTTCTCAGAAGTTGAGTTTTGTGCACATTAATTGTATGTTACCTGTAAAAGGAATTAACTCCAGGCCAAAGAACTCTTGACTCTATTTGCATTACCAGTAACATATCCCATAATTCAATAGGTATGTTTTTAAACAAATGCTTAGTTTTGCAGCCTTTATACTGTGCTTATGCTTCACAATTCAAACTACTCCACTGTGTTATCCCGAACTCTATAAACTTAAAATGAGAGATCCTGCATTACACATATAAAAAACAGAAAGTTGTCACAGAGGTACACAAAACAACAATAATTTATCTCTAATTTCTTCTCTCTGCTTCATGATATTAATACTTCAGGGAAACCAAGAGCATTATTCATACAAAACAGGTTATCCTCTAAACAGTAGACCAAAATGAACTCAGGTTTTCTCCTGTGTGTGTTAAGATCCCTAACGCCTAATCAAAGTTGAGCTGAAGCATGGCATTGTCTTTAATACAGGTATTATTATGTTATCTCCCTGTTATCGAGCTCCTTATTGTCATTAAACATGCAGAACCCTAATCCATGACCGCTATTCTTCTATGAGCTTTGGCTGAAATGGTCCAAGAGGTTTAAAAGGCTCTTCTGCCCCTGTTAGGCTCCTTCAGCACAGAGTCACAAACACACTCATGCCCTCAGGCAACATGACCAGATCATTCCCATTCTCTCAAATGAAGCTCAGCTAAAATGTGTTTAGATTCCAATTTAATCCCGTGCAGTGATGCAGAAGTTAACTTTTTAGTATATGCCAGACACTTTTCCTGTAAAACAGCGAAGTCCAACGGAAATAATGACCCGGGTACCATTTAGCAGCAATGCCCTCTTGGATACATTAAGCAGGCAATGCAACATTGATTTCAACGATATAGAGACACCAGACTAAAATTCAGATGATCTCCAAATGTTCTGCAGAAAAGTTAAAGTCCAGTAAAAAGCTATCTGCATTAAAAAAAATATGGATAAATTTCTTACTCCTGCAACACTGTCTTAAAAATTAACATTAGTGATACACCAGTTCATACAGTATGAGGATAACAGGAATTTGCGTACATGCAAATTACTACCAAGACAGCAAGTTAATCTTACCTTGAACTAGATCTGGACTTGACATCTTCCTTTGCTGTCCTTTCACTACTAGCATCTTCACTGTAGTCCATTTTTTTCTCACATAGTTTTCTCTTCTCCCACTTCTTCTGCTGATTTGAGATGCTTTCTGCTTCTCCCTGTGAATCACTTTCTGCTCCTACCTGCGAACCTGAGGAATGTGCCAGGCACTTAGAGGAGATTGGCAGTTTTTGCTCTTCACTGCCAAAGTCTCTTTCTGCTAACAAAGCAGAAGTTTCAGGTTTTAATGTTTCCTGTGCAGCGACTGAATTGTCCAAGTTATCTACATGGTCCAGTTCCTTAGACTTTACTAATGTGTACGAAGCATTTACAACACCTCCTGCAGAATGTTTAGTCTTTAAACCTTCCACACCATCCTCCCTGCTGTCTTCACAGCTGCCACAACACACACAGGAATTAATTAGACAGTTTGTGGTAGCTATACTGAGTTTATGGGATTCATCCTCCTCCTCATTTGATAATGGAATAGCAGATCCAGGAATACAACTAATAGCTGCTTCTGGAGTTGTTACTGGGGATTCTGAGCTGGAGGGAGATTTAGGATTGAATATTACAGTAGCAGATATTTTCATTCCCCCTGTCCTGTGAGCAATCACTTCTGCTGTTTCCGCGTCATCCCCATACGCGTCCCAGCCATTGAGGTATAACTGCGAGTCCGGACCTTCCAGGCAGCTGCAAGAATTCGGAACTGCAACGCCAGACATCTGCTTTCCATCTTCAACATTGTTATTATTGCTTAAGTCACTTTCAGCATCTTTTAAAAGCAAAATTTCCTCTGTCTGATGGCCATTCTCATACAGCAAAGCATCTCTATATTGCAGGTTCTGTTTTGAATCGTGGCAAGGGTTATTCACCCAAGCAAAAGTATCACTTACTGAATCCAACCCAGCAAGAGCTTCTCCTGCTCCATCTAGGTCATCCATAAAAAACACTCTGTCCTCTTCATCGGTTAAGTTGTCAAGATGGTGTCTTGTTGGTGAAGCTTCTGTGCTAGAACTATTTCTTAGGGTAGGTCTGTGAGCTGGAGACTGACAGATGCTTGGAGGGGAAAGCAGAGAAGACATTTCATCTCCAACTCTGTGTACCATCCTGTTCAGCTGTTCCAGCTCCTGTTCATCGTACTGCATCGAACAAGCCAGCTCAGCCTCTGTGTTCTCAGCTTTTGCCGAAAGTTCCTTTGGAGGCAAAGTTGCAGTTAAGCCTGGTGTGATGACAGAGGGTACCTCAGGATCTGCTCTGACAGGAAAATCTACATCTTGAGAGATGCAGAGGTTACGTTCCAGCGTGTGCAGCTCATCCTCAGTGAGCGTCTGAAGTAGATCCCTGAAAATGAAGAATACACGCATCACTTGGCATTTACAATCATAGGAGGCACTGATGTTACAGATTTTTAAAAAGCTTTTACTGTTAGTGCAGAAATCCAGAACTTGAGGGCACAACTCGAAGTGCATTTGGCATTCATATTCAGAACATGTGACTGCTGATGCCTGAATTTGAGATTAGTAATGCAAACATAGGGTATCAAATTAGAAACATGCTTGCAGTGAAGCCCCAAAATAAACCAAAACACACACAAAAATGGAACTTTCCCCCTCCCCATCTACTTACAGGGAAAATGTCATCCACAATTAGATATATTTGGTCATTTCAATTTTTTAATTCACAAATTTGATTTTAATTAGCAAACTAATTTGCCATCCTTCAGCTAGATTCGGTAAATTACTCTGTAAAAGAGTAGAGCAGAAGTTTCACAGCATTATACTGTCAGATAAAAGAATTCATCAAAAACAGTAGTATCACTTATGCAACACTGATACCTGAAAGCCTGTTCACTTAAATAGGGATTGGAAGTTGGCTCCCTCCAGCCTCTAACACTTAACTCTGTGTTCTGGTTTTAGCTGGGATAGAGTTAATTTTCTTCACAGTAGCTACTGTGGGGCTGTGCTTTGGATTTGTGATGAAACCAGTGTGATAACCCAGGGATGGTTTTGTTATTGCGGAGCAGGGCTCAGAGAGACAAGGCCTTTCTGCTGCCACCACTGAGAAGGCTGGGAGTGCACAAGAAATTTGGAGGGGACACAGCTGGGACAGTTGACCCCAGCTGACCCAGGGACATCCCAGACCACAGGGCATCATGCTCAGTATATAAAGCTGAGGGAAGAGGGAAGAAGGGGGGATGTTTGGAGTGATGGTGTTTGTCTTCCCAAGTCACCATTGTGTGTGATGCAGCCCTGCTGTCCTGCGGATGGCTGAACACCTGTCTCCCGTGGGAAGGGGTGAATTAATTCCTTCTTCTGCTTTGCCTGTATGTGTGGCTTTTAATTCACCCATTAAACTGTCTTTATCTCAGCCCATGAATTTTCCTACTGTTACTCTTCTGATTCTCTCCCCAGGCCCACTGGAGGGGTGAGGGGCTGCGTGGGGCTGAGTTGCCAGCTGGGGTTAAACCACAACAGTCGGTCATTACAGAGTTGAGCTTCTGTATGACGTTAAAAATCAGGCAGGTCAAGAAGCAAACGTTCAGCTATTTAGTAAACTGTGTTTTCAAGAAACACGCAGCATCTCCAGTATTACCCAGTGTCCTCAGTATTGCAGCTTAGGACTATGAACACCTGAAAACAAAGTGTTGTAAGTGCTTCATAACTTCAAAACAAGTCCACAGACACAGCAGCACTTCATTTTAGATCTGAATTTAATTTATACTATCCTTCTCAATTAGAAGCCACATAGAAATACATCCTCTGTCAAGAACTGCTGTCAACCGTCTCAAAGATCAGTACGAGATGGCGTTCTCACACAAGTAAGTGTATTTTAGCATACATGAACGGATGGGAAAAGCAAGACCTGTTCAACAGAGGGTAGGAGTTCATTATTCCCATGTGTTTAGGAATCATTTGCTAGCAGGAGACATACAGCTGGAATTACAACAACAATGACAGGCACATATTAAAATAATTCATTCTAAACAAGAGGACCAAAACAATCAAAAGAACCATCCAACACATCTCACATCTTGATTTCCAGCCAGTGGTTTACATTCTTAATTTGTTAACTCAAAGACCAAACTTTTTTGTAAGTACTATCAGTTTTTCAAATAGCTCAGAAAATACATCACTAGTATCTCCCTTGAGTATCAGCTACCTACAACGTAAAAAATCTAACAGTTTAGATAAGCATGCCTAAGTCAGAATAAATTTATGGTTATGTACATCCCATACAATTAACATATTTTGTTTTTACATCTTGCTTTATATTAGTATGACCCAGAAAAAAATGCTAAGCCTCCAGAAGTACCTTATAAGAACAAGTGCAACATCATATCCTCCCCTTGAAAAAAAAAACCAAAACAAATCACTTACCTAACAAAGCTATAAACCAGTATTGCTATCTGGCACACCAGAACATTTTAAATACCTCTACATTCCTTTCTTTTGTCTCAACAGTATGTAATGATTACTCAGATCTTGTATTTAAACAGTAATTAGTGTCTGTAAGACATTAAGTACTTTAACATCACTTTAAAAACAAACTGACAGAAAATGGTTTACCTTTTAACTTCAACATAAAAATAGATTATTATTTATTTTTGAAATAACTATACTAATAAAATGAATAAAGATCAAGAATAACATGATTGTTGCCATGAGGCTTTGTATTATGAATTTTCACTTTGTTAGTTTTTACAGAAACACTGCAATGTAGGATTTTATAAGAATAAAGTAATATGGGATTTTAAAAACAGTTGGGTTTTTAAATCTAAAAGAACAGCAACAAACAACTGTAAGCACACAAACATAACAGTGAAGGGGTTAAGCCTGCCCCTCACCTATGCAATGATATTAGAAATATAAGATAGTTCTAGGCCAGGCCAAGGCCCATGAAGTAGATCCTAAGGAAGAGCATAAGCACAGGAAGACACTCTGGGATCTCTGCTGAGTGCATCCTACTGGCTGCCAGCAGCCTGGAGCACATGGTGGCATCCTTGTGTTCCATAATTCCCAGAGAACTTGGCTTGCTCAGATCAGCTCCTGAACCATCAGCCACGCTTCTCCACAGCCACACAGCCTCCTCAAAACATAAGAGTGAGCAACTTCGACCAACACAGACTGTAACAGCAGCATTCAAAGGAATTGCTTTCCATCCAAGCTCATCAGCATAACTGAGAATGACGATGAAATAGGCCCAGGGAAAATCTAAGATTGAATCTTCTTTCAGCATCCAATCCAGGGTTCTGTTCAGTCTCCAGAAGCTCACATGGCAGCACCCAGGATTCCTGGATATCCATGTGCCCAGAGCCTCTCTGCTTCCTTTCAAAAGGCTGCTCAGACCTACCCAATACAGGTTTCACACATTCACGGTAGAATAAGCCCTGGAAACATACATTTACTTCATACTGGTTAGATTCATTACCTTGAGTGATGAACTCTATTTCCGCCACTAACAACACCTCCAAATTTAAGAATAACTGTGTGCACTTCTGAGGATCATAAATAAAGCCTGATTAAAAAATAATAATCCATGAAATTAGCTGACAGTCCTCAAGACTTTTTAGGCAAGTCAGATCCACACTGCCTTTTAAGGGTAACACAGCCAGCTGAATTGTATGTGGTAGTCAAGCAGCCCTACAATTTCAGTAGAGAGGTAACCCTGCTTTAAATTCAAAGGAAATACGCTCATCTTCCCAATTCAAACACTGGAAACTATGCTATTAACAAATACAGCTTGTTCTAGAAGAGGTTCAGGCAATTATCTTCACTTCTCTGGTTAAAAATTCCCTGGATTCACCAGCCAGTTTTAAAGGTGACAAATGTTTGATCAACAGTTACCTTTTACATACACTATATATTTGATGATACACAATTTACTGCCAACATTAGGAACATGCCATATTTTAAAATACCTATGTAGATATTAAGAACAAAACAAATGTCAATCAGAATATAGAAAAAAATGTGAAATCTCACTACTAAAATACTGAACATCAGGCATCATTAGTAAACTTTAAGTTTAATTAAATTGCAGCTGCTTCCACAGTTCACCTCCTTTCTGCTGAAGCACCTTTAACTCATTGTGCTTATATGCAAAAGAAGAATTTCTCCCTCTGCTTTCAATATACAGAAGCCACAGGTAAAGATTCCTTCTGACAACAGCAGTGTAGTTTCTTCTCAGAGAGGCTTTAGAAAACACTGAATTTTAAATAGAGTGTGTTGGGGTTTCACCTGCTTTTACTCTTTTTGGCATTGTATCACAGGGAGGTAATCTAGCTTTCAAAACAGGAGGGACATTTTTCTTTCAGTTGTTACAGCTACTGGCAGAAAAACAAAGCAAGTTCTTCAGACGTGCTCTGCCTGTTACAAGCAGTAGTAGAAATTTACTTTGCCTGTTGCAAAACCAATGAACATATTTTACTCTACTGCCAATATCCAGGGTGCAGAAATTACTTCTTCAAAGATCTGAAGCCAGATGACCATTTAAAGACAAATTTGTCTTAACAGAGGACACAGCCACAACGCCCCTGATCTTGCACATTCCTCAAGCCTCCTCCATTAACTTTGCTCCTATTCTGACCAGAATTTTAAATTGTCCTTTTTTCAGAGAACAGCATAGTTGTTATTGCCAGCCTGTGCTTCAGTTCATGCTCTGAACAGAGCACAGCCAGCTCTCTTAATGGAGCTGCCACTGTAAGTGCATGATTCAGGTACAGGGATGCCACGTGCATCCTCCTGCTTCCACAGACCAAAGCCCGCAGATCAGTTCAGGTAAATCAACACTGAGAAACTAACACTGATGTATATATATATATATATATAAATAGCACTGGTGCTCCTTTACTGCAAAAGTTTTAAATCAAATAAAGGTTTTGAACACATCCACCTTGAAAAACCTAATCTGTTTTCCCCCAATCACTGTGCACACTTCAAAAGAATATGAATTCCACGCTGCCCCCACCGCCCTTTAACATGCTGACACAGCATGCATATTGCATTTGATTTCTAGTCCATGATACAGAAAAGCCTCAATGTACTTAGAATGATATGACCCTCTGATTCTGCACCGCTTGATCTGCAATCTGCTTGATTCTGCACCACCAAAATCCACAGGGGCCCTGCCATCACCTGTAATGGTCCAGAAACAAGCACCAGGCAAGCAAAGAGCTTTGAAATAGGGCAGAATGAAGGAGCACTGCAAAATTCCCTCTGCAAATCTCTGTACAGCAGCCTCACATGTATGTAATAGTATAGGTAATGCTTTATCACAAGAATGTTCAGTGCCACAGGCATTAAAGTTAAATAACTAAGCATACACCCAGATTATATGCTTTGTGTACTTCCTTAGCAGATTGCAGTAGTTCAGCAGAAATGGCTCAAGTGTCTCAGTTTCAAAGGAACAGAGATACAACTACTATATAATTATGCATTGGGAAAGTACAAAATGTTTTACATCCAAAATAGAAGTCAACAAAAGCACCTGGCTTAGATATTAATTAAAGCATTCAGAGCTGTAATTTGCTGCTCCACCTTACCAAACTCTAAGCAAGAACCCTTACTACTGCTTTTGCTCAGAGTGCCTCAATAATCTCCACTGTTTTCAAAATTGCCAGCCAGCAATAGGACATCAAAAATTTTTCTAGCTAATAGGTATTTTTCTCTGCTAGTTCTGATTTAATTATGCGCATCCACATAATTAAATGCAGTACTTATCTTTGCCTTACGGATATTTTGGGATAATACAGTTTAAAATTAATTACCTGTAATCCTACAAAATAATCAGCCGTGTATTTGATGTTACTCTGCGAGTTAAAATCTTTAGTTGGCTAAAAAACCATAGAACTTTATGGAGAAATTCACTGGGATGTGATCATGTTCTGCAGTAAGATGTTCTATATTCTTACAACAGGCACACAACTGCAGTAAAAGATGCAACTATTTTAACAGAGGATATTGAATCTATTTTCATGCCTTAACTACTGGCGATGGAGACTGAAGAAAGGCTCCAGCAAAAAACACTCCTCCTTTGCTGGGGAGCAGAAATATTGATATCAACTATCTCATTCCATCTTCCTTCACAGTTTTCTGTGAACATTCTCACAGAGCAGGAATTGCAGCCTGATGAGTTAAAAAACAGCTGTGATAAGAAAAAAAAAAATCCAGACAGCTCAGGTACTTTTAAAAGTAATTAAATTACCCTATAGAAGCTGCACACTTACTTGTTATTTTCATTCAATCTATTTTTCATTCAAGAGTGTTACTAAAGGAATACAGTAATATATACATATGACTTTTTGAGCCCAGTTCTTGCCAATATTTGAGTTCTTTCAGTTCAGAGACTGCCAGAGATGGAATTTTTCATTACTTCTTGCTTGAATTTTTGCTCTGATAGATGCTATCTCACTAAGAACACTTTGCAAACTTTGTCTCCTAGACAACTGAAATCACATTTCTTAATGTTCCCTTGACAGGATAAATATAAGTCTCAAAGTATACCAGAAGTTTCTCCAAAACTGAGTATGAAAGAGCCTTTTCAATTTTTAAAGTTTGCATTGAAAATTGCAGTTATTGAACAAACAAGCATTTTACTAATCTGTTTTCAACCCCAGAACTAAGTTCATAGTAGCTGAAAATTAAATGGACTGAGCAATAAACTGACTACATTGATTTTCATTTTCCATGTTGTGAAATATAAGGAGTAAGCAGAAAGTAGAGATTAGAAGTATATTAGCTTTTAAATATCCTTTTGGCTTTAGTCAGTGAGTGAACTGTGATAGCCATAAATTGGGAATAAGGTATTTTAATGTAAACTTCATGGGCTTTTTAAGCTTTGGTACCAATGAAGTTTTTTTCCCTTCTAACTTACATTTTGTTCCTCAATTCATGTTGTTATTGACTCAATGTTTTATAAAACCATAATAACTCAAAAAACCCCAACAAACCAAATATGTTGATTTGTCTATTTTAATTCTCAGATTTCAATATGAATATCACTAATGTACCTGAAAATAAGACCTCTAGACAGAAATACTAGGAAATCTTCAGGGGGCACAAGAGGATGTGGTCTGGATGCTCACAAATGCTAATTTCAGAAATAGCTGCCGTCTGAACCACCCCTGACAGAGCTTATATTCTCCCTCGGGAGATGCCTCACCTCTGACGGAGGAGAGGACATTAATCTGGATAAACTACATGAAAACTGTTCTTACATCAAACTGTCATTATGATATCCAGGGAAGGTGATAAACAAGTGAAAATTGGACACAGAAAAAAAACGCCAACCCTGTCAAATTATCTCTAGAGATTTCTTGGAACAAAATTTGCAGTTGGTATCTCAATTTGAATTCTAAGAAAATAATAGGGCTTATGGATTTAGAAAACTTTTTTTAACACAGAGATAAAATACCTGAAAGTTGAATATAAAAAACCAGGCTGTAGAGATCTTTTAAAGATTCAGCTTGATTTCTCCAAACTAACAAATCAGTCCTCTGAGGACCTCAGCTAAGAAAAAAATATTTTAATACTCTTTATACTTGAGCCAACGTCCACATCTCCAATGGTAACCAAGACCAAAGTACTGTGGAAAAAGGTCTATATAAAGTGATCCATCCTGTAAGAACAGATCCTGAGTATGAAAAACTGATAGTCATTTCTATTAAGTTAAGAACTGTGAGTACTGCATCATAACATAATGGAAAAATGTAATAAGCCCACCTAACAGAAACACTGATGCTAATTAGAAACAGAACGTCCCCAAAATAAATTGTAATTTCACTATTTCAGGCATCATCCAACCATAATATGAACTGCAATAAAATGATACTCAGAAAAAAAGAAACTATCACAGATATTAAAAGTTCAGAAAACTACCGTGAAATAAAAAACTAGATTTAGTTATTTCAAGGGTGTATCAGGCTGATGAGAGAAAAATGCAGTTTATGGTTAACATAGCAAACAAAACTACTTTTCTAAGCATTTATGAGCTCTTTTTCAGGCCTCTGATTTTCAATTCAGAAGAGAAGCAGTTACAACTATCTTTTATTACTTGCCTTATTTTTCTCAGCAAAGTGTGAAAAGGTCTGAAGAGTTCAGACATATCTTCTGGTTTATGGTCCAAGTTTAATGGTCCCTCGGAGTAGACGACAAGGCCACTGTAATTCAAACACATGCATGAACATACACAAAAATGAAAATTTCATTACACAGGGCAACCACTGAACAGTCAGAAAAGCAACTCTATATAAACATTAGAACTATATTTAAGTTACATCTTGTTACCTCCTTTTTGTCTTCTTTGGCCACAGTTAGAACCAGATGGTATTTAAAGTAACAGGAAAAAAAAAATCCTTTCCCCTCCGTCCACCCTGCCTTAAACATGGGAGAAAAAGCAGTGGAAGAACATACAAAACCTAAAAGAAATCAAGTACGTTGGGCAAAGTCCACTGATTTGAGAGACTACAAATGGCTTTTCTTTTCCAGTCTAAATAATTTCTAGGCAAAGTAGCTGACTCCTGAGCTCCTATTTTTCTGCCTCTAAGGTAAATAAAACCTGGTATTGACATATGATTAAAAAAAACAAAACCAGATTTTCTCAACCACATAAACCACATTTTGACAATACCATGCTTCTAAATCAACTCAGCACTTGTAGACATTTCCCTGAAAAGATATTAGTTCACAATCCTGAGAACCTCCATGTACTTCACAGTAGGTATCCCAACAGCTCCTCCTGACCAAATCACTACTGCCCAAACCAGTCTGTGTTTCGGGGACTAAACAAAATTCACCTTCTTTTCCATATCTGCAGCATCACACCAAGGTGTGTCCGACAGAGTGGATTCCACCCACAGTGGGAACCACTCTGCTCAGAACTGTCCAGTCCTCTGCCCACTGCAAATACAACATCTGCTTCTCACAGGCAAAGGGATCACATCTTGTCACTTTCAAGTGATAAGTGATGGTTTTTTCCCCCAAGCCATCTCCCCCTTCCTGCCCTCAGAGTTAGTGCTTTGTTACTCAAGGTATTTCAGATGTATGTTCCTTTTCCCAGACAAGCAGCCTGTGTGAGCATCAAAGGCTCTCTGAGACACGGCAGCAAAGCTGATGTCACCAGTTATATGAATTCCAGCGAAATAGTACAAAACCTCCCCCCAAAAAACAATAAAAAAACCCCAAACAAAAGAACAAGGGATTAGGGATTTGAGGGCAAGAGCAGGGGAAGAAGGAATAAGAGAGAAAAGTTACTTCTTTTGCAAGTCACCTTTTTCTCTTCATGGCTTAAGAGCAATTCTCCTGTTACTAGGGATGTGTACCTTTTTTCCCTGTGCTTTCCAAGCTTCAGCAAACAGGCTGCCACAAGTGGAGCAGTTATTGCTGACTCATGTCTTATGTTCTGCCTGAACAAATATCACTGCTCGGCTCAGTGGAAGATCGAGGCTGCTCTCACTGAACTTCTACCTGATGCAAAGTCACTGCTCCTGTGGCTTTCAGGTTTGCTTTCCTCACTCAGAGCTTAATTATGAGATGAAATTAAAAAAATATAGAAGTGGGCTAGAGTGCTAAAAAAAAAAATAAAAAAAAAAATAAGGCTTCTGTGTATGTATAACATTTAAGAGAGTTCTGAATCAAAGCCTGAATATAGTTATAGCATGGAAAGAACTCAAAATTGGGAAATGGTGTGTTTTTATAGTTCCTACGAGGTCCAAAGTTCACTGACACCTGTTGAAATACCAGACAACGTGCACTGTGTAACACGTATATGATAAACTGACATCTGAAATGAAACCTTAGACAAAAGTGACCCTTAAAGGACTGAGAGGAGCCGGCACTTCTTTCTGCCCAGGCCCAGCCTTCTCATGCACACACAGCCACAGCCAGACAACTGTGCCTTGCATCTGTCTTGGATTTAAAGGTTTCTCCTTTCACAGTCCAAATTAAACACCTGTGTTCCTGCCAGACAACACTGTATCTGGATGGTGCAGTTTTGCTGTGGAACTTCACACGGCAACAACTTATTTATTTCCAAATCACTGGATAATTAGGAGCAGTTAAACCTTTTCTTTTCTCCTACTCTATCCTTCTTTGTAATTTGGGATAGACATGATCTGTTTTCCATTTAGCCACGATGTGTTCCTGTTCACTGTGTCTTCCAGCAGCTTCAAACTGAGTTCTCACATTCCTGTTGTCTTTCAGTGATCAGACTATTACTGTTATTATTTTTAGAATGAAAATTACAGACAATATCCTGTTTAACAGGAACAACAGACCACAGGGATTTCCTGAGGAGAAGTGTATTACACCCTGGATTTGAGGTTTCTTATTTCCCTCAATTATACTACTTATATTAGCTAACTTTAAAACATTCACAATGGTAAAATATTAAAAATATGCTGGCTTTACTCCAGAGAAACTGCTGTCTTACTAAATCATGAAGACTCATTAGGAAAAACACATCTGACTTGTTCAATACTGCAAAAACTGTATGGAGTTTCCAATTACACTGTTACAATTTAGTTGCCTTGAGTGGTCAGAACAGGACACAAATCTACACAAAAGTTACACATGTTAATACTTTCCCTGAAGAGAATTAAGCCTAACTCAGTGGTTGCAATGCAGTTTGCCATGATAATTACTTTGGAATCCAGAATCATTGCAAAAAATACACAAATCTTACTGAATACTTTTTGTTTTCAAGACTTGTATCCTTAAGTCATACTGTCTCTGAGTGACACAAAATATGTGCTTTCAAAAAACATTTCTGACAACATGACATTTCAAAGACTGATGTTCCTAATTTTTAAATTTTGCTGGAGGATGTCTGATCAATTGTTCCTGCCTTTTCTACTTAGAGATCTAACATACTTTCTTTGGTCTTGATACTCTACATTAACCTGGTAATGATTTATGCTAATTTATAACATAATCCTCCTCTTTCATTTTTTTTAAAGCAAGCACAAGCAAACTCAGGTAAAAGAAAATATGTCAAAAATCTGAACATGTTTAGAATCTCCAATAAAGCTTTAAATGAGGCAAAATGGAGAGCAGTTCAAAGAATTACTTACCATACAATGGCTAATCTTGGAATTGTAAACATTAAAGCTGGTTCATAGTCATCTATCATATCTTGAGTGAGGTATCCAAGCCTTAAGGCTCTAAGCACAAGAATAAAATTATTTAGTAAGAGTTCAAACTCTCACAGAATACATTTCACTAGGAAAAAAATTGAAAAAATTGTTACAAGCCAAACCAAACTGACAATATTTAACTCATGAACTACTTTTGTACAATCTAAACCACTATGTATATAACTGACTGCTTTAGTCTCTGCTTTAAAAAACAAAACAGCATTAAGACAAAAAAAATTCTTGTAAGAAAAAAAAAAATCCCTTTAAACATTCTTGAAGCATTTGCAGTAACCAGACTCCAAATTTAGTTTTATGCCAGGTTCCCTTTTTATTTACTATTTCACATCAAGCTTCAGCTTGTTACTGAAAACCACTACTGAGAGTTTTCAACTAAAGGAAACATTTTTAAAGTAAGAGAGGAGAGTAATTGGTTTCACTTTCAAATACAAATTGCTCTAATCATCTAGGCCAACCCCCCCAAACTAACAACTAAACTTCAACACAGTTCCACAAAGTCAAAGGATTTGTTGTGGGTTCAATCCCCATGTGACCCATTCACTTAAGAATTGGACTCGATCCTTGCAGGTCCTTTCCAACTCAGAGTATTCTGTGAATTAATATTTGGGGGAGACTTCATTGTCCTCGAACAGCCTCTTAAATGTCTTAAGCCCCTTTTAGACTAAAACTCTATTTGTTTAGATTTTTTCACTTGGCTATGCTTTCCAGGTTTCTTCACAATTTCCCAGTTTCAAGTTTCACAACATCCTCAAATTTCTTCCCCCATTTGTCCATATCAGCGCTTATAAGATAACACTTAAAACTGCATGTTAGTCCTGCTTTTGGTCCCCAAAAGCATGGAACTAACTTTTTCTTATTCCTTGTCACCACTCATCTGGCCAATACTGCTGGTGGTGGACAGAGCACAACCACAACGCAAGTCCTGCCTGGTACCCACAGAACAAGAGAACAAGAGATGACCCCTCACCATCTCTGTGCCCTCTGCTGGACATGTACACGCTGTAGCTGAATATGTGTATATGTAGTAGCTCTCTGACTGATGGTAGGTAATTCCTCCTACTTGTGACCTTTCTTGAGTTTCAATCCTGTCTCTCAAAACGCCTGAAACACCTCTGATCTTGGTGTCACCTACAGACAGTGGCAGTGTCCTCGGCACTCCTTCACCCCTTAGCAAAAGGGTCGACCACACCAGCCCCAGGGTCTGCTTCACGAGTTCTCCTCATATGACAGTAAAACTAACACTTATTCCAAGGGTGTTTTACTGTCAACTGGCGTCTAATAATCACACGCAGAATAAGGTTCACTGGTTTCCTTTTAAGAGCAGTGTTGCACTGTTTAAAACCCCACTAAAGCTGAGTATTCCACCTGCTGCTCCCCTCTACTGCCCACCTGCTAGGCCAGTTAATCTGCCACAAGAGGGAAGGAAAAAAAGTTGTACACTGTACACAGTACATTGCAAATTCGCACTTCTCTTTGCACCTTATGCTTCCAAAGAACTTATGAATTGCTGGACTGCTTGATTTTTTTTCATCATCTCTCCATACGTAAGAGTCAAGCTCCAGCCCCATAAGACTTTATCATAAAGAACTGATAAAAGCTCTCTAATCTCTAGAGGTTCACAGATGATGTGAATCATCTCCCCATGTATTCTTGCATGAAATATCATTAAGTCTTGATGCTTTAAACGGATGCAGCTTATTTATAAATGCTTAGTCTTCACATACACATCTATAACTAGGCATACCAACAATATTGTTATTGTTCAATTATTAACTTTTGTTGGGGTTTTTTGTTTGTTTGTTTTAAATCTAGAAAACTAAAAAGAATAGGCTTGTGCCTGACAAGCATACTTGATACTTTTTAACTTTGTACTTCGATACTTCCTAGAAAAGTAGAACACCAAGCATTTTTATTTTTCTTCAAGACTACAATTACGGTATTTCTATAAAAGTTCACATCTAGCCTTCAACTTACCTCTCCACAGTTTCACAGAACAGTACGATTACCTCTTGCTGGACATAGTATTCTTTTGGAGACTTGACAGGTACCATGGCAGAGACATAACTACAAAGATTATAAAATAACAGACCATTGTTTTACATGCCTTAACAAATAAGATTATATATAAAACCAAACCTAGAACAAATCTTCCAAGGAACCTAACCTTTACTGCACCACTTTGTATTTATTTTGACAGCACTCACGACGGTAACAGTGTAAGAATCTATTAGAAATACAGCCAAATTACTTATTCCAGACTGAGGCAGTGGAACTCAGTAGTAATTCAGCAATATCATTACACACAATTAGCTATCAGAACTCTATACTGTGTGGCACAGAGAGGTTGGTCCTAGAAGGATCTTTATTGCCACATCTGGAAGACAAAGCATTTTACTATGCATTTCCTTAGAGACTGAATAAACAAAATATTTTATCTGGAAAGGTTCTACCTGAAACCAGATTAGTGAAATTTCATTTACCCAGAGGAGACAATTTATGACATTTAAGGTTTTGCCTCATTTCTATGTGGAATTACTCGCAAAAGCACTAATTCAACAAGGTAATAAACACCGGTAAAAGTTCAGTGTGTTTCTATCACTGTACTACTTAATTGGTCATTTGTAGGCTACAAGTAACAACACAGAAAGGGAAGAAGCTGTTTGCGAAACAATGGCAAAGAAAAATGCCAATGCATTGACAGGCCAGAAACTGCACAGGCACTTCCAAGAACCAGTTACTGATTGCCGTTGGTGTCTGTACTCAAAACCACACATAAAAGCACTTTTTTAGGCAATATTTTCAACTAAAATATTTTTCAATATAACAGAATAATAATTTTATAACCAGAAAAAACTGCTTACCTGAATAAAATAATACAAGGGAATGTGTGTAATAAGGAAGGGCAAACAGTAATGGGAGGCAAGACAGTCCACAAGAAAATTTTAAAGCCTACTCAATTCTAAGAAACATGCTCTGGTGAGGGCAGGAATGACTGCATTGTATTAGGTCCATAAATAATCTTGCCCATTATCTTGTCCATAGCCAGCACCACAAGCATCTAAAACACATGCAGGCAGCTGGGTTAAACTCTGAAGGACAATGCCAGACTTGGTCGATGTGACCTTTGATGTAGTTACTTTTCTCACCCCAAAAGCAGTTATTTTTATTTTTGCTGTAAAACCTCCAAGCCATTTTTCAATTAGAATTTTTCAAATCAATGAGTTCCTATGTTTAATTATGGCTTCAGTAAAAGCACTTTGTTCAGCAGAATTCAATTTGCCTTGTTAAATTCACTGGGCGCATCTTCCCTCTATCTCAAAGCACAAGAGAACAAAACCTCACAGTCTGTAGAATATTTGTTATCATTCTTTTCTTTTTAAACATCTCATATTTGTCGCCTTTTCTACAGTAAAGAAAACATTAAGAGAAGAGATTTATGGTTTCCTTTTGTGTCTTGGAAATTCTCCCTCAAATGCCATAAGCCAGTATGCAAATTGAAGATTATAGTTTAGTTGGAGAGAGCAAACGCTGATTGCTAAAAAGCTATTTAGTTTTCGTTACTGCTACACTGAAAGGGAAAATCTAACAATACAACAATTACTAAAGAATTCAAATACCATGATAAAAAAAATTACATACTTTTTTCATTAGGCAAAACCAGAACAAAACAGTCAACTTCCAAAAAACCAACAAACCACAGAACAGCTGCAGCGGCCAAGCCAATGCTCACAACTCACTGATTCAGCTGTTTTACCTTAATTCAAACTCAGCAAAAAGGACATCAAAATGCTTGAGTGAGTCTTTCATTTTTTCTGTGTAGAGGTTCAAATCCCTTAAGGCCTGGTCACGAATGATGTTTCTGACTTCCTCCAGGCTCCGGGTCAGATCCTTGGCCAAGGGCCTCATAGCCATACTTTCAATTTCACGATTCATAATAATCGAACCAGCAGCCAAACACTATGAAATACATGAGAAGATAAAATTACTAGTTTTTATAAAGTTACTTTCCTATTTAAAAACAAAGCACAAGATGCATTATTTAATACTTTGAACAAGGGCAGTGCTTAGCCTTAGTTGGCTGCAAATTATCAGACAAGTGAAAGATTTAAGACCGGTATGGCAAGAGTCATTAGCTTTCACACAGAAGGTCAGGGAGCAGCTCAGCCAAGGAAGCATGAGAATGGGGGGATGTTCAAGTGCAAGAAGCAGCAATAGAAGAACTTAAAGCTATTCTCCCACTAGTTAGGTAGTAAGCATGGGTAGGATACATACTCTGTGTACACAAGGATTGCCTGCCTAAGAGGGATGTGAAACCAGCAAAATTACAATCCATGTACTGTTTGGATTCAGGCTGGACCACTTGATTTTGCAAAATAAATTCTGCAGCTGTGATGTGTTTTATAACAAAACTGGTTACACTGGCTATCAGACCACAGATCCAGTATTCTGCTTTCCTCAGAAATCATGAATATATTTTAGGGGGAAGAATATAAAAACCAGGTCACTAGTGATTCTTCCCTTTCAGTGTCTGGAAAGCAGTTATTTAAGAGACCTCTTGCCTCAGGCATTATACATGGACTTCCTTTGACCAGTTGACGAAGACATTAAAAGTAGATTTTTACTTAACACATCAGTAAAACTTTTGTAAACCTTGCTGTCAAAAACAACTGCTGGCTTCCTTCCTTTATGGATACATCTGGAAGACAATGATCACTGCTATATATCATATTTGCTGTATTAATGGAAATTTTTTTATTAACTGAAAACACAGAAGGTTCTTCTAGTGTTCTAGTTTCAAAGATCCCACCTTTTTTTAATCTCAGTTTGTAGCTGCCCCTCCCCTTTCCCCTGTACTGCTGTGGATGGGAGGCATTTCTGCAGCTCTACATAGTGGACCTGCAATCCCAGCCCATTCTCTCATCAGCCTGATGCACTGACTTGTGTTTTAAGGGCACTTCTTATGAGCCAAAGCAGTATTTGTGGGAAAGTATTGACAAGGCCAGTCTTACCTGTTGGGAGGTCTGAAAACTCAGTGATGGCACTGACAAGGACACAAGTGTATTCTCAGAGTCCACAGAGCCTTCTTGCTACATGAATTTACAGGACCATGCCTACAGCAGTAGGAGCTGGCATTACATCATCACTGCATGTGTCACCTTCTCTGAAACCAACAGGTGTCTCCAGCCTCATGGCTGGATTTGGAGACAGTGAAAGTTTGATTTGGAAAGAGCGAAGGCATTAGCTTATGTAACACAGAGAGTGAATTAAGGGTGTTTTTTCCTGTTAGAAACTACTTCCTCAGGCATTTCCTGCAATGCACGAAGCCACTACACTGGCTGGCACCCTCCCTGTGTGTTCGCTGCTGTAATCCCAGTTTGTTAGTCCCGTAGAGTAAGAAAAGGTGACGGGATTCACAGGGATTCATAACGGATGGCTGTAGAAAGAATGACCCCAGCCAACACTGCAGATTCCCATCAGTTCAAAACACAGCATGGTGCCACCTGGATGAGGGCAGGGACTAACACATGAAAATCTGCTGTGTTTTTTCGCTGAGGACAGGATTGCAAATCAGTGACATACCAAATTAATTTTGTAAATTCTGTCTGAGACTTCCCCGACTCAGAGGAGCCTACAGTTAACAACTGTCTGTCCTGGGTTTCTCTAGCTGAATTCCATTTTATTTTTTGGTAGTGGCAGGGGTGGGGGCTGCAGAGGTGGCTTTTGTTAGAAGCTGCTAGAAGCTTCCTCTGGTCCCATGGGAGCCAATGACACTTTGCCCCAGAAGGGACATCCAGCTCCTGGCCAAGGCCGAGCCAATTAGAGATCACAGTAACACCTCTGTGATAACATATTTAATAATTGGAGGTTGTTGCACAGAAGAAAGTCCAGAGAGTGAGAACATGGGATAACAAGGCACACATCAAGGTCAGTGAAGCAAGGGGGGAGGAGGCACCTCATGGAGCAGGGGAAGGACTCCGAGCTAAAACCCCTGCAGCCCATGGAGGACCATTGCGGCACAGAGACCCCCCCTTCAGCCCATGGAGGAGCCTGAGCTGGAGCTGTGGATGCTTGAAAGGAGACCTGTGGACCCGTGGAGAGGCAGACCGACGCTGGAACAGGTTTAACCTGAGTGAGAGCTGTGGCCTTTGGGACAGCAGATGTGGAAGAACTGCTGCCCAAGGGGTGGATTCACATTGGAGAAGTCTATTAAAGACTGTCTCCCGTGGGAGGGACCCCAAAGAGCAGGGGATGGACTCAGTTGTGGTCCCCTGTAAGCTGTGGTGAAGCAGAATGTCCCCTTGCAACCCATGGAGGCCCATTGGGGTGCAGGGACTCAACCTTTACTGTGCCCCATGGAGGAGTGACCCCGAGGGGTGGGGGAACTCACATCGCAAGCGGCAGCAACTGCAACCAACTACAACCCTCCATGGACAGAAGGAGGGGTGGGGGGAAAAGTGTGTGTGTGTGGTGTGTATTTTAAGATTGGTTTTTTCTCACTGTTTAGCTTAACTTTTATCCTGTTAGTAATAAATTTTAGGTATTATCTCACTTTGATTCTGTTTTCGCCCATAAAGGTGGTAAGTGGATGACCCCTCTCCCTTCTGTCTAGTTGCAGAAAGGGATTTAATGAGTCCATGGAATCCGGCCAGGGTCAACCCACTACACTGGCAAAGTAGGTTTCAGAAGCAGAACATAAGGAGGCACATTGGGCTGAACAAAACATGAACTTTTCATGGGGAACATGCACTTGAAAAAGAAAAGAGAAACTGGTAAAGAATGGATAAAAACAGCCCAAGGATTGCTTCAAATACAGGAGGCAAGGCTGAAAACAGCACCACAATGTGCTGCTGTGTGGTGGGATGGATGTCTAGACTACTCCCTCCTCAAGTCTCAAAAATCAAGTCTCCCTCAGGCCAGCAGAACTGAAGATATT
The DNA here is from genome assembly GCA_013396735.1 of Grallaria varia. Lineage (NCBI taxonomy): Eukaryota > Metazoa > Chordata > Aves > Passeriformes > Formicariidae > Grallaria > Grallaria varia. The sequence continues at coordinate 285,837 of VWZG01008643.1, forward strand.
AAGTTTATCACGAAAAATGCCACAACGATTTATTTCTTTTTTAGCCAACAGACATCAGTACTAATGAATTAATATCTTGCATAACACATCCTTTTTCTGACACTTCAGGCTTCCCTTGGTTAAAAATATAATTGACTACAACAATGCCTGTTTTCTACAGGTTGCTGAAGAAGCAAGTCCTTGAGAAAAACCAGTTAAGTGGACTTCAGTGTTTTTACACCATTGTGTTTTCACCATACACATGAAACAAGCAAGTCATGTACAACAAATGACAGCTTAAAGTTACGTATATTTAGTACGAGTTACATATAGCAAAAGCCATTAACATAAAGTGACAACATATACTTGTACATGTTGGAGATGAACTTTTATCCCAATAAAATCCCCTAATATTCTTCTATTTGTTTTTAAGATTTTCAAAGCACGAGACACAAAATGGCCCATTAGCTAAAAAAATTAAAATCAAGAGTATTTATCAGATTCTGGCTCACAAAAGAGTGGCCACAATGACAGCAAATGACCATGAAAAACTGGTGTGCTATTAGCCCAACCAAAGCCAAAAGCTTAAAGAATCCCTTTCCACTGAGCACCCAGAGCACAGTTCTCACAGCTGTTTACTTTGCTCTGTAGTTACATCTACTGTTTTCAGAAAAGTCTCAAGATGTACTTGGGGCTTCCTGCCACCAAAAAAAAAAAAAAGTGTCTATGAACCCCAAGCAACAGAAATATGACAGACTCACCTCTGCTCCAAACCAAAGCTGTCCTGCAAGGTTGTCATGGCGTATTTCCTCAGGAAACTTAACACAGAAGTCTCGGTTGGCCCGCTCGTGGGGAATGCATTCATCCATGATCTGATTTATGATGTTCAAAACATTATCCTGAAGCAAAACACAGGACAGCATATATATTGTGCCCATAGAAAACCCATAACATTTTTTTAAAACTTTTAATAGAATTTACTAGTGAGGCACCAATTAAGACAGAAAATGCAGTATTTAACTCTCATTATCTTCATACACACATAGAAAAGAGAGGGGAACATTGTACACAAAGAAGAGTAGCAAACTTCAGGCATTCTAATTTTCCTAGAAACTATTTCTCAGATTAATTGCACTTAACTTTGTCTACTTTACTGGGACTTCTGATGAGGAAGCATGACTTAAAAAAACTCATTACCTCCAGTCATCTATCTGTAAAATATCAGTAAATAAACTAGAAGTACAGATAAATTATACTTCTTCCATTTCCCCTCACCAGCCCAAATGATATGCCCTTCATTATTCCCCAAACCAGCACCTGAGAGAATACCCTGAAGTAGCTAGAAATTGAATTATCTTGGGACCATCGTGGTTGAATCGACTTAAACACATCCTGGGAATCTAAAGCAGGCAGTTTCCACACTTGAGTCCCCAGTGGGCAAGGGCTGGCACATTTACCTGCCACCACATCACCGAGACCTCCAGGGGGATATGGGGACATTGCACAGGCTGGAATGTTAATAACAGCTCTGATCTACATCTGCACCAGGACAAGGATCACAGACCTATAACCAGTTTTTTGATATGCAGCAAATAATCTGTATTCATTTATTTGAAAAGATAATTTTCACATACCCCTGCTGGGAACTGCATGGAATTTGATTAACATAATAAAGGTAGATTGAGAGCATGAAAAAGGCTGAGTGCTTTCATTAAAGATGTTTTGTCTGCCTCATGCTTCTTCCACTATTTACAGACTTCATGTTCTATTTAAAGTATTCTTCAAGCAAACACAACCAAATCTGTCTGTACAAGACTGTTTAACATACAGAATTGCTTTAAGTCTGCACTCTACTGTTTTATTTTCCTTTGCACGTAAAGAATAACTGAAGACAGGAATTTTGAAGAAACCTGCTCTGTTAGTATGTTCTCCATGGAGAAAGACAAAACCTGCTTAACTACAAGAAATTATTTGCATTTTTTGTAATTTCTGTGCTGACTGGTGCAACTGCTGTTGCTACAAAATAATCTAAACATTAATGCTGTAATCACAGTTGCCTTCAACCAAAATAAATGAATATATTAACCACTAATAATATTTTTTACACATTGGTATAAGGCACTTGATGTGTTAACAGTTAAAACATTTTTATATTGAAGCATTTTTTGCAAGCCTGTAATAAGATATTCAATAAATTTGTTTAAAACAAACACCACCCCATATATTTAAAACACACTGCTACACGTAATATTCAACCATCTCCTCTGGAAACAAATTTGAAAATCAAATGCTCCTTCCTTTCATTCCTTAATTGGTGGTATGGAGTATACTTCTCACACCATTATTTTGCCAGGTCTTGCTGGGGAATCAAAATCTTTTGAAAGCAGGTCCCCAAAGAAAAACAATTCCTAAACTCCTTAGCTCCTACCCAAAGTTAATGAGCAAAGAATGAAACTGAGGGTAAAACACATTTAAATTGTAGAAGGGCATGATTCACTCATGATGTACTTTAAATCAGTTATTACTGATCTATTTTAAGACCAGATGCTTTGCCTGCAGCTCCCACTTTATCACCAGAGCAATACAGGTTGGTCTTTTTCGTTAGGATGAAAAAGTCAGATTCCTGTTTTCAGAGAATTAACAAAAGTTTGCAAAGACCTTTTAGCATTGGAGAGATACAGTGGTAAAAAGTAATCCTAATAGTTAAATCTTACAAAAGCTTCAGGACATACCATGAAATATTAAGGCAGGGAGCTCTAAAAAATTCTATTCAAATCTGATTATACCTATATATATATATATATCAGATTTTAAATAATCCAATTACATTTTATTTTACGAGATGATATTCCAATTTTTTTTTACTTGTGACCAAACTTCAATATGGAGAAATGCAATTTTTCTCTTGCTTTTTTTTCTAAAAAGATATACAGAAAAGGACGGAAAGCTATATTGAAAAGTTCTGCTCCCTAAATTTTATTTTACTTCAATAGGTTATATTTTAAATGCAATCTTATTTGACAGCAGTTACAAGACAGATTAAATTCCCCTTTCATAATCACCTACATACATCCTCACGATTCCTGATATAACAAAGAACATTTTATGCAAATAAAGTAAAGCAAGAGGACTCATCTCCAGTAAGCAACTGTTCCAAGATTTTGTTCTGCTTTTCTAATCATTATACCTTTTTAAAAGTACTAGGATGCTGCCTAAATGCAGGAGATAATTATTACAAACATCATGGAATTTTATACCTTAATGCACTTTAATCAAATATGGCAACTAAAGGCAACAGGATGTAATGAAGATCATTCAACTTTTTATAATACTACTAAATTTTCACTATATGTTTACCACCTAAATGACATTCAATATTCTTCCTCATTTCCTCAACATTCCTATAATCTCTAGATTCCTCTGCTCCAGAGCATCCAAGATCGACCAACACATCTCCATATTTGTCAATCTTTGAGTCAGTTGTTTTTTAATAAAACTATTTTTAGCATGTGCAATAAGTGAAATCACAGGTAATTAGAATTTTAATGTACACTTCCCAATGGAGATAAATCACAACAGCTCCATCTCCAGTACACATGGCTTCATGTGGGCAGCTGGTCATTCTGTCAAAAAGCTAAGTGAAAAGGCCAAGCAAAAAGATGTCCATCTTTTCCTGCACAGTCTAGGGGGGATACTGGAAGATCAAGGAAAGAACAGTTGATGGAACTTTGGTATGCAGTGTGTGAATGCTGAAAGATTTCTACAAGGTGAATTGTTTTTGCTGTTTCAAAACGTGCAATTTCCCAAGTTCTCTGTTGTTCTACAGGGTTTAAAAAAAACACAACAGTTCTCCATCACTTTCCTCCCCTCTTCCATTCTTCTTATGGCACTCAGAGTGGAGCAACTTATATAAGAACTCTGGAATATTTGCTCCCATAACAACTTCAAATTTCAACTGCTTTGAAACTGGAAGGATGCCAGACAATTTAGACAGACTAACCAAAGCGTTTGTAAGCAAATTAGTCTATTCTTTAGAAGAGCTTTAAGAAACATTCAATTTCTTTAATTACAGCATTCTGCTTTGTAAGCTAATAACAAATGGGTTTGGATACATGGTAGCACTGAAATTTTGCTCTAATTTAAGCAACAGAAATCAATTACTTGGAATTGAAGTAGTAAATCTTTCTCTTGATCCCTCTTTGTACATAACAGCCTCCGGATTTTAATGTATCCTTTGATGGCATTATCTGTTATCTTTTGGTTTATTTGCATACTGGGATGTGCACAGTTTTGGTTCAGATGCTCTGCTGAGGCTTTACAGCAGCACAAGAGGCAGACCCTGCAGAGATTCTGCTTTGGGATTTAGTCCAACCTCCTCATTTCCTGGAAAACACAACCCAGTGTTTCACATGACAGGGAGCACTTATATTTCCTTTAGATAGGAGAGATAATGAGTGGTAGTGAGACAATGCATGTAGTTAGTCACAGTGAAGGACAAAAAGTTGGTTTATTTTTGGCGTGGCAGTAATTTCCCATACACTCAATTATCAGTGCATAAAGCTAACATCAACTGCTGCATCAGCTTCCAGAACAGGTACCAAGAAGTGGCAATAAATTCATCTTTCTTATAGTAAAACATATGTTTAGATCAACAAAAGGCAGACTTACCTACCCTTTTGCACACATCCTTGCTAAAATTCATGCTGTTCTTCCACACAATTAAATTTAATAAGACTTTTCTGAGGTTTTTTGCAAGATTTCTTCAAAGGAATGTAACTTCCTGTACTGTTCAGTACCTCTTTAATACCCATTTTTTGAATTATCAGTAAAATCTAGCCAAGGCAACATAGTCTGGGACAGTATCTCCATGAGCTTAATAGATGCTATTTTCGCCTCTTTGTTTAAATGTCCTTCACATTTTTCCTTGCAGAACTCCTTCAACATCACGTTACGACCAACAGAAGCCACTGCTGAACACGAATTAATGCCAAACATAAAGGATGATTTTGCAACTAAAGCAATTAGCCAGTATTCAGGTTTTTATGTGCTACTTTCATTAACAGAAGAAACGTGCAATAAGCTGTCCTACTCTCAGATATAACAAATAGAGTCTCAAAGGACACACAGAAGTCCTGGCTTCAGAACACAGCAGGGTATTCCACAGACAGCTATTCCACATCCGAGTACCAGTCTCTCCCCAAACAGCAGAGAGTCCTGTGGCTTTCCCTCCACTCCATCTCGCACAGATCCCAAAGGTCCTTTCAGACTCTTTTTGCCTCATTGGGTAATTGACTTTTCCCGCTGCCAACACAGCACCGTAAAATAGTTTAGGTTTGGAAATGACCTTTCAGACCATCAAGTCCAACTGTTGCCCCAGCACTGCCAAGTCCACCACTAAATCATGTCTCCAAGTGCCATATCTACATATCTTTTAAATACCTCCAGGGCTGGTGACTCAGCCACTGCCCTGGATACCCTGTTCCAATGCTTCACACCCGTTTCTGTGAAGGAAGCTTTCCTAATACCCAACCTAAAACCTCCCTGGTGCAACTTGAGGCTCTTTCCTCTTGTCCCATCACCTTTTACTTGGCAGAAGAGACCGATCCCACCTCTCTACACCCTTCTGTCAGGGAGTTGTAGAGAGCAGTAAGGTCCCACCAAGGCTCCTTTTCTCCAGGCTGAACAAGCCCAGCACCCACAGCCACTCCTTATAAAATCTGTGCTCGGCCACACCATTCGTGGTAAAGACCAAGATGCCACTGCCCTTCTTGCCCACCTGGGCACACTCCTGGCTCATGTTCAGCCACTGCCAACCAAGCAGGTTTCCAGCCACTCAGTCCCCAGCCTGTATCACTACAGGGGGTTGTTGTGACCCAAGGGCAGGACCCGGCACTTTGCCTTGTTGAATCTCAGACCACTGGCCTCAGCCCATCGATCCAGCTTGTCCAGATCCCTCTGCAGAGCCTTCCTGCCCACCAGCACACCAACACTCCCACCCCACTTGGTGTCATCTGCAAACTGACTGAGGGTGCAGCACTTGATGCTCCACTTTCTAAAAGTAACAGGATTTTTCCATGTATGAACTTTGGGAAGTAGCTCCCAGTTAAATGTAGCTCCCTACAGAGTAGTACCAAAATTCACTGTGAAAAGGCATCTTGCATCTCCAGCTATTTAAATTCTGTACTGCCCCAGCCTAGCAACAACAGCTCTCAGTAAATAAAAGAGGAATCCCCATCCACAGAGGGCAGAATGGAGGAGATGTAATCATGAATGACTGCCATCTCTGCCTTGCCTTCCCCCGCTGCAAAGTGAAAACATTCTGCATCCTCAGAACGCTCAGTGCTGAGCTGGCATGGAGCCAGCTCTCTTCCCTTTGGTTCTCTGCTGTAAATTAATTCCCTGACCCGCAGCGCACAGCATTTTCATTCCACTCTGTCCACAGCCTCAGATAACAGGCAGTTTCTCAGAATGACCTATTTGATCCATATGAGCAAGAGGAAACACATGAAAAAACCTGTTAGCATGGAAAAACACAATTTAAGACTACAGTACTAAACACTATTGGGACTCTCTTTTCAAAGAAAAAAAATCTTACAATGTTAATTGCTCTCTACATAAGATCAAACATGAAACACAGAAAGGAAATAAAATTCCTGTTAGCTGGCCCAATTTACAGTCAAGCATTTTATATTTTTCTAGCCATCATGACAATTATTCTACAATGACCAAAAGTTTCCCAACAATGATGAAAAAAATCTGTTAAACAGACAAAATTTAAAAAGAATGAATTATTTTATTTACTGATTAGAAATATTTAACTCTGCACATTTGTTTTCTATGCAACTCTAACATTCCACTGATTACTCGCCATTACCGGGGCGGGGAGGGGGAAGAAGCAAATTTAAAATCTGTATTTGTGGCCCAAGTCCAGGAGAGAATAATCAGCTCTTCTGATATTTACAGGTTATTTAGTGTACTTAGAACAATCATGCTCTAATTCGTTCCCTTCATCCACAGTGAAATATGGTGAAAACATAATGTAAGTGTTGACAAGTCTGCCTGTTTTGTGAAATAAATGTTACAAGCTTTCAGTCAATGTCATACCCAAACAGCAAAGAGGTACCTGACACAAACCCTGAAGATGTCAGGCAGCACAGAGAGGACATCTGTAGGAGCAATGCAACTCACCCAAGTAACCATTACTAGGGGTAACGGAATGACAAATGGTATAATCACTTAAGTGAGCTGGAGATGAGCCTCTACAGGAAAAACACCCAAGTTTACAAGCTCTGTTATGACAGATAAAACATACAGTAGAAATGTGCATTGTCTCAGAGTTAAGCTTAATCTTGACATCATCCCTTTAGAAAGGCTTTCCTCAATTTAACTTCATTAAATTGGCAGTATCCCCACGTAAATCAGAATACATTGTATAAAAGAAAGTAATTTTCTTTGAATAAGGCTTAGCTCACTCTCCCATCAGTCAGCTGCTTAATCCTTCTGGCACAAACTTCTGGTTTTCCTACATCTGTATCAGGTCTCTTAAATATGGAACTTACCACAATTTTTCTAGGGTCCACCAGTTCTGTTATGTTACAAAAAGCCTCAGAGAGAACGAGTAGGACTCTCTCCTCACCATAGATCAATGAGTAAGGCCCAAGTATTCCAACACAACTGAAGGGGTTAGAGAGTCTGCTTTTGGTTCTTATTTCTTCCCTCTACTGTTAAAAAATAGCTTTGTCCACTACAGTTTCTAAACTTTGGGAACAAAGCAGTTTCTTTCAGTCAACTTCTTCCCTTGACCTCAGTAATTACCCCACTGTCTTCTTCACTGACCTCTACTAACATAACTAATATAATGTCTCCAGGGATGCAAATTAAACAGGCAAGAAAGACTTGGCTATTACTTTAGCTAAAAGTATTCGTCGTTCAATTTACACTGTTTAACCTCTAAATCAATTAACAAAATAACATCAGGAATAGATTCTTGCTAACTTCCTACAGTTTTGGCTAATTTGTCTCATTTAATGAGATCTCTTTCTGCCTAATTCTACAAGAAAACGTTCTTCGATGGACAGATGCAATCAAACATGAAAACATCGCCCCTCTGAACTGCCTCATTGTTCACAGTGATTATGGTACATAGTCCCAGTCTGCTCTTGTCAAGAATGTTAATGATACAATTAGTATCTCTTAGATAACTCTCTGCCAGTCCACTCCTGCACTGCCCTCTGAGTTCTTTAACAGCTCCTCACAGACACCTTTTTCATCAAGGGATGCCCAACGATGCTTTCTTTGTAAAAATTGCTTCTCTTCAGCATGGATACAATTCAGATACAGCACAGAATGGAAGGGCATATTATTTCCCCCGAGGGACTCCTTATTCTCATACCACTTACCAGATAACAGGAGACACCTTCAGGTAAGTTTCTTTTACACCTGAAACACAAAGCCACTTTTCATCTCAGACGGCGTCAGGCCATTCTGCAGTGTCAGGATCTGGCAGCAAGGCCAATGTGAGAACTCAGCCCCTTATCTCACCTACTTTGCAGCTTCTGTCCCCAGCTCGGGGCTGTCACAGCCTGTGGCACCAACACTCTGACCTTACTTGTACAGGGGCACATGTGAACGGTTTCAGTGCAGTGATCCACAGGAACCCAGGCCATGTCACTGCTCAAGTTCACAGAATGACTCTGCAAAGAGGTGCATCAGTACAGCAAAGATGTGCATCAGTAGCAAATACGAGTATCAGTACAGCTGAAGAAGTGTTTCCCAAGGGTATAAAGCAGAACAGCTTAAACTGGCCATGGATAAGGATCTATAAACCCACTGCTCTCTCACAGCTGTGCTTTGAGGGATGCCACACTGAAGTGTGGGGATAGGAATGAGAATAATGTAAATTTCGAATGGAAAACTTTTAAATTGATACTCCCAACAGACCATGGAATAATGTCTAAGGAACTACGTGTGATAACACAGAAAAACACATTTGAACAGGGCTTTTTTTTTTTTTTTTAATAACATCAAAGTTTATTTATCTTGTCTGCCCACACTCAACTACATATCCAAGCAGTGAAGTTAAGAGATACGCTGAAATCAAAATGTTTATAACACTTCTACTGAGTGCCCAAGGGCTTGCTGGAATCAAAGACTGGGCACTCCACATGTACAGCTCCTAAAGCTATCATAGGACTCTGACTAAATCCACTCCAATTTACATAAATATTTTCTTCTGAAATCACTCTGTGCATTTTCATTAATACAGTTATAAAACCCAGCATGGGTAATACACAGCACCGGTAGACTTAAAAGCCTTTACCTGCTAGGAAAGAAAGAATACACTTTGCATTAAATACAGATGAAAAAATCTGACTTCACTGATTAAAGCATTAATTGAGTTATGCTGAAATTGTGTGGCTGTAAACAAGCTACAAAGAAAGCCAATGCGAAATTCTAAGACCAACTATATCCGACAATAGTTCAACTCAAAACTGCGGAGTGCAAATCTTTAGAGACTTTTATTCTACGATTTCAAGCCTCAAATCATTTCTACTGTCTCAGTATTTTAAGTGAATGATTTAAGGCTCCCCTAAAAATTTATATCAAGATATTGCTGCTTTCTTTGTTGAGGAATCCCCTCATAATTTTCTTTTCTCAATTATAAAATGATTTCCTTTTAGCCTCTTATTTGCATTGCAGATAGGCCAGAGAACCACAAATATATTAATTAGATCTACTGAGAAAACTCTTCATATTCCAGCTACAGGGTTAATTTATTTTACAGTCAAATTTGCAAAATCCCTATGGAGAACAACAGTACAAATAATAAACAAGGCAACCACTGAGGCCAGAGGTTCGTACCAATGCGTGAAAATGAGAAATACCTTTTAATCCCAGTTACCACATAAATCAAAAGTAGACATGCCACTGCAAGCTAGAACTCATCCTTGTTTATTTAGGTCTGCATCAGAACTAAATGGGAAAAAAGCGCCCAAAAAACCCCAACCTCCCCCAAAAAAAGAACTTCTCATGGTATCAGAACAATCCTAAAGCAAAAATTACAAGAGCTTCCATCAAGAAGGCAGTTCAGCTCCGTGCCTCAGTTGCACAAATCAATTCAACAAGCTCTGCAGCCTAAAGGTGATCATCACTTAACACTTCTACATTAATATTACACTGTTTTATTATGAGTACCATGTAAGTGGAAGAGCAACAACTTTAACAGTAGTTACAGGTACCCCGGGGCAATTGAGAAATCAAAGAATACAAACATCTGTTGCTTGGTATTTGTGTAAGTGATCTTCAGGCACAGAAACCTTGAGAACTCTAGAGAACTGGAAATGTATTCTCAGGGCAAGAATTTATAATGTATACATCGTACAGTAGCATCAAGAGCACTACATCTTTTTAATTAAATTCTGGGCCTTTTCCTGAAATACAGAACAAGGAGCAGTGTCAGCATATAAGAAGTAGTTACTTTATTTGCTTTGCATTGTGAAGAACTGCGTGCTTGGGGTTATACTGCTGCTGTTCATCTCAGCGCTGCTTTTAAAAGTGTTGAAAAAATAGCATTGTTCTGTAAAAAATGGAAACACAGCAGAAGAGAACAGGTGGTATAAGCAAAAAGGTAAGCTTTCCTAACCAACAGCACACTTGCTGCATAATTCAATCCACACAAGCACGTACTTCCCAAAGCCTTTAAAATGGGAAGTTTCCATGTGTGCAAGTAATGCAAAAGCACGCAGCAGCAAAGCCTACCATCTGAAGCCTGCTCTCCAACATCAAACTTGTCCCCATCACAAGCTGTTTTCATATCAATCATTTCAAACTTCTTTGAAGCAATACTAGATTGCTGATGCGTGTAATACTTTCAAAAATTAGTTACTTTTTTTATTTACTGTCTTAAAGTCTTCATTATTTTTCACCAAGAACACTGTGCTGCAATGAGCTAACACAAATTCTTTCCAAAGAGTAAGCTGGAGGCAGAAGACAGTCAGTGCATCTTTACACCAGAAAAGGAACTTGGAGTTATGACTGAACTGTTTAAGCATCTCCTTCCCATTGCCTAATTAAAAAGTTCCAATCACTGAACAAGCTACCCTAAAGGGCAACAATTTATTTTCCTCTCATCACCTTGAACTCCAGCCATTCAATTAGTAGTTGACTGTTAAATTATACACTAATAGTATCAATAGGGCAGTCTGAAATTAACCTATTCTCTCAAATCCCTAAATATTTTGTAATCCCTCCTTCTAATATGCAGAAGTCCTGGTTGTGTCCAATGTTCAATATGTGCAGATATACATCTAAAGGCTTTCACCTAAAGGTGCTGCACGAGGAACCATCAAGAGCAGCTCGAAACCTTCACACAGTTCTAGGACAACATCACTGGCATAAGCAAAGCGTGGTGGGACGACTCCAGTGACTGGTGTGCCACAATGGATGGTCGCAGGCTCTCCAGGAGGGACAGGCAGGGCAGGTACGTGACGGAGGGGCTGGAATGTACGAAGCAGTTGGCAATAGCACAGTTGAGAGCCTCTGGGTAAGGATTAAGGGACAAACAAATGAAGTGGATGTTGTCCTTGGAGAAGGAGACTGAGGAGAGACCTCACTGTGGTCCACATCTTCCTCATGAGGGGAAGAGGAGGGGCAGGCACCAACCAGGGATAGAACCAGAGAGAACAGCAGGAAGCTGAATCAGGGGAGGTTTAGGCTGGATATCAGGAAAAGGTTCTTCACCCAGAGGGTGTCTGGGCACTGGAAAAGGCACGGGGAAATGGACACAGCACCAAGCCTGACAATGTTCAAGAAGCATTTGGACAACACACTCAGGCACATGGTGGGACTGTTGGAGCTCAGCTGTGCAGGACCAGTAGTTGGACTTGGATGATCCTTGTGGGTCCCTTCCAGCTCAGGATATTTCATTCTATGATCCTATGACTTCGTTTATTGAAAACTTACTTAAGACAACCTGACACAAGACAACCATGTTGCACAATATTCCACAAAATATTCTTCATAATAATCCATTATTATGAAATGAATTATTTCACACTAAAAAACCCAGCCTTTAATTCTCAAGTATGGTACTGTCACAATGAAAATTAAATTCCACTGCTAAGAACTGTCTCAAAAAAATTAATAACTTGCCTTTCTGTCTTCCTTATCATACTTCTTCAGCATTAAAGAAAAAATAAAAGAGAATTTCTTATATGATTAAGTGAAAAAGCTTCTAACAGAAGAAAATAGACTTAATCCCCAAGTACAGAAACATCATAAATATTTTGCATGTATTGTTAATCTTGCTAACATGGTGCTACCACGTGCACATGGAGGAAAGAAGGCAAATTGCAGCATATTTAAGTCATGAGACCGCATAAACAATTCAGTGGCTGACACTACAATTTATCCTTTGCAACAATAAAAAAAATTAATTAAAATTTAGCAAATCCCACTAAAGCAGAGTTGACAGCAATCCTCTGATGGCACTGCTGAAGAATGTGGAAGAACTATAAAGCCCCTGATAGTCAAACACATCACATTACATTTATTCCTACAGAATTGGATCTGGTAGAGTCTCATACTTCACCAACAATGAGAAAAGTCAGGCTTAAAGTGACCTGGCTCCACTGTCCTCATTTAGCCTTCAAATGTTCTGGGAATCACACCAGTGTGTCTCAGCTCCATTACGTCAATATTCGATCAAGCTACCAACACGTCAATTGTTCTTATTATAAAGAGTGTCATCAAGGGCAGGTAATCATGCATTAGGAAATGAAACATCATCTTATCTTTTAAAACAGAGTGTTAGAAGACTTCTGTATCTCAGAAATTAGGAGCCTTCTATAGCTGGGTTCTCTTTCACAAAGAAGACATTGCCATACTTTTTATTTAAATAAAATCTGTGATCAAAAGAAATAACTGTTCTAATTGTAGTACCGATAAAATAATAAATTTTGCTCTCAGCTCATGTTTTATACAGGTGATTACCTTATTTTCCACCAAAGACAGTGGTTTGCCATAGGAGTTTGCATGCAATGAATGTGGTCATCATGAGCAGATGGTACAGTTTACCCTCACATCACAGTCCCTTTAGTAACAACCTATGGCTTCCCCAGCATGCACCATTTAACATAATATTATCACATCCCTTTTTTCACTGATAAAAAACTAATTGTGTTTTGTATACAAAGATAAGTTCCCTTTTCATTATTTAGCAACTTGTCAATCTAGCTTCAGTTTCACCCACATGCATTATTGATTACCACCTGTGTTGTCATTTCACACTACATCAACTTTTATTTATTTTTAAATATATATAATAAAAAAATTGAAATATCACACAATGAAGAGCCTTTCCATTTTCTATTACAGGGAAATCCACACATGTGCTATGACAATTTACTGCAGCTCAGTCATGCATCTCCTCCACTCTGAAAATGTTACTTGGCATTTTGTAAATCATGCAACAACTGCAGTGTTGTATGTGGTGGTGTTGTGTTGGGGGTTTTGTTTGTTTGGAGTTAGCTTTCTGCTGGGTTTTTTGTTATTGTTGGGGTTGGGGTTTTTTTGGACTTTTTTTTTTAATAAACCACACTATGATTCCATGATTTTAACCCCACACTCTGACAAAGCGGATTTCCCAGGTGGCCTCCCAGCAGCATTTTACTCTTTACTCATTGTTTCCCATATTCAATTTATACTCCCTTTTCACACTCCACAGTAAGCTCCTTCAGTCTGTAACACATATTCCTTTACAATAAGGGCAAAGCTTTGTTTCCACTGACATTCTTATTCCAACTTATTTCACAGTGATGCTTTCAGTTGTCAAACTGAGCTTGGAGAGTTATGGAGAGAAGTCTTGATCAAACACAGCATTTTGATAGTATTCACCATGTATTTTATATTGCTACAGAAATTGAGACAGACAGGTGATAACACAACACAGGTAAGTGTAGCTTTCTCCAAGGGCTCCAACTCCTCAGCAACATTTATTTGTGCTATGATAATGAGGTTTAGAATTGCAAGCATCTGCTTTTCACCACTATATGGAGAAGGGACCTATACAAGAAGGAGATCACTAAATGCTACACTTTAAAGGCTAATGTTAAAGCAAAATGAAACTGCTAATAGCTGACTTGAAACTGCTGGGCTGCCAATTGCAGTAATTCAAGAGGTGCTTCCCAAGCAGGCAAATCACAGGAAAGGAGTTGAAAAGTCAGTATAATATGCTACAAGTCAGTGCAGTGTCCATCAGCCCTAGCAGTGAGGCAGAAACACTCATGTTTCACCAATACAATAAAGTCCCCATTTTACTATTCTGTGGTCCAGTGCAATGGGTAGCACATCCAGGAAAGTCTATGGTTTGCTTCAGGTCAGTGCCCTGATGGGGCAAATTCCTTCCTAGAGCACTTCAGCAGATCAAGTTACACACTGCTGAGATACAACGTGCAGGAATAATGTTGATAAAACCTTGCTGGGAACTGACTCATATGCTATTCTGAGACCTCGCTACTGTACACAGAGAAGGAATTCTCAGCAAGTGCTATGATCCTGAAAGCATCACAATGGGGAGTACTTATGCACAGGTTTGTTACCTATCAAGTCCTAACAAATCTCCAAAGTAGAAACAAAGGGGGTGGGTTTTAACTCTTTACTCTTAAAACCAACGGAAGTTCAGTAATACATAACAATAAACCTAACTCCTTTTAAATTGCTGAGAAATTGTTTTAAACCAGTTTATCAACTCAACTAACAAAATATTAATCAATGTGAAAACAGCCATGACCAAAGCAAATTAGAGAACGATCACAAATGCATAAGTGAATAATTCCAAAGTGTACATGAGGTACTATCACTTCTTATAAAATTCAATACTGTGTGATGTTACAAGTAGCATAGAAAGGATACCTTACTATACCACTAATACAAAAGTACTGCAATGATTTGTGTTGCAGGGAAAAATCCTCAGATGAACAAGCACTGCATGTTACTCAAGACGCACTAATGCAGAAAGATATTTTTCTTAAGGAAAAAAAAAGAAGTACTTTCCTTCTATTACCATCAAGTTCAATAAAATGGGTAGACATTCTATCCACCCTTTTGTTCATTTCTAAAAAATTTCCAAAGCTTTTCATCATGTACCTCTGCACACTTTAGTTGGTGTTAATTTTAACAGAAACCAGTAGGTAAAGAAGTGTTTTATTCTGTTGAATAGGTATTAACCACACAATAAATGCAAGATACTGTATTGATAGATGTTATGCTCTTACAGTATTTTACCACTGACATGCAAAAACCAAAGCAAAATTAGAGATGTCATTTTTATCATAGGCTGCCATAATGGAACACAGTGTTACATTTTTGTGAAAATGAAAACTTAAGCTTTAAAAACCCTTACCCTGATTCTTACTCACAGATACATGCTACACAGCATCCTACTGTACAGTCAACCTGAAGAACGTGAAATCCAAGTTGCAAGATCTTCAGAAATTTTGAAACATTAATTTGCTGTTACCAGTGTGATTCTTACCAGAAAACAGTACTAAGACAGAACAGTGTAAGACAACATTTAGAACTGCAAGCTTTTTACCAAGGAAGTAGTAACAGTCTTGGAGACTGTAGTTCTCTGCATTTCCCACAGGAATACCACAATGCACCACACCTTCAACTTGCCTTGACTAATACTGCCAGTTTTAAGACAGAAAACATTATGTCCACTATAAAGCATTACTTTCTTTAGGCAGAGACCTTCTGGTTTGTCTGAGTCTCTTCACATACAATAATAAACTTGGAGACCTTTAAGAGTACTATCATAAGCTGAAAACAGAGGCAAAGTTGTAAAACTTAGCTCTTCAGATACGGTTACGATTCAGCACAATATCCAACCTCTCTCCAAAAAGAAAGAGTTTGTAACACTTGTTGGTCTTAAAAAAACCCCAACACGCTAATTTAAAGACATTTCCTTTCTTTAGTTGATAAAATTAACTTTCAAAGCATCATCTGTTAATCCAGCAGACACAATCAGTAAATCACCTGAAAATAAGCAACTCAGGAACAGTGAATTTCAAAACGAGATGAAAAGACAGACGCACGTGGGTTTTTAGATGTCTTTGTCCCCAGAAAACACTAAAATCTGACAGAAATACTATGCCTCTCAAGTTCAGGGAGGTAAAAATCAGGAATGATATGGAAAAACAAGGACAAAACAGGAAAAAAAGTCATACAAAGACTGGGAGTCTGGCTGTGTTCTGCAGTCACAAGTTACTTTTCAGAAGCTTTGCTTGAAGAGTGAGGAAGAGCACACTTCAAAGCAAAAGGCCTCAGAAGTGGCTGTTGTTGCAGATATCTCAGCTGCCACCCTGCTTTCACATGCACAACCTTCCACCACAACCATTCTGGTCCCAGGGCTGGCTGTTGCCTCCCCATCCTTCTCCAGCCCCACCGCACCTTAGGCTAAAACAAATTTTTCCTCCATGAGCAAATACCTACATTCTGAATCTTTGTAAAAATACTGTTCCTCCTCTTGTTTGGCATTTACAGGACAAATTCCTAAAAGAAAAAAATCCTAAACCATTGCTTTTACACAAAGTACTACAAAATTATGTAAGTCCTAATTAGCAAAGTTGTTTTTGACATTTGACAATGATCTGACCTATTCTGCAGAACTTTGAAAATTACAAACTACAAAAATAGCTACATGGAAAAAAAAAAATCATCTTTTCTTTTGGCTCTAGCAACAGATTGCTGTTACTAAAACGATCTGTTTGACAAATGAAATTACCAGACATAAGAAGTATTAAGAGTCACAAGGTGGTGAGTCACTACAGAATAAGCCAAGCAAACTGACCAAGGAGCTCTCTGAGTCTGCATTTCATTCATTCTTACAGGTGAAACATTCAGAGAAGCTACTTTTTGAACAGAACAGCTGCTCAGGTCTGCGTATTCTGCAGCAGAGGGGGAAATCAGAAAGCCTGTGCATCTGCAGAGAAACAGGGAATAAACTGCCATCAACAGGGATAAAACAACCAACATGGAGATTGTCTTGCACTACGATTATTTCAAAGAAAAGCTTTCCTGAAAAAGTCAATCTGGAGAGAATTTGACTAGAAAGTTTGTGGCACGTCCGTTACTGGAGGTTTCTAAGAACAAGTCACATAAATATCTGTGAAGGTGATTTACATACAGCTGATCCATCACACAGAAGACTCAAATCAATGACCTTTCAAGGTCACTCACCTATATTTTCTTCCCCTCCAAGTCACTGCATTTTGACTCTTACTAAACGTACTGCTTCCACTTTGGCAAACCCTGAAACTCCACATTTTCCTCTAGGGACAGTACAGTAGGAAACTGAAGATGTTCACAGTAGACAGAAGTATTAAAATTGTTTCTGACCTACCAATACATTGACTGTCAACTCTTTCTCTAAGTGCCTCTTCAAAAAGCCACACTTTTAAAATTTAGTTTTCTTCCACGCAAACACACAGCACCTGACTATCTTTCTTTTCAACAGACTCAACTGACTCAATCTGAACATTTCCTGTATGATCAGAGCACTTTTCCTGAAACTTGCCTTAACATTATTAGTGATGAAGTTTTTCCACATAATGAAGTCTGGTACATTTTATTAGTAATAACAGGAAGAAATTCTAGCAAGGGTGAATGAAAACACATTCTTTACACTTGACTGCACAGTCTTTACCTTGGTAGAGACGTTAATGAATCTTTATTGCTATGGTCTTTCCACTTACAATTGTCCTGAGGTGACTGCAAGCATTCACTTTTCATACAGAAATCCTTCTACTGCCTGAACATGGTGTATTCTGGACTTGAACCTACTTTGGTTTAAAGGCTCTATCTCGGGTATGACTGCGAGAGAAAATATCACACCATTTGTGCAAATGCAAGTGTACCACAATAGTAGTTTCTCTAAAATTTCGTACTTTATTCTTGAACAACTTGATGTCAAATGGCATAGAGTTGTATTTTCTCAATAGTTCTTCAATTTCTGAATTCTTTTTCTTAGGAAATTGTCCTGGTTTGACCTGGGAAGTAGTTAAACACCATAAAGTCCTTTAATCACTCTCTTCACCCCAAGAGCATGGAGGAGAGAATTGGCAAAAAAAAAAAAATCATGGGTTGAGATAAAGACAGTTTAATAGGATAGAAGAAGAGAGATAATGATAAACAAAACAAGTGACACACAGTGCAATTGCTCACCACCCCAGCCAACTCCTGTGCAGCAGCTCCCAGCCAGCTTTCCCACTAAGTTTACACACTGAGTATGATGTCAAATGGTCTGGGACGGCCCTTCGACCACTTTGGGTCAGCTGTCCTGGCTGTGCCTCCTCCCAAATTCTGGTGCACCCCCCAGCCTATACACTGGAAGGGCAGCACGAGAAGCTGAAGAGTCCCCGATCACTGCATAGCAACGACTAAAAGATGAGAGTGTTACACTATTCTCACCCTAAATCCAAGACACAGCACTGTACCAGCTCCTGGGAAGACCATTAACTCTATCCCAGCCAAAACAGGGACATGAATCCAATCACAAACCCATGAAATTATTTAGAGCTAGACTTGGCTGAATTGGTCTTTGCAGTCTCTGCTGCTTCTCCCCTCACATGGCCATATTTCAGCAAGTGCTCTCCGGAATATTTTTTTAAGTATTATGCAATTAAAATTTTGAGACAGACTCATACTTTTGTAGTAATTTACAGATAAAAATCCTCTTTTGTTTGGTTTCTGGTTAGTTCTTCTGATCTTCAACACTATTTACAGGAAGCAGGGAACATTCTTTCCAAAATAACAGCAAATCTACCAGCTGCCTTAACATAGTTCATTTATTAATGGAAAACGACCAGATTCATGAGATATGAAGGTCGAGCAACTACAAATGGCATGGCTATTTTTTGCTGCTTGAAATTTTGAAACATTTCTCATATCCTAGTAAGCTCTGTATGCTTAATTTATATAAAGAAAAAAAACATTTTGAATGTGTGTTCTTATTCAGGAAAAGCATCAACACTCTCAAATGAGAAGTAGTAAATTTAATTTATGGACAGTGTTTTCAAAACCAAACCCTTTAAAGTAAGGAAAGGCATGTATCTATCAAAGGTTCATTTAATAAAACCTAATTAATACAATAATGTAATATAATAAATGTACATAAAAATCTCAGTGAAATCAGGAAGGTGCCATTTTGGTTACCTGACAGGAGCGAAACTGGTTGACCAACAGCGTACATCTCTGTGGGTCTTTTCTTCCATCCAGACTGTCCAGTTCAGCTGCTACTTGATTCAGTTCCTCATCAGCATAGTAGAACTGAGCAAGGAGCTGCGGGTCTGTTCTCTGTATTGGAGACATAGACAATAGTATATTATTTTTGCAAGAAACCCCACCCATTTCAGCTTTTGTATTTATTGGGATTTTTTTTTTTTTTTTACATTTAAGCCAGATAATACCTGTGGCAGCATGGAAAAGAATGATCTTCAGATATTTACACACACTTTGAAATTTTTTCTACCTTAAAAAAAAAAAAAAAAAAAAAACAAGCTCTCACATAAGTGTAGCTGAGTAATGTCGCAGGTTTGTTATCTTCAAAACTACCCTGACATTCTCACTACTTGTGGCATAATTATCTGGAGGAGCAAACAACTGAATCACAAGTTTTGTTTATTAAACAAAAGTAGATTTCAGTTGCTTTCCAAGTTAAAACAAACCAACCAACCCCCCCAAATCTACCAAGCAAGAGAATAATCTCTCTCAAGCACTTTGCAGCATGATGCACAGAACTGTCTGGTCAGAATCTTTGAGGATCACAAGAAAGAAGCCACAGAAGGGAAAGATACTGAATCTGCCAGGGCCAAATTGATGTAAAGACTTCACAAAACAAATAATAACCTGAAGAAACAAGGCATTACAGAGAGAAAACTACGCCACAAGTCTTTCAAGTGGCAAAGAACTGAATTATCAAAATGGATTTTTGGCCACACTAAGACAAAATAGCAATTAAAATTGAAAGAACAGAAGAATAAAGGAATGTCTCCTCAAAAATATTGAGAAATATTAATAATAATGGTTTACACCACAGAAGGATTTTTTAATAACAACAGCTGGGAATTCTGACGTTTATGAAAGCTTTCATCAAAATATTTAAAAATAAGGGATTAGTGTGCGTGAAAGGAGGAGATAAGAATTTGACTGTTCAAAGAGTAGAGATACAAGTGGGAGGAAGGAGGGAGTAGCTTTTTGTAGATTCTACCAACTTGGTGAAAGATTCATGGGCTCTGACAAACACCTCATTATTCTAAAGAAGCAGTCAGTACAACATACACAAGATTTGTGGGATGTGTATAAAAGGAAAACAGTTGTTTTTAATCACAGTGTAAGAAACATTTAATACTATGCTAACTGTAGACTGAGAGTTAGAATTAGTTGTCTGTAGATAAAAGAAAATAATGCCTGATACTACAAAAAACCAAACAGCTGCAAAGTATCTGAAATTGATTCTTAACGCACTGAAGACTGAAACAATTCAAAAATGCTTTTAAGAAAGACTACTCTACACATAGAAACAATAAAAACAACCAAGCCACATGAAAACAATCCACAGCAACTCAAATATTGGGGGAAAAAATAACATAGGGAAAGACTTCCAGGTAAAGAAAACTGTTGGATAAAAAGAAAACACAGCTTTTATATAAAAAGCATAGAAATTACCAAGAAGCAACACATTTTAAATAATAACTAGTGAAGATTTACAAGAGAAGCACATCAGAACACAACATGTACCAACAGAATCAAGTGCAATACAGTGAAAAATTAGTTGACAACCTAGACAGAAGATGACATCTCTTAAAAAGTATCATCACCAGGTGCAACAAATGGCAAAGGACAGTAACACTGAGGGTGTAATGACAATTTGTATGCTGTGAACCACAATCTTTTCAACCTGAAACGCAACACGCTGTTAACCTTCATATTTTAGTCTCCACAATACATGTGCCTGCAGAAGAATCCTTTCAGGCCTTCATAGTACATGAGCATTTAAACCTGCAAAGCTATTCAGTCCCTGAAAAGAACCCTTTGAAGAGAACACTAAATATCCTCCACACTTGACAGGATGAAGGAGTTAATCAACGCAAGCATTGTACTGCTGTAAGACTCATGGAAAAAGCTTTAGTCTTATAAGTGATGCTACATATGCCCTCAGTGTTATGAGCTGAATTGGTTCTCAGTCAGTGATTTAATAAGACAGCAACAACCCTCCCTGACCAGAGAGACAGCCATTCCTGCTCATTTATGCCTTATTTGTACATGAATATAGAGAATTTACACCTTTAACACTGCTGCGAGCCCTCGCACTGCCTGGCAGCTTCCTACACCACTACTGTACACCCCCGAAATTCTGAGGCAAATCAGAAATGAAATACCTTTTCAGGCAGCTGAAATGTAGCAATGAAAGTGGCAGGGTTTGGGTTTTTTTTATTTTGTTCTTTTATCAGCCACTTTCTACAAAATAGCCTTTTCACTCAAGCTTCTTCCTCTTAATCCTTTCAACATTGTCTTTTATTAAGCAGTTTCAGTGCCCTAAGTGTAAGCTGTCAGAAATCTACCGTCTTGAATAATGTCTTCACTGTAGCCTTGGTATAAAGGTGCCCAGGGAGAAGGATAAAGCTTGTGATATACGGTCAGGGAAACAAACAAAATTCAAATTGAATCTTAATAAGAGCAAGAGTCTAGAGCTGAACTACTAAATTTAGTGGTTTTACTCCTAAATTTCTGTATTTATAAAGTCAGGCCTTAATGCCTAAAGCATTTCTTTAAGCATTCCCTACCCAATTATTTTTATTTCCGATTTTTACATTTTCCTTCAGCATTTATCCACAACCACTGAAACCTTCTATACAAGGTTAATAACCAGAGATGCAGGAGTTTGTGTATGGAATTGTGGCAAAGCATGACTGCTGATTTATAAGCACATAAATTGCACTGCAGAAGCAAAATAAGGCAATTTATTAAGACTGGTCTCAAGCAAAACAAGCCTGAGACACTTAGCTCCCACGTGGCTGGTTTTTTCAACTGGAGGAACAAAAGTTTTAATTGAGTTCTCTCAACTGTGTTATGTTTGGTGTGGATTAGTAGCGTGATCTTTGATTAATTGTGCCAATCATATGTGGTCCCTGACAAGCTGAAACTGCATGAAACTAAATCTCTTCACAGGGGGCCATTTAAAGCAAATAACCACAACTTCATAAATTCAATTTAAATCAATTGGTAGCAGGAAACAGGAGATAGCACCATGTCCAGTGCCAATTTTTATTTTCCGTTTATGCAAAATACAGTTCAAATAATTTCATCCAAATTGCTCATTACTCTTTGACAGAACAAGAATTAGAAATCCCCATCCTTAGTTGCTCAAATTAATAGAAAGACAATTTGAAAGCACCTAACAGAGAACCTACCACTTGTTTCAGGAAATAATCACATTTAACATCAAATTGCTGCACCTAATTTCTTGTTTTGTTTTGCTGGACTTTAGCTTCTACATACTGCTCATTTTACCTTTTTCAACTACAGCATCAAGTACCTGCATTATCTCCTATTTTCCTATTTCTGTATCCACTGACTGCAGTAGCTCCTTTAGTCACGTCCCCACTGTGGGTTACACGTATGGTTTGGGGATTTGGGGGGAGAGTTTTTGTTGAGTTGTGTGGAAGTTCTTTGAATGTGAAGATATTGTTGTCTGTTATCATCCCAACATCCTCCTGAGCATGAACTACCCAGGGAGGAGCATCATTCAACAAAAACACCCGACATTCCTCCTGTCTAGCACCTCTTTTTATTCCCCATGTAACATTCAAAAGGATTCAGCCCCACAAATGGCCCAGGTTGTCCTGTGTATCTGTGCTGCCAGCACGTAATTTACCACACACATTTAGCCATGTCATATAATAATGCATCTTTTCCCCCGCCCCCCCATGAGAGGTCACTCACTGAATATTTACTTTAATGATTTTTACTTTTTATTAAGTACCACTCATTAGGTCAGATACCAAAATCAGAAGATGCATGTCTGCCATCCACAATGTCTGTACAAAACTGTCCACATGGAAAAGTTGTATTAACTATTGAACTGGTTACACTCTGGTTTTGGCCACAAAGTCCTACCAATGAACAGTGACTAGGATTAGGTTAGTTCAGTGTGCTGCATAATGAATCCTGATCTGATTTTTCAAACAGGATTTAAATGGACTGTAAAAGAATGTTAAGAAAACATCTCAAATTAAGAGACCTGCCAGCTACAGGTTGTTAGGCAAATACCAGGTCTATTAGATTATTTATTGCATATTATCAGAAGATGCTATTCTGATACCCTGTAAACAAGCTGGTAGACCCAAACCCAGCAACTCTCACTAAAAAACAACTAACTGGGAGAGGAAGAATTCTAGCACAGACTTCCCAACATAGGGCAAAGGCCAAAAATATACTACCAATGAGAAGCCAGGACGCTGACAGATCAATCTCAAACCACACAGTAATTCTGGAATTTAAGAAGCACCTTGAAAACGACATTTCCAGAAACAAGGGTGGTTCTTCAGCAGATTTCCTCTTTTTGAAACAAAACCACAAGAACTTTTCCATGATTTTTAACTGCAGCTTTCAAATATCAATACTGCCTCTTTTTGAGTAACATAAAACATGCGTCCTCTTATAAACATAACTGGCAGCAGCCCGTAATTTGAACATTAATGGGAACATTTCCCCCAGGTCTCTGTGATCCTTTGTAGGGAAGCAGAGAGATTGTTCAGGCTTTTTCTGCTGCAGAGATCACAACAGGAATGAAGCCACCACCACCACAAAAGGAGAACATGATCATCCCAAATAAGCCAAAGAACAGACTTAAGCAAAGGACCCATGTAGATGAGCAAGATCCCAGCTAGTGACAGCACAACTTCAGTTGTCCTCTGGAAAATAACATCCATCACTTTTGAATTGCTGATCTAAAGGCTTCAGAACAACAGCTAAACACCAGCCCTGTTTGAAATAAAACCCATGGACCCTATATGAAAGGCTCCAGAACTCCCTTTGTTCACTGGCACTTTTTCAGCACTAAGCATTTATGTCTCTCCCACACACTCAGAAGCCCTGACTTGATCCCTATGGAAAGAAACTGTTCAGAAAAGGATTAATTATAGGACTGTGCTGATGGTAAATCCAGATTGCCTTTTGACAAGGGAACAAAGTAAACCTACAACCAGTAGGGTAACTTACCAAGCAGTACTTGGTAAAAGGCGCATTTTACGCAAATACATGTATTTTATTACACATTCTATGGCACACCTTCACAAACACGGGATCGTATTTGGTGACAGTCTATATTGCATACTTTTAGCTGCTGTAGGGCCCATGGGACACAACCCTTCCCTACCCAGGAAGGTTAAACATCAACAGCCTGATCAACCATTTCTATTCTGCTAGAGCTCTAACAGCTGAAGTGAAAAGTTTTAGAGAAAGATCATCATATTCACATCAGTGGAACTGTCCTCCATCTACACAGCTTCCTTTATTCCCTTTGGTAAGGGAGAGGTGGTTTCAGAAGCCTGGACAGTAAGGAGTTAATGCATTGCTATGCCCCAAACACAGATGACCCT
This sequence comes from Grallaria varia, assembly GCA_013396735.1. Taxonomy (NCBI): domain Eukaryota; kingdom Metazoa; phylum Chordata; class Aves; order Passeriformes; family Formicariidae; genus Grallaria; species Grallaria varia. The sequence goes on from VWZG01008643.1 coordinate 310,475, forward strand.
CAAGTGAGTGAGTCAGAACAGGATGTGCCTGGAAATGGGGGCTGTACAAAGGGAGGGCAGCACCTTTCCGGAACCAATTTTCCTGTTCAGGTCCATGGAGAGCACATCAAATACAGTGCTAGCACAGAAGTGGGGTCAAGAGCGGGCAAGACCAACAGAGGGGGACTAAGACCACCAGGAACCCCAAAGCACCTCCTGACTCTCTTCGGGAACTCTCCATCATACACGTGCCCCATGGTGTTGCAGGAGACACAAAGAATCCCCTCCCTAGAGAGGGAAGCAGGCATTCCCATGGCAACTTTAATGTATATAATCCAAAGAACTTCTTATTTTGCAGGCCCCCACCCCCAGCAGACCAAGACTGCGACCACTCACTACAGCAAAAGAGCAACGATCAAGTCTCCTCACCGGATCCACAGGTGGGGATACCTTTCCTCTCCAATATCTACTCCCATCCCTTCCTTCAATATTTTGTTCATGATATTTTTATACTTTTAGAGAAAAGAATCAAAATGCCCAGGTACTTCCTTTTGGCTGTAATTAAATTGTTTTAAAACAGATCTGACACACCCGGGTCATTCAGTGCCATTTTACTCTAGTTCATCCCAAGGGTTTTATCAACAGGAACCTCAGTTACCCTGCCTTAGAGGTGGGTTGTAACAGTGATGTAAGTGCCCCTATTCCTGAGGACACAGTTGTTTCTCAGTCTAAAAGTGCTGCCTTCAATATTTTCAGGGAAAGGAAATAAGCACAAGATCAACCTCAAAACTTCCATTCCCCAAAATAAGTGCTGTCATTATCAGACAGTCCCAAATATGAACAATTACTGCACAGCACAGAAATCAGAAAAGGGACTTCCCAAGTGAAAGCACATTTCCCTTAGGATGGGAATTTGGAAAAGCTATGGGTTCTACTCTGCAGTGTACAGAAAATGCTGCTTCTGTTTGATATTGCATGATATTGCACGTAAGTGGGTTTGAGAGAATGTTATACACGTCTTAGTTAAATTTAATTATCAGAAGACAAAAATTTGTTCAGAAGTGATAGGATTTAGGCACAAAGTCCAACATTTATTCATCGCCAGCATGAAAAAGTAACACATTGCAGTGACAGAAACATAGCCAATTGAAAACTCTCTGCACCAGGCACAGCAATAGCAGGTTTAACTGCACACAACACATTCCCAAAACTTAAGGTATTTCTTCAGAAAGGGATAGCAGCAAGTTGTTACATCTGCTCATCTTTCACCTCACATGTAAGCAAGCAAGTGTATTCACATCCTTCCTTTGGACAGGCCCTTTGAATGTTTCATTGATTTCCAAACGTTAATAAATAGCAAGAAGAAACAATCATTCTCTAACAGGCAGGTGAGTCAAAACTTCTGACAGTTAAATGCCAGAATCTTTAGCAGCAAATATATTTCTTCACCCTAAATCAAAGAGGAACTGCCGCTCCAAGTACACAGCTGTTTTGGAGAGGATTGTTTGGTTTGGGGGTTTTATTTAGCTTGGGTTTTTTTCCTTTTAATCTATTAATTATCTGAAGTGCTATCTGTTAGAGAAAAACAAAGGAGAAAAAATTCCCTCAGCAGTCATATTTTGTACAATTGTAATGAAGTCCTAAACTGGTGTTGCACATGCATAAAAAAAGACTCAAAGACAACAACTGGTAATTGATCACGAGGATACGTAAAAAAACAAGCACTGAAAAAAGCTACAGCCTGGTTAAAAGCTTTGCCAGCTGCTCTGTGTTTATCTACAGAATATCATTACACAGGCAAGAAAGGCAGGTGAACAGCTTGTTCACACAGTAAAATGCCAGCAGCACCTTATGTAAAAACAAAACAGAAGAACAAAAAAAAACCCACCAAAAAACCCCAGTGAAATAATGATTTATTGGACAGCAGATGAGTTTTCCCAGTTTCCCTTACATTGGGTATAATTCCAATCCCCCCAAAAGGAAAATCTGATAATGTTTATGCAGAACTAAAGTACCAAATATTTGAGACCATCATGCAGTCAGTTTTCACTCATGATAGATTAACTCAGCGTACAGAGTTTCTATTTTTGAGTGTTCATAATACTAATCTAGAAAAGCATGTGCTCAAATCCATATTTTCTGGGGGAAGCACATAAGCATATGCTGCATACATATTAGTGAAGCTTTTGGACATCTACTCTGTGGAATAGGAGTGCCCTGCAGCTGAACCCCAGCTTCGAATTCCAGGAAAGACAGACTGCTTGAGAGAAGGGGGTTTTGCTGTAGGGAAGTGATGGAGCAGACACTTCTTCCAAGTGAAGAGTGGGTAACCTGCAAGGCTGCCTCCTTGTCCAGTCTATGGCAGGCTATTTTTAATTAGCAAGAAATTAACCTTCCCCAAATTGTGTCTGTTTTGCTTGTGATGGCAATTGGTGAGGGATGTCCCTGTCTTTATTCTGACTCACAAGCTTCTTCATCCTATTTTCTGTTGTGAATGGGAGATGGCCAAGTGGACATCCAGCCAAGGTCAACCCACCCCACTGAACTTAAACATTTACCAAAAGCCTCCTCCAGGCAGCTAATATCTCAGCGTCTGACCTTAAGATAATCACATTTCATTCTCAGCTGTTGCAAGAACATCAAGTTTAAAGAACAAATATTTACTCAGAAACAGCAAATTCAGCTCGTCAGGACACATACTGAAATGTACAAATCACTCCTTAAATGGTTTTTTTAAAACGCTTTTATTCAGTTTGCTTCAGATTTGTCTAGATTTTTGTATTTAAACATTACACTAAAGCATCTCTTCAAACAAAGTAAGGTTCTGGGCTGCTTTTTAGTGATTTGTTACCTATCAAGAGGAAAATAGCCAATTTAGCTCCCTGGGCTTGCTGATCGATTATGTTCAGTTCCAGATCTACAGCCCCTCCCTTACACAGAGGAATCGTGTGGCATTTCCAAGTGGCACCCAGCTATTATTCCTCCAGCAATGCAAACCATCTTGTTACACTACATATCTTCACAACTCTGCATTAGAGGACTTTTAGCCCAATCTAGTTACATTATACCATGTTTAATGCATGTGTCTAAATATTTATAACAACTTCTAAGCATTTGGGCAAACAATGACCTTCTTGGACATGTCTTCCATGTTAATTTCTCTCTGGTTATTACTCTGCTATAACCTTTTCCCCTTTCAGAATCAGACTTTTTTTCTAAAAAACTCAAGTAAACACAAGGGGAAAAAACCCCAACAAACCTCAAATAAATACTTTATGCAGTTAAAGGACTGTTTTGAAGACTCTCTTTGGTTCTGCCATCTTTTAGCATGCACATTCCTAAAGTACTTTTTCCCTCCCAGGTCTACAGTTCCAGTATTCTGCTTATGCTTAGCAGACCTGGTAAAACACCAATTCTGCCTTGCTGTTCAGTACCAACTCATTTTGAACAATCTGACACATACAGCATTCAACTTCTGGATCATAAAATAAATGTATTAGTTAATCAGACAAAACTGTAACAAGAGGGAAACCTGACCCAGCAAGTACAAGCCTGCTGACTTTTATTATAAAAGAGTTGCTCAGAGTCTTTCTCAGGTATTAACAGGCATAGCACATTCCTAAGGTTTTCTCATATTCCCAGTGCATCTTTATTTTTCTTTGCCTCAGCAAGCTTACTTACAGTAAGTCTGAGGTGTTGCATATCATATTTTAATGAAAGCACACTCATCTATGTAAAGTTGCTTATACATAACCTCATCTGCCTTGGAAGAGGCTTTCAATAAGCTCAGGGCTGAACACCTTGCCAGATGTTCAGGATTTAACTACCTTGGCATCGTATCAGTAGAACAATCAATCATTGCAACAAAAAGATTTCATCAAAACTTTGTTCTGAAACGCATCTGTTCAAACCCTGTGATGAAAGAAACTGTTCCTACAGCCCTCAGCATGGAAACTTTTCCCAGACTCTGCCTTCTGACAAAAACTTCAAATAAATGTTTGCATAAGTAAATCTTTTGATCTTATTTTCACTATTTCAGCTAAATCACAAACAAGTAGCTTTCCAAGTGCCATCATCAGTGAAACTGTGTTTCCTACTCTGTTTTCCAGGTAACAGCAAGCTTCAGTGGATGTTTGTCCCATGCTTACCACAGCACCCATCTGTAGGAATTCATTCATGTCTAATAAGGAACACACTCCAGACAGTCCTTGATCTCAAGCATTTAACAACATCTCTCTTTGCAAGAAGTCACCACCTCCTCTTAGGTAGAGACCTACCAGCAATTTTAGGGAACTTTTAGGAACTTCATTGCTTTTAATGACTTGATACTGCAATTAGGATCCTTTTTCCAAGCACACGAGCATGAATAGTGGCTTTGAAAATTACCAGAACATGAGTAAGATGAGAAGAAGGGCAAAGGCACCAGACAGACCAACAGCAGGACAACAGAGGACGTGAAAAACACATTTCAAACTTCAGACACACTCCAAGGACAATAATATATTCAAGTACAGGAAAAGCATGTATTTGCTGGACAACAGAAACTAAGCAGATGACAGTGAATGGCAGAAGGCTCCCATGCAACCCTGTTCCCACCCTCTGCTGAATCGAATACTTTTTGCTCAATTAGGCATTTCCAGGTTTTTCCAGACAATATCCTCAAGGTCTGTCCTTGGTCTCCTGGTCACAGAGAAAAATCTCTCCTGGGAGACAAATGGGTATGTAAAGCTATTCCTGTTTTCTGTGCTAGCTCAGCATACAGTTGGAGTTTTGACCATTTCTTTTCATCAGCATGAACACTGGATAAACTCTATCAGACTTCAGCTGTTCCCTACCCCCAACCTGTTAATCTGAAATCAGAAACAGAACGCACAAAAACTAAGCAGAAGTTAAATACAACAATGAATGCTTTTCTGGTTTATACTTTTCTAAGATGAACAGTTCTATTCATTTATTGAGAGAAAAAAAAAGAAACAGAACTCCAAACAACACAAAAAACTCCCAGGCCCTCTAGTCATTACATATTAGTGATTCATACAGGGATTTGAAAGTCACATACTGTTCCTTCTGGCAAGATCAAGTTTCTCAGACCTGTTTGCTGCCTGTTTAGGTAAATATAAATAACATAATTATGCCACAACCTATTTAATGAATGGACACTTTCCCCATATTCCCAATGACAGCTTTCAGAAAAGCCATTACACATACACCCTATTGCCTATTACACTTTATTGATCAGCAATATCACTCTCACATTACAACTACGTGTTCAGGTTCTCCCCAAATGCATTCTGCAAACTTCTAGATGCCAAGTATTTCTATAGCATGCTAAAAGACTAGAAGAGGCAAAGGCATTAATTCCAGAACTGCTGTTAAAAGCAAGGAAATGCATTACTAGCAACACTGTAATATTTACAATGCTTTGGCAAGAATATGATTCAGACTAGTTTTCCTTTGTTATGCTTGATAATAGTATTGAAAAGCAACACTATGCTGGAGACACCACAAAAAGAAAGAGAAAGGCAATGTTTGAAAAATGAAGCATGCTTAAGTAACGCAAAAGTATTAACTCATACAAGTATAATTCACTTCAATTTCAAAAGGAACACCTACTGCAGGCCTTTATCAGCAGGCAGCAGTAACCTTGACCTTTCAGCTCAGTAGAACTACCTTCTCTACCACTCCAGCTCAACACAGGCTCTACACCCCAGTCAGGCTCCAGAAATGAACACTAACTAGGGGCCATACCAAAAGCAGAGGAAGACTTGTGACTTCTCACATGGAATGGGGGAAAGAATTCCAGTGCTTCCAAAGCCTTAAGGAAGAACACCTGCTGGAGTAGCTCTAGCTTGTATTTCAATCACAGAACAGGTTAAAACATTCACTTGGTTTCACTGTGAATACTGCATTTGACAGCAGGTTCAGCATACATAAGTCTCAGATCAAACATATTAATTGCTTTTCAACTGCAAAACAGTGAATATTTTTCTCTGAATAATCAACAAAATCGAAGTGACAAAAGTTTCCTGACATATTTGAAATCCAAGTTCTTAATTATCCCCATTAATTTCAAGACTGCTCTGATAACAGTTGATAATAGTTGCAGCCTAACTTACACTGTACAGTGGCCTAACCCACAGTCACATCACCACATCACTTGCTTAAAATATGAGAATTTGCTTCAAAACAGGCAAGAATAACCACAGGCAGCTTTCCTCTCAGTAAATCCCTCAGTTTTTCCCTGCTCTAGCCTTTCTGCTTTGTGTAACAGATGCAAGTGGAGGTCAGAACTCGGAAGTAGTTTCCCACTACAGTCTTGACTACACCAGACAAGTCTCTCTCCATCCCAATCAGTACTTTGTTGTTCTATTCAAGGGTTCAAAGATGAGACCTCCAGACCCCTCTAGGATTTGCCAGGAGCTCAATGGTACAACTTCCTTCTGAAGGCAAAAGACATCAGTTCAAACCTACTGAAATAAAACCTCTTTCTTTGCCCTTACTTGCCACCTTAGAGACAAACTGCCTTGAACCGAATTTAGCTCCAGCACCTGTAGCCTTTCCCGTTTTGCTCCCTCCAGCAGCAGCTACACCACACCTGAGCCACAGCTCTGCTTTCATTTCAAACCCCAGTGTGTATGACACAGGCAAGCCTGCAAACAGAAAGCCTGCAGAGCTTCAGAGACTACCAATGATGAGCTAAATAATCTCAATGCGTTACTACAACAAACGCCCTGCTTTGAATATACGTGACCCAAGCAACTGTGGAGAAATACTTCAAGGAGACCCATATTTTACATTTTTGTTGCAACTTGCAAAGACAGTCAAAGCAATTAATTGAAAAATCTTACAGTAAAATGTTTTCAGTTATTCCTTCAAGCAGTTACCTTATCTAGTGAGGCAACCTTTTCCTTGTGTACCGAATATCTTACAAATTCTAAAGCTACATTGCTTTTCCTTACCAAGTTATAGGTGAAATAAAGCATTTCCTTTCAAAGAAAATGTGAAGATTGATGGGTATTTTTTAAAACTGCAAATACATGCAGCAATATACTGTAACTCAGATTTTTTGGTACCTGCTATTTGTGTTCCTTGATATAATGTTTATATTATTTGTAATTATCAATGATATACATAGAAAATAATTACAAGTTAGGTTAAAATAGAATACATCCAATTAAAGGCTCTATTCAGGAAGGCACAACTTCAGAGATGATGCTACCGCATCCCAAAACTGCACTGTGAATATAAACACCATTCAAAATCATGACTAATATCCATAATTAAAGCATGTGTTGATAAACAATTTTTACTCATTTACTTTTATTGTTTATTTATTTGAGAGAAAAAGGGAGTCCAGAATGTATCAATTGGACATGGCAGGCAAAAGAATATAACTTGGAACTGATGAAGTCTGGGGATATGCAAGTATTTCAAATGGGCATCAAAGATTATTTATATTCGGCAAAACACAATTATGGCTTTGAAGCAGACTGAAAAGAGAAATGCAAATCAAGCTGGGATTATACTTGTACTCTCCAAGCAGCTACTGCTTGTTTATGTTAGTACCTACAACAGCCTAAAGACTAGTCAAGTCCCAATACAACCCAAGACAAAGAAAGGGCTGTAGGGAGGTGGGAGTGTGTAATTCCAGTAGGATGGCAAAATTACCAACTGATTACAACACAATGAACTCATTCTGGGGATATGCATTTATATATTTATTCCACATTCAGCAAAATAATCTGTCAAAATATTATGGCAAAAAATACCAGGTGGTATACGAATGCAGATTGTTTTAGAAAGACCAGTTTGAGACAGGCAGCTCTGCATTTAAATTATACAAAATCCACATGTGAAATGCAGCGGTCACTGTTTAACATGTCACTGAATACTTAAGTGCTGCAATGAGGAAGGCAATAAAAACCTGAAGTACAGGACACAAAAAAAGCACAAACAAAAGCACTCAGGCTAAGACAGATGCTGAACTCAGCACTAGTGTTGAGCACAGGGCAGATATAGGAAACAAAGATATAAGATATGGATTTATAAGCCTAACACAAACCTTTCCTGTTTTAAAAGCATCTTGAAGTTCCATAGTAAACCCAGTCCCTCTACTCACTGGTAACTTCTGAGCACCAAATCATAAAGCTAAACTCTAAAACTATGACAAATGCAAGCCTTCTAACAAGATAAATCCTGGAGTGCCAGACTCTTTTCACAGGGGCCCAGCGACAGCAAGTGTAGTAATGTCCATAAACTACACGACAAGAAGTTCCACCTGAACATGAAGAAGCAGTTCTTTACTTTGAGGATGTGCGGTGGGTTCACCTTGGCTCAATGCCAGGTGCCCACCCAGCCGCTCTATCACTCCCCTTCCCAGCTGGACAGGGGAGAGGATAAGGGTGGAAACAGAAGGGCCAGCACAAATCGTGGGTTGTGATAAGGCAGTTTATATTTATCCAGAAAGCAAAAGCAAAAGCAGGGTGCGCACGCGCAAAGCAGAAGCAACAACTAACCTCTGCTTCCCATGGGCAGCGATGGTCGGCCACGTCTCTGGGAAGCAGGGCCCCTACGCGTGTCAGATGTTAGCAGGCAGCCATCAGAGACAATGAGTGCCCCCCGTCCTGCTTCTTGCCCCAGCTTTTATATCTGGGTTGACGCCATCTGGTATGGAATATCCCCTTGGTCAGTGTGGGTCAGCTGGCTTATTTGTGTCCCCTCCCAGGATCTTGCCCTTGACTGAACAGTGAGTGCTGTGCTCAGTGGTAGCCAAAATATGGGTGTGTTATCGACACCAATGCAGAGGTGACAGCACTGTGAGGGCTCCTATGGGGAAACAAATTCTGGCTCAGCCAGACCCACCACAGGGTGACAGACCAATGAACGGGCTGCCCAGGGAGGTCATGGAGTCTCCTTCTCTGGAGGCATTCCAAATCCACTTGGATGCTTTCTTGTGTCACCTGCTCCTGGTGACCCTGACCTGGCAGGCAGGTTAGACCGGATGATTTCCAGAGGTCCCTTCCACCATAACTATTCTGTGATTCTGTAAACGAGGCAACTTGAATTATGAAAATTACATTAACAGCCCTTGTACATATGAAACTGTACTAATAAAGGAAAATTTTAAGAAAGCTCTGCAAGTTATTTTACTCCATGAAGGAAAAACCTAAATTACCTGTGAAGCCTGTTAAATTACCAGAAGAGCTATTACAAATATCTCTATGCAAAACATAAACCAGGAGACTGCTAGACTTTCTAATTATTATATATGTTTCTTAACACAAAGTTGTTAGCACTTATTAAGAACAAATGGGTACATAGAGAATCTGTCTTAGCCCAAGTTTCTGCAAAGGAGCCTAATGGGACTGTGGTCTGATACCCCCATCACCACCAGGGTGCCATTCGTCCCTCTCCTCCAGTACAGATGTGGTTCTGGGCTCTCACCCCACCAGACCTGCACTCAGCCGAGTATTCCAGGTGGCCCAAATAAGCCTTGTGATTCCCAAAAGTGAACAAATGGGAGAACTTTTTCCTACACACTTAATTTCTCTCTGGACAAATTGTCACATCAAAACATGTGCAGCACTTAAAACAAGATATACTGCAGGAAAAAAAAATTGAAAAAATAAAAATTAGAATGCAAAGAGAAAAGTTCTTTTACGCTTCATGCTGCTCAGGCCAAGACTGATTCACAATTCCCCTCTGTACATCACCCTCTGCAACAGATGGGAAAACTCTCCAGCAGAGCAGTTACACACTTCAGCAATGAATTGTACAAGACATCGTGACTCTCATACATTTCATTTCACAAGCAGAGGAATTTATTCTGACTTGCAAAGGATGACGCCACAACAAAACGTTGCCTTAGTGTACCACGCCACAAGCACCACTCAATACAGGAGACTGCAATTTGGGAACTGATGTTACCCTTAAATAAGTCACTCAATCATGTTAACTTCCAAAAAACATTGGAGTAAAAATATTGCTATCATGAAAACATTACTGCTTAACAGTAACATAAGTAAGAGCAAACCAGATGAAATTACACAAAGCAAGCTTTTCACTCATTCCCTGGAACACCCCAAAGTCTCTCTCAGGCTGCCAGAAGGCAGATAAAATTCAACTATGTGCAGCTGCACCACATACAAGTTTCTTTTGGCAGACTGGCTTCCCTCACTCCCTGAGCCATCTCTCCCCATGTGGATGAAGTGCATCTGCCTGCATTGTACCTCCAAGTGTTTCTCCAGCACCACTCTTCCATTTTCCAACCCTCCTCACCCTGCTACCACAAAGCACACTGCTCCTCACCAAAGAACCTCGGCTCTTGTGCTGTAAGGGATTCAACAGTGTAAAATACAGAGGCATACTCCTTTTTGTTGGAGGTAAGTAACATAAACAGTCCTTATTATGACAGCAACAGTAGATGAAGAGCAGCATGCCAATTGAGGATGGGACCCAGAACATCAGATTTCTGTCAGAGGGAACACGACAAACTTAAGGCACTTCACACCAGAATTATTTTCGAGCACATATTTTTTCTGTGTCTATTTTCAAAATCAGGCCAAAAGGTAGAATTTTACTCAAAGCTGATGTTCTTTATTCACAGTCACCCAGGCAAGTTTAGAATACTCACCCGAAAAGCTGCTATTATCCCCAAGGCTGTTTTGTTTCTAGCATGTCTAGCAACAAAACCATAATAAAACATGGCATTCTATATCTGATTATGAGAAATGCATTTCTGCATAAGGTATGTACATATTGAATATAACCCTCTCCTTGCCAGCCCACGGCTGGGAGCTGGAAATCCTACAGAAAGCACACACAGTTTGTTCCAAATAATTTCTCATACCAGGATGCTCTTCAGCAAAGACAGACAAGTCTGGTATCATGGTTGAACCTCAGCAACATGACGCTGGTCTAAGGCCCTGGCAATGTTTTTGCTGGATGAAACACAGCAATTTGCAATTTAGAACATCCCGAACAAAACAAGATCTAGTACAGATCTCTCCATTTTTCCATTACATGTCATTACATATGCTTTTATCAAGCTTTGTACTATTAAATCCAGTTATTTCAAAATTACTAGAAAGGCTCAAAACAAACAAGCAAGAGAGGCATGAGTTGAATCTCAAGGGAGATACAGCCCTAAGCCTTGCATAATCCCACAAAATAAAATATAATAAAAACATTACATACTCAAAAAAGTGGCCTCCCATTAAACACGTTACATTATACAGGACTTAATAAATAATATGTTCAATGGGAGAGATACATCTTACACGTCGGAGCATTACTGACAACATAGTAGACAGTGTATTGCTAAAATTTTAATATCTGTACTTTGGTTGTTTGAAGAACATGGGATGCCCCTTCCCCTTAAACCAAAAAAATGTCTGGATTCAATGCCATACCATAGCTCTTAGTTCTCAGTCACAGACTATCACTAATTTACCGTCTCAGTCACTAATATTCTTTTACATACTTTGAAGACCTATGAATATACATTCTCAGCAGTGAGAAATTAAATCTGTCTGGGTCTCATAAGCTGGTAGTTTATTGACTCATATTCCCACGTGACTTACTGAGTCCATTCAGAGGTTTCTAGACCCTTAGTCAGCCTAGGCAGAAACCCCACCTAGACTGGAATAACCATGCTTGGAGGATTTTTTTCCCCATTCATAAAATCAGCACAGTTGCTATCTGGGAAGAGAGTCAAAAGTAGCAGTTTTTTCAGACTATTTCTTAGGTTTATCTGTCGGCTCATGCCAAGAAAAATTACACTTAGGCATAAGCAGCCACAGCACCTCAGGAAGAGAGAGGAAAATGCATAATGCCAAGTAGTCCAGAGGAAAAACAAAGTTTAGTACAGGCAAATCATGACACAGCCCCCTGAAAGTAGGGCATTAAGAATCTGGTCTAGATTTGAGAAGTCATAGCCTAAGAAACTACCTCTCTGCAAGACAAAGGCTGCCCAGCACCACACCAGACCATGACTACAAAATAAAAAGACCAATTCTGCAAGGACAAAGCATTGCCTGGAACCAACAGAGGCAGACACTGCCTTGAAAATTTTTCAGTTCTGAGAAAAAGATGGCTTAGCTATGCCAAAATACTTCTGAAGTACAAGATGTGTTCATTCGTGGAGGCTCTTGTTACTTGATTTTCCCATTTGTCCTGTAGGATCAGGCTGCTGAGGCAGCCCTCTCCTGACATGTTATTTCCCCTCAGAAAAATATTATCAGACTGAAATGGAAAAACTGACATCAACACCAGTACCTGATGGCTCCAAAATTACACATGAATAAGGAGCCTTGGCTTATCAAAAATACAAACCAAAAACCAACCAACAAAAAACAATAAACAAACAAACAAAAACTCAAAAAAACCCACGAAAACCCCACAAAACAAAAAACAAACAACCCCCAAAAAATCAAACAAAAACACCAACAAAAACACCCACACCCAAAAAGGAAAAAATGCTCATCCAGAAAAGCAGATAAAATGTAAAGAATCGAAGCTAATGTCAAGAAAAATTAGTAGTTGCTTGCTAGGAGAGGTACATGTGCTGCTTTTCTTGCCCACTGCCATAAGGTTGCCCTGAAAGCTATGCACCAAATATAAGAAAGAGGCCCATGAACTGAGACCAAACCAATCAAGATTAAAATACCTGACAGTGATACAGATAGAAAATGGCAGAAGAGAAAGAAGGGTCTCCTGGAAACTACATCTACTATTGGGACAAAGTAAGAACTACCTGCCAGTTGACATCAGATGACTGATGCAAAAACCTTGCATTATAACTCCATTCTGCCTGTAATAGATTCAATAAAACCAAATCCTTACTTGTATATTGGTAATATCTCATTCAACACAACATCCAGTATTCTGGCATCAAGCAAAAAAATAACTAACAGTTCATGATTATTACTGTGAATTCATCAAGAAACCAGCAATTACAACATATGTTGGTTTGATTATAAGACAGATAGAAAAGTGAAAAGGACACTTCCAGTACTGAGGAGAAAAAACAATCTAGTCAGTGGAATTTAATTATTTGTATTAAGTGTAAATAGTGTCAGTGGTAGCACACTGCAGGATGCATTCATTTAGGTGTACAGTGATGGATTTAACTTCTCCTAATGCCTTAAAATTATGGAGACTCCTAGAGATGATGGCAAATGTTAGTGCAGCAAATTCAGAGAGCACTGAGAAGAAACAAGAAATGTGCGAGCCCTTTTTAACAGGAAATACAGTTTTCACCCACATTCAGGTTTATTTTTTTGGTGCTCCAGAATTTTTTTTCCTTAAAGTCAACATCCTAGCAGATTCTCCCTAGAATGCACCTGGCCATAAAAAGCTGAATTATTGTAGCACATAAATTTCTAATGTGATAGCTACAAAATAATTTTAGAGAAAACTAGACGATCTGTTAATCCATTACAGTTCACATCTGCCCCAGTAGAAGTTCAAAGATGAGTATTAGGGCAGGGAGACATTTCAGAGAGTCTTGACATCTGGTTTCAAAACACAAAAATTTGTTATGGTTATTTTGGCTCAGTTTAAAAACAAACTACTGAACCTCTGCAGTATACTGGGGAAAAAAATGTTAAACTTGGTTTATGTGTAAGAACCTATTATAATGCAGAATTATACATAAGGTTCCCCAGCGACTGCTTCACACAGAAAAGGTTAAATTGCTTAGAGAAACTGTTTTATAAGATGTTAGAAAAGGAGCCCATCCTGGTTTTTATTGTGAGCCATTGCCATTCAGACATCATACCACCCTACCAAGATAAATATGAACTTGTTTGCATATGCCCAGGTGAAATCTGCACTGAGTAATAATAAAGTATGAAGAAATTTCAAAAAAATGCTAATTAGCTTCCACATCCAGCATTCCAGAGCACAGTAAAATAGTTCTGTCTAAGAAATAGCTGCATTCCCGTTCTTTCAGCATTCTGCAGCATATGGATGAACAGCCAGGCTGAAGGCAGACTTTGACAGATTTAGTGATTTATATACCGGGGAGAAAATTTTTTGCTGGTTGCCATTGGAAAAGTTCACATAAATCACCAAACTGACAGATTGAACTGATTTCTGATAATGAACTGATAAAACAGAATGTGTCTTACTAAGTTGAAATAAAACTCTCTCTTAACTCTTTGCTTACCCTATTTATCTCACATACACAAAGCAATTATTTTGCAACATCTAATTTTTCAGTGGCACCGAGTGAGAGTGACTGTGAGTCACTGGCTACAAAAATAATTCTCAACACATTTAAGGTAGAAACGACTACAACTTTTTAATAGCAAAACATTCACAGGTTTTATGCCACTGCACATACTTCTCATCTTCCACCTTTTGGTTATTGGCAAAACAACGAACTTCATTCCACTTTGGCAATAACCTAAGTAATTACAGTTTTCAAAAAAACTGCTCTGTCCCTTTCTACAGTTTAATAACCAACCTTAATTCAGTATTTATATTACTGCAGTTCTAAGAAGGCTTCATCATAATCTGGTGACGCTGCAGTGCTCCCAAATCATTCTGAAAAACCATTTCTAGCTTCAAGATTTCAGTTTCACAGCAAGGGAGAACCCCAACAAAGACAAGGGAACAAACAGATTGGCTCAGCAGACCTGTACAGGGCATCAGCTCCACGCTGCTTTCCCTCCTTGCCTTTCTGTACTACCACCTGAAGTCCTCGTCTGCTTGCTCAGGTGTTCAGTTTTGCTATTACTCATCCCCTGTACAGAAACACCATTTTTTTTTCTGCATGACATCTAAACACAAAGTGTAAGAACATTTCCAGACCTAAAAAGACATTTTGTTTTCAGAAGTTGGCTTCTGCTTATAGGTGTAGTCTTCACAACAATTTGTGGCAGAGGAACAAGTAATTACTAGGATTTGATTTCTATGTCAAATGGCTACAGGCATGTTACTCCTTCAACATTCAACAGAGAAAAAGAATATGCCAAAAAAAAAGACAACCTAGAGCTGTCACCTCTGCTTTTACCCAAACTGCTCCAGAGTACAAACAAACAAACAAATTAACACACTGTTCCTCTAGCATTTAGCTCATGCTTGATGTCAAGCTCACAGGTTCATTGACGATAAGCAAGTTACAGAACACAAAAAGACAGTACAAGTTGCTCTTGTAAACAGAAAGCATCTAGCATTTTGCAAATTTAAGAAGTAATGCTATCTCTGCTATGTAACACTACCGTAACACAGAGAAGTATTCTAATAGCAAACCTGAAGGTTATTCCTTAGATCCAAAATAATTCCTTTTGATATTGAGAGAGAACTGCCAGTGAACCAGCCGCAGGTTTTCAGAGGCACTCCAAACACAGTACCCAAGCGCACCCCTCAACCTTGTAGTTCAGCTCACACAGCAAAGGGAGAAAACATTCACTGCCAACAGGCGCTCTTTTCACTATTGTTATCTCCCCAGGATGTGTAGCATCAGCTGTAATTAACATTGAGAATTAGTCCAGTAAAAACTCCTCAAACAACTTCAGCATCTTCTTCACAAGTTCACTCAAACCTGAAAACTGACAGAATTTTTTTAAGCATTGTAAATGAGAGCCCAAGCGTGTTCCCATTCCCAGTGTGAGGGCCAAGTTTGATCCAGCAAGGAACACAAGACCCATAAGGACTAAACTGCCTATTCTGGGGTCTCATTTCCAGGTGTGGATCACAGACACCCAAAGCCCAGAGGATAGCTGGAATCTGGCATTACCTGCAGCTAAGCAACCTTCTGAACCAGAGGGGTGTCTAGGACTTCACTTACTCTGCTTGTCCAGTTGCTTCCTGAAAATACTGCAGACTCTGGACATCTGCAGCATCCTGGGGCAAGGTGCCCCACACATCAGCATTGTGCTGAAGAAAAACAGGGAAACTTCTCTTTCTTCTGACCCTTCTTACAATGCCCCTTACTTCTTGTACTATGGAAACATGAATCTCTTCCCCCCTTCACTGCAGATGCTTCACAGGCATCTACCACGTCGCTTCTTTCTGTGCTTTGTCCCAAATCTGTAATAATGAGCAATAGAGATTAGCCTCAGTTAGGTGTTTGCATTGAGCCTGCCCGGTAACATACAGGACCCACCAGAGGGGACACTTCAGTTTGAAGTGATGGGGGTGACAGAGGATGGGAGGGAGGTGCGTGCTGAGGAAGATGCATCTTCCAGTGACTAATGACAGCCATGATGCATCTCTCGCATGCTCAGGATTATCAGTGACCACCCTTGAGCCTCAAGGTTTCCTCCAGAAGCTTGTCACAAATACTCTGTAAATATGCTCATACTGAAATACAGAGAAGGGGCGCAGGGGGTTGTCTCTCTCCAGCAAAAATCAAAGAAAACTAAGAAAACTAAGTGCCTGTTTTAGCAACCCAATCTTTACCAACATCCTCTGCTAAGAGGAAACCGAAAGGATGCTGCTGCATATTGTTCATATCAGGGGCAATGTAAATAGAAATATCTTTAAATACACACTGACAGCTAGGACAGGTTTTTACTTGCAGACTAAAAACTGAATAAAAACCCAGGAAATCAAGACAAATGACTGCAGCATACAAAGTGTAGAACCCACTACGTCTTTTATCTCTGTATAGGAGAAACTTCATGACTCAAAGGACCATCACTCACCAACTCTGAGATAATCCAAAGGCACACACCGCACAAATCGTGTTTAAGCAGGGACAAGTCAAAGAGTGCCTTCACAGAGGAATGATGTCTCTTCAGCCTAATGTCACTGGAGCCCTCAGCAGTCACAGCTGGACTGGGAACCCACAGAAAGACGTGGGCAATGCCTGCATGAACCAGCAGAAAGCACCACTGTGAACCAGACACCTTGGTTATCTTACCCCTAGAGCTGAGCTACACTTACACACCTTATTAGCAATCATACCCAGAGTTCTGCAGCAGCATTTGTTACATGCTTCAAAGCACAAAATAAAAACCATGACTCAGGAAAATTAGGTAAGAGGCAGGTTTCACAGTTAATGTGTGGTAATTTAATGCACAGTAATTGTGGTTCATGATCATATATTTGAATTGAAATGAACCTTCAAGACAACAAATAATCTAAGACATTTGCATTTTTAGCACAGATACCAGCAGACCTGAGAATCACCACTAAACTGCAGAACTGGAAAACCCCATTTTCCTCACTGTAGGTGAAAACAGAAGAAACCTGGCCTTGTTCTGATGAGTGCCACTGCACAGCAGGACTTTAGAAGAAGAAACTATTTTGGGCAAAACAGTAAGAGAATTCTGCATACAGTTTTGGAAAATAAGGTTTCAGGGCAGGAAAAGAGTCAAAATCCAAACCTGAAAAAGGAAGTTATAATCCAAACTGGGTTTTGCTAATTGCTTTCTGTCATGTTATAAAACTTACTTTCAGATTCATCTAGAGGTGTCACTATCCAGGCAAAGTGGAAGCACGGAACCAATCAAATTCACAATTTATCTTTACAATTTTATATACAAATGTCCTCAATACAGAAAATATAGTAAATGTTTCCACATCAAGTTCTCTGCTTTTTACAAGTCCATTATTAAATGGCCATGTTGGGCAGGTACATGCAAAAACCAGTACTCCAGCTACGATTTTAGGCAGCTGATGTGATACAGATTGGAACCTGGAGCACTGCTAGGCTGGTGACATTTTGGTAAGGAACCACGATATAAAGAAGCAGTAAGCTGAAAACTGTATTGATTAAATAAGACAAGGGGAAAAAAAAGTCAACAAAGAAACAAGGAGGCCGCCCAAGGAAACAGCAGAACTTGCATCCTCTTAACTCTTCTCTTGCAGCTGAGATTTGTAGCATCATTCAATTAGTTTGTTTTCTCTGTATTTCTTTCCATTTTCTACCTTGTGTTCAAGTGATTAAGCACTGAAGCTCTTCAAAAGACATTTTACAAACTTTTTCATTACTGAGAAGCTGTACAAAATAGTATTAAAATAATCAAACTAAGATGAAAAAGCAGAATGAGCCAACAAATGGATTAAATAAAGAGTGGATCTCCCTGATCTTAATCCTATTTTGACTTTCACGTCTGGTGAATGATGAGAAAAATGAGCTTTGGGCCTGGCAATGGTGCTGACTGCTGTGTGAGTATCTACTACCAACATTAGCACTGAATCCCTCTGTGACCGCGGAGCAGTTCTAGGCCTTTAACAATACAATTACAGCCTTTAATGTTCGCCTGCAACTGTATGATTAAGTATAATAAAACTGTGGTCTGCACTGTAACTCAGCCTCATGTTATCATGAACATCTGTTGCACTGGATCATAAGATGCCCATCTCACATGTGGAAAATTAAGGTAACATTTCCCTCTCACAGCACTCCCTTATTGCAAATATGGAAGAACATTGTGAGAATGAAGCCCAAAGTGTTTATAGGGCACTTGGAGATTCCTAGATAAAAGATTCTATGATAATTTAAAATTAAATTACTCTAAACTAGTGGGAGGCTTTTTTCTCCCTTCCCTGACAGAGCTCACAGCCCTGCACACAGCACCACCACTGCAACACTCCTTCCTCCCTTTCATGGAGCCTGTAGGGACAGAATTTATGTTAATTCCAAAGTTTTGCCTGAAGTTACAAATCCAAAACTACTGCAGTGGAGGAAATTCAGAGTTTTTTATGCAACTAAGTCTGAAACACACTAAATTCAAAACTTTCAGCCTCACTTAAGCTAGGAATGAATACAGTAACCCTTCAGTGAGCTTAAAAACTATTGCTACCATAACTTTTTATAATTTCAAATAATAAATGCTTGCAGAAAAAAATATCATGAATAAGCAGTAAGAAGGGTTACTGAGGCAATCAAACAAAAAAAATTGTGAACACCTGTTCACAAGATTTTTCTTGTCATCTGACACTTTTATTACCTGTGAGCCAAGTTAAAAAAGCCCAGCAAGCTTTGCTGAAATAATTTTTCATGTATACAGCAATCATTCCATGCAACAGAAGAGCTATATTTCACATTTTAAAGCCCACTGCATCTGAAACTCTACACACACACTGTAACGGTCTCTACACTAAAAGAAAAGAGGTTCTAAGAAAGCCCTGACATCAACAATTTACTGCACAACTATCCATATGTATGTATCTTTTCCCCTAAAAATACTAGAGCTCTAAAATGAGACTCCTGGTATTACTGAATATGGGGAGGACAGCAATAACCGTAAAAATAACAGGTCCACACACCAGCTATTGCATAAATTTGGTAGCATCAAAAGTTATCCCTAACTTGCCTTTATCATCAACGCAGGCAACTGGAAAACAAAAAACAAAACAAAACAAAAAAAAAAAAGCTTCAGAGACCAGTTCAGTGAAGACATGACAGGCAACTAAATGAATGGGGAAATTGATCTTCCACACTTTTACTGGAATTGTAGAGTGGTTTGGGTTGGAAGGGGACTTCAAAGTTCATCCAGCCCAATTCCTCTCCAGTCAGGAGGAACACCTTCAACTGAACATGCAGGGCTTGCAGAACAACTTTCAGCTTCTACACAGCCAAATTTTGGGCAGCCAGCCTCCCTCCCTGCTTTTTTTGGTTACACAAATCATGAGAACTGCCGGTTTTCATAATCTCTATTGACAAGAGAAACCTACCCTGTCAAAAGCTAAAACATCCCTTCCCAACAGCCTCCTAAATGTTGCATACAACAGGGAAAGTAAGCTGACAAGCTGAATACAGAACTCAAAAAAACCAACCAAACCCATGTATGTCTTCTAAAATTATGTAACATTACATTCAACCTTTAACAAAAAAACAACAAAAACAAACCAAACCAACCAACCAAACAAAAACCCCACAACAAAAAAAGAAAACCACAAAAAAACCCCACCCAACAAAAAACCAAACCACTTCACACAAAAACCTGGAAGACTTTACAAATAGTATCTTCCTCCGTTTGCATCTAAGTAGGAAAGAGAAATAGCAAAGGTAAAACAATTGTCTCAAAACACGTGTAAGTTTGAACATATTAACACTTCACAGAATCACAGAACAAGCTGGGTTGGAAGGGATCTTAAAGAGGACATCTGGCCCAATCCCCCTGCTGTGGGCAGGCGGATCTTTCACTGGATCTGGTTACTCAATATATTTCCCTATTTAAAGCATTACATTCTGTCCTAGCCTTGACTGGGTCTCTCGTGCTTTTTCAGAGCGTATTATTGCTGCCAGTGGTTGCATAAGAGAATTACTGAGATTTTTAGAAATGCCACCAGAAGTAAAAAACATAACCCTGGGAACAAAATGGAAATTCAATTATCTGCAACTATTCCCAGATACATTATTTTTCACAAGCAATAACCTGGAATTATTTTTAATTTTAAGATCTGCCCTCTAAAGGAAAATTCTATTTAAAAAAATTATTATGCATTTGCACGACTTCAATTATTTTCAAATACACAACTCACTTCCTACAATATCTGGCAAATAAAAACCAGACAAGCAATACAAGGAGCCTGGTGCATTTAAAAAAGTTCCTTCCATCTTCAGCAAAAAAGAAAAATAAAGAAAAGATCAGTTAGGCTCCAAATAGCGAGTTGTGCTGTGAGTCTAACGCAGGCCCTCTAGCAGCGAGATTATGTGATTATTTCTGGATGCCGCAGTCATGTGGTCGCACAGCAAAGCTTTTGTCGGGTACATGACACAATCCCCTCGCACTGGAACTGCTGGCAGCCACTCGCTGGGCTGCCCTTCCCTAAAACACACCCACAGTGACAGCGAAGAAATACCAGCTTTCTAATGCTGCAGTCTCAGCCAGTCAGGGAGTTTATGTTCCTCGCTGCAGTAAATCTACAGGCTCATCTCTCATTTCTCACCGTGTATCATTTCCAGCTGCACATCCACTGGGTCCCACTAAATCACAGAGCATCAATATCCACCTCCCCCAAACCATACATGCTCTGGGAAGCTTGGCTACAGACTGAAGGATATACCACTAGTTTAATCTACTACTAAAATCTTTCCCTGAGGTACAAAACAGCATTTACAAAAGCTAAACTACCTAACACTATAGCAAAAGGAGACATAATACATCATTATGTACTCCAAAAGGCATCTACCTGGATATAGTATTTATTCAAAGGGAACTTGAATGGTATTTAAGCCAGTGTTACCCCTTCAGTCAGACGGGGATGTTTTTCCAAACATTATCATATCAGTCTCTCATTATACTTTTCAGAAAAACACTAGACTTGCTGAAAATATTTGACTGCATTACATCTTAAAGACCAACTCATTGTTTAGCTTGATTCAACTAATTCTGTCTCTCACAGAATATTTCCACATTCAAGTGGAACACAAAGCATATACAGAATAATAACCTTTAGGTCTGACAATTTTATAAAAAATGCCTACAAAATTAAGTATAATAACAAACTGTATTTATAATAGAACAGACTGTCAAAATACACACATTTAGATCCTGTCACATGACTCATCACTTGTTTGCTTTTACTTGTAAATATGATAGTCACTGCCAGGCACATGGAGTACTGTAAAGCATTTTATCTAATTACCTGACCTCAGGATAACTGGCATTTGACCATAAACACCATCTTGTAATTCAATATTCACATAGGGTATTTCTGCAGCATTTAAGTTCTCTTTCTGACACTCACAGAAGAAACACCCAGCAATTCCCAATCTAAAAACCAATTCCCGTCTAAAAAGAACTCATTAAAAGTCACCGAAATCTACAACCACCATAGGAGTATTCCAGAATACCTGGGAAAGGATTCTGTAATGAAGAAACTCCTGCTCCCAGATTCAAATCAATTCATTCAACCACCTTAGGAGTGAGCTCTCCTGTGCCTGTGAACATTCATTTACTGGGGGACTTAGAGCAATCCAAGAGCACAGTTCAGTCACAGCTACAAGAAGTTCCCCAGCTGTGGCTCCAAGTAACACCTAGTCGGGCTCTGCACTCAAAGTGGAGCCAGAAGGGATTTACAAACAGTAATTCTAACACCGAATTCATACTCCAGTGCCAATTCCTGTAATAAAAGTGCAAGTTATATTGGCAAAAAAACCATCCTTTGCCCTGTTAGTGTTACCCAGATGGAATGCCAGCTCAACTCTTCCCTTGAAATCTCCCTTCAAAGTCTTTGTAAGGTTTTTTTTTTCCCCTGATATTTGTTAAAAGAGCAAGGTGTGTGATTGCATCCCATGGCAGACAACATCCCCAGCACATCAAGGCTTGGCTGGTGCCCCTGGCTGAACTCAGCACTTGCCTGCCTGCAGAAGCTCAGAATAGCACAGGGGGTGAGGCAGAGTTTAATGCACACTGAACTGCAGCTGAACGCAGCAGAAGCAATTTGCCTTTTTTTTTTTTTTTCCCTAGGAACACACTAAATGGGCAAAGCTGTAACAAGTTCTGTTGCAACTGGTTAATGACTTTGAAGTTCTAAAAACAAATTAAAAAAAACCCCACAACTAAGAAAGAAAAGATCATCTGCGTAATGAAAGCCTGAAAAATAGTATTTTACACTTTTGATATCTACAGGTCTCAGTTTAAAGAAAAAGCAGATCTATCAAATTCAGACAGTAACAGCATACAATCATTAAGTATCCTGATCATGATCAAACAGCATAATTACCAGCTACAGCAGGGAATGCAGAGAACTCACACCTTATCTAAAGCTTCTGGGAGTTGTGTTGAAAGAGGGTGGACCAAGATAAAAGGCAGCTCCAAGTCTCAGACTGGACAGTCAAGACCAGTGCCTTCTTGCATGTTTGTACAGCATCTATAAAGCCATTCTATAATTAGACATTAGAAACCCTTATATAATTAGCAATTCAGCCGTATGGCACAAGCGCATGTGACCTTTTAAAGCATTTCAAGTTAAAAAAATGCCACAAAAAGCATCTTGTCATTTTGACCTGTTTACAATAAACCACAAGCTAATAAAATAAGTTTAAAAGAAAGTAATGAAGTTTGGGAAAACATTTTTTCCAGTAAGCTGAAATAATACTTCTGAGAGAAGAAACAGGTAGGAGTGAAAACAGACTGCTGCATTTTGAGAAAAGTTACCACATGTATCAACACATCATTAAATGTAAAGGTTCCCTTAACATTTTTAGGACGGACTGGGTTGTTAAGTCTAAAATGTTTCATGTACTTTGCAACTGATTCCCACATTATCTTAATTCTTACACCTTCTATGTTTTTTTTTCTTATAAAGAAGCTTTATTTTGCTCATATAATTATATCAGTTCCTGACTTGCTGCTGGTACCTTCGTAGGGTGTCAAATAGAGTTTAGGTATGTACTGTGCATTACAAATGCTTTCAACTTTGAGTATAACATTCAGATTCACTGACATTTTGAAAAACTCATTCTGAAACAAGAATCTGAAGATACAGTCTCTCAAAACAGGTCACCACAGAGTCTCAGGCAGAACTCTCTGAGAGAGGGAGAACTAACGCTGACTGATGGCACAAAGACCACTTTGAAACAGAAAGACAAGAGGCAGGTGGGACAATTGATTGGACAATCTAAGATATTTTTCATGGCTGGCTATTAACATTCCATTTAGCACCCTAAAGTTCTCTCATTACACGCACCTTTAAAAAAATAATTACAACATTAATAAACCTGCCAGATGGCAGATTGAAAAATGTATCTTTTCATCAATACACAAAAGGTATTGACAGCAAACAGCAGAAACAGACGAAAAATGTTTTTGGTATTGTTTCACCGTTATGGACTTATTGCTGAGCAGAACAGTCCTGTGTAACACTCAGCCCTTCCCATGGCTTATCAGAGCCTGTGAGTGCCCTGTTTGCCAACCAGCAACAGACTGTAAAAAGCAAAATCAAACAAGTGAACTTCAGACTTCCTTTTCTATCAATATTTTCTCTTGATTTTGCTTCTGCCAGACTAATTCAGCTATTTAATTCCTAGATTTCATGACCAGAGAACTGCATTTACATCTTGTAAATACACAATTTGAACTTCACTGAATGCACTTTGCTAATTACTCTGCTATGTAGGAAAAACTGATGAAGCCACATCTGGTTCATTTCAAAGCAGAACACTAAAATGCATCAAGTACCCTTTTTATCTTAGGTGTCAAGATACTGAATGATGAAGACGAGCTGCATTCTGCATTGAACATTTATCTGATGGCCTAGTAATTTTATTTAGTGTTGAACCTGCTCACCAACTTCACTTTTAGTTTTTCCCATGTTAAAGTAGAAGGCCTGACACATCTCTGTTTACAGCTTAATGCATCTACTTACCCATGCAGAAAAAGAGCTCCACAGCCAGATTTTATTAATTTAGTCACAAGAGCAAGCCTGTAATTAATAATACCCTCCACTGACAAGCCAATACAGAAATATTCCATTCTGCAACCCTCACTCTGTAAATACAGGGTACGAAGATACAATATTCCAAAGACACAAATTCCAAATCCTCACACAGTCTCTCCCATAGCTTATCCATTCAGCTGAGCACAAGAATAGTCTGACAGTCACCAAGGGACATCTGCTCATTACATAAACCCTTTCAAAAAGGCAACAGCAGATACCACCAGCATCAAAGCTGCTCTCAAGAAACCAAAATTGACCACTCAAACAAAAAAGGCTCACTTGTTTTTTTTTTGTTTTTTTTGTTTTTTTTTTTTTTTTTTTTTTTTTTTTTTTTATTCCAGAGAGATCCTGAACTTAGTTTAAAAGCCTGTCTTCCACCTTCAACACCAACAGCCTCATCAGGACCAGTGCTGGAGAGCACAGAACACATACTGGTTTCTATCACACCTAGCATCCTATCCAGTTACACCAACCCCTTAAAGATCCCTCCCTGGTACTGGTAAGAGCAAAAAAGCCATTGCAGATTGAGGATGAATGTGAGGCCAGATCTGTTGCATGAAGTAAGAGGACCCAGTCTGCTGCTGAGAGGCAGAGATTTACCAAGAGAGTTGCAAGACAAAGCACGCATATGCATCTTTGAGGGGTTGGTGTAGCTGGGTAGGATGTGTGTGATAGAAACCAGTATGTGCAGCCTTTCAGCCACTACCCCCTACCATGAGATGCAGCAAAAAATAGAAGGAAGACAAAAAGATTCATGGACAGAGATAGGGACAGTTTAATAAGAACAGTAAAAACGAATCCATTTACTGCTCCCCATCAGCAGCGCAGATGTCCAGTGGCACTTCCTGCGAAGTGAGCACAGTAACACTTGTTTGTGAAGACAAGCATCATAATCAGAAACATCCTCCCCTTGCTCCTCTTTTCCCTGAGCTTTCACCCCTGAGCACAGCATCCTATGGCACGGAATGTGATATCCCGGTGGTCAGTTGAGGTCACTGTCCTGGTCACATTCCCTCACCACCTCTTGCCCAGCCCCAGCCCACCCTCCAGCACTGTTTTAGCCACCAGTGTGATGTACAGCCCCACAGAGGCTGCTCTGCAGACAGACAACTTCCTAATTCCAGCGAGACCCAGCACAGAGTTATTACAAGATTTCACTGAGGTTCAAAACACCAGCGTAAGAACCGTTTCTTCAGATCCTTCCTGTGACTATCCTGAAAAACAGAAGGGGATGAGTACCGTTTAAAGAGATCTTCCCATTTTTACAGTCATTTTCAGGAACTTTTTAACATGTCAGTTGTGCATAGCTTCCTTAGCTAAAAGTCAGTGACTGATTCTTGAAGTCACTTCATGTCCTGCCTGCCGCCGACCACGAAAGGCAGAGGCAGGCGTTGAGAGAAAAAGCAGGCTCACAGGAATGACCTGTGATTTGCAGTGTGTGCAGTTTGTTTTGCTGGAGGAGTTGCTGCTTGGTTAGCTTAAAACCAAACCAAACCAACAAAAACCTATATAGCAAAGTCATCACAGACTACTTAGGCATTACTAGGCAGAAAGCAAAAGAGAGGAACACAAGATACTCCTTAGTAAAGTTTTCATTATTCAATCCTTCCAATCCTACTACTTTTGTGCAAGTCAGTTCAGACAACAAGGTTATATTTTGGGCTTTATGCCACTGTCACCTTGCTTTCAAAACTTAGGAAACTGGAGACACTTTTTTCACCTCTTTGTTCTTTTTTCTTTTTTTTTTTTTTTTTTTATTTTTAATGCTTCTCTTCCGGGCAGCAAGGGTACTTAATGAGTATTAATCTGGTTGCCAGTTTACATAGTCATTGGTGCCACACTCAAAATTGCTAACAAAAGTTTGCACAGGCATTTCTTGGTTGGAGGATGTATATATTTCATAGTCTGATGTATACATTCAGTCTTACTTGGTTAATCACAGATTACCCAAAACCATTCTGTTACTCAGATTCAGTTACCCTGAATGCAGTTACTATCTCAAAGAACCTGTTGAAGGTATTCTAACCTCGTAGTCAGTACTGAAGCCTGTGTTAGTTCACGATAGGAGAAATGCAGACTCAACCATCTGTAGCATTCAAATTCAGAGTTTTGCATATATTTTAGAGAGTCACCTTATAGTGACTTTTCTTACGTTGATACAAAAAAATTCAACAAAACTTGGAAGACTTTATGCACCATCTGAGATCAGAATTAATGAACATTTACTATCAGTCTGTAAGATAATCAAATTTAAAATGAATCACACTGTCCTGTTGCTAATATTCAAGTTAAATCACGACATTTACATTCTATTACTATTTTGCAATCAGCTGGCATACAGTTAATTCCCAGGATTTTTGATTAAAGTAGATTTGGAAGGGAATTCTTTAATAAAAACTACTATCTGCTACACAAACCAACCAAATTCAGGCAGATTTCATTATGATGGACATTAAAGATGATGAAAAAGGAGAGGCTCCTACATTTTTATAATGTACCTTTGGATCTCTTGCTTTCTTCCACAGACTTGTGAAACCCTAAAGATGACAAACTATAAGATGATGGGACATAGTTCTAAATTAACTTTGTCAGGGTGCTTTTTCTTTGTTAAATTCCGCGTAGTTAATGATAATGTATTCTCCACATTTTCTTCTCTGAGCCATTACCATAATAAAACTTGGTGACACTTAGCGCCAAGGAAACCCATCTGCTAACACATGGACAGCAAGCATCTTTGACAGCCCAATTTTCATCAAGGACAGGAGAAGAAATGATCTTTTGCTAATACCACATCTATCACAAATGAGATCAGCCTGTGCTTTTCATTATTCAACCTGGATTACATTTGGAAAGGGAAACGTACTGCTGCATTAATACATCTCATTGTGCGTCAACATCATTTGCAATTGTACAAGTTTGAAGGCAGAAAGAAGTAGCTAAGGGAAAGGGATTTCTTCAGGGAAATCAGGAAATGAGTGAAGGATGACTAACTGATGAACTCACATTTGTAACTTTTTCCTTACGCATAAATTAGATTTGTAACTTCCTTGTTATGTGTAAATTAGAATAGACATATCAAATTTCATTTGTGTGCTTAAAAATCTGGCAGAGATAAAGATAAAAATCTGGAAGAGATGAAGATACACACTGTAGTCTGTAACAACAGGTTGTCATCCTACCACTGCCTACTTACAAACTCAAACTACTATAAAGGCTACAGGTTGGACAGAAGAGACAAAGCTTCACAGATCAAATAGCACAGCCCATGAGATGAATTTGTATATAGAAAGAGCTATGTAAATGCCACACAGTTCTACAAAGAAAACAAAAAACATATTAAGAAGTGAAACAAGGTAAATCTATTGCACATTGTCCTACTACCACCACAGGAGGCTGGGTACCCCCATCCTACTTCATCCAGCGCTGGGGTACGAGCAGTGCTAAACTCCCTTTCACACCCACTGGGCATCCTGTCACTCCCACAAGGACATCACATGCAATAAGAAAAAAAAAACCCACCCCAAAACAACACCAAAACAGAACAAAAGCCCACAAAACACCAACAAACCAAACACAAAAAAGGCTAAACACTTCACATCTCACTCCTCAGCTCCATGTGTGGAGCCCAGAGCACATCTACCAGGAACATGTTAACTGAATAAATTTATTCATGCTATCATAGATGCTAGAAAATAATAGTCAAGATATAGGAAGCATGATTTCTTTCACCTCATGCATTAATATCGCTATGACCATATTTCAATTACAAAAATATCTACATTTCCTTTCTAAGCTATCAAGGATTCAGTATTCGAGAATACTGACCTAAGTCTTGGGTATAATGAAACAATAATAAGTGAAATAAACCATGGCCATACAGAAAGAGGCTAATTCTGTGCAAATATGTGATTAACAGCTTATTTAATTTGTATCCTGTGGCCACTGCATAAATTGCTGAACTTCCAGATCATAGTTTAGTAAGTTTAACCTTGCACTTCCAATGCACTGTGCCAGAACTCACTACAAGGCAAGCAAAAATATTGTGCTGCTTTATAAATCAGATCTTCATGGACAACAGTGGCAATAAAAGCCCATTAACAGAACTGCTGTGAGGATAAATCCATTTCAAAAAGCCCAAACACTTTAAATCCCCTTTAAAGGGACCTCAGACAATACAAATTCTTATTACTCAGTTTAGTTCAACTTGAGGATCATCATTCATGCTTATTCACAAGCAAGAAGATAAAGACAGTTGAGATCTCTTCTATCTTCTTTTCCTACTGCCTCACTGGACACTAAAGAACACACAGCACATTTACACAAAATCCAAATACCTTTTATCATGAATAAAAATATAGGAGAAAGAGGTAAGCACAAAAAATAAGATGTATTCAAGTAGCACACTGAGGGAAGAAAAACAGAACCAAGATGTAACTTCTAATGAAAGTATTTTCTGTTCTCTTGGAGCCTCTGCACTTACATTAGCTTAAACGGTCTGGTCCTTTCAATCTCGACAAGAGCTTTAGTGTTTTAGTGGCTGACACACCGCAAAACACCCCCAGAATGAAACAGATGTATCAGGACAGTACATGTCATTAAAGTAAAATAAAGGATGAGAGATGGAGCAGGAAAATATTTCTAGACAATTTTGCTACTAAACTGTTCAAGTGAAATTTTCCATTCTTCAAGCCACCAACTGTTTTGAATTCCTCCTTATACATCACACAGCAGTTTCTCTAGACTAAGAAAACACAACAGATTAAGAACATCTATGATCAAGCACACCCGTGTTCAACTTAGTGTCCTAAGTTTTTGATATAAAAATGAAAAAAACAAAACAAAACCAAACTACATTTTGTCCTATTTGGAATTTCCTTTACTCCAGTAATAACCAGCATTTTTATTACTGGTATGAAATTATCCTTATTCCAATACAGTACAGAACAGTAGACTTGAGCTATTTTTTAACAAATATACTCCAGGCTTGCATTTTTGAGGTTGTAATTAAATGAAACACTGACAGTTTTTATGACTGACAATGCCATGAGACTTGATTTATATGCCACATTTCTCTTGGTAGTTATGGACATGCAAATCATTTTACTTTTTCAAATATGCACATGAATCTGGAATTATGTGAACTAGGCATAGTGAATCTATGACAACCACTTCCAGGTTTAAAATATGACTATTCAAAGTTGTATCTCACAGACACATCACAAAGTACAGCAATATGCTCTTCACTTAAGAGTTAAATATTCCCCTGTTTCATATTCTTACATAATTACCAAAGTTTATTAGATTTTGTATATATTTTTTCCTAAATATATTTTTAAACTGGTAAATGCTGACACTGATTTTTTTGTGCATGTTCCCACTGAATAGCATATCAAATATGCCATTCAAGCTTTTAAATTTTTAGCCTTACAGTTTAAATTATTGGCCTTCAAAAGCCTCCGTGTGGATTTATAAGTGCTGTCTGAAGAATTCACTTGAGCAGCTTTAAAATACTCTGAAGGAGACAGCACAACATCTGTCCCTGACAAGCTGCTGAAGACCAGGCAGCAAGCCAAGCACTCCCCAAAGTTCCAGCCCAGCAAAATCAGGCAGTCTTGAACAGCTGGAAAGCAAGAACTGCTTTTAACATTAAATCAAAGAAATCAAAGCTTGCGATAAGCACAAAGCACTTGCTCCTTGAAGTTTAGCAAAGGAAAGAGAGGCACAACTTAGCTGGCCCATATTAACGTATTACAGCTTATTACTATTTCACTGATGAAGTCGTAACTCTGTCTTTTAAAATTACTTCAGATTTAAAATAAGGGGAGGGTTTCATTGCTTTTCAAAACTGAACTGATCCTCCTCTGAGGACTTCACCATGCAAATTCACAGGAAAAATTAGACTTCAGATGCTTTTGTTCATGAGGTTCATAACCTGAGCTTTCCCAGAGATTTCAACTGTCTTTTGAGGGTTTCTTTTGCTCTTAAGGAAACAAGAATATAAATTATATTTTAACAATGAAAACTACAGAAGAAATAGAATGAAAAAGGATTTTAAGGCCAAATGGAGATAAGCAGAGGTCCGAGGGGGTAAAAGAAAGAAAGGTATTGGGAATTCTGAAAGAGGAATTCTAAAAGGAAATTCTAAAAGGATGTTTAACTCCTGGTGAAAGCAGAAAGATAAAAATGAACAAACAAGAAAACCAGTGTTTTTATTACTTAAAAAGAATGCCAGAGTGTTTCGAGAAGAGAATAAAAGTATCAACGCTTTCAATATCAAGAAGAAAACTCAAAAGGCTTTTTCTAGCTACAGGTATAAAGTAACATGGGTTTGAACAAGTTGCATTAAAAACTAAAACCTCAAAACATGAATTCTTGAGGCTACAAAATAAATCTTGAACAAAATCTTGACTAACATGTTTTGAGAACTTCAAAAGTGTTCCTCTATCACACTTTTTCTTCTCTAAAATGGATTTAACTACATTTTTCCTTTCCCTGCCTTCTTCCAGAACGCTGCCAAACCATGCAAGATTCAAGTCAAGACAAAACTATAAATCACACACCCTTCAGCTGCCTTCTGTTTTTATGTGCGGTATCACATGTTAGGCTGCGCGACAGCCGAGGGATGACACACGGGAAAGGCTCGGAGTCACACTGGGCTCCCTGGGAGCTGTCACAGCACAACTGCCCCTGCCCTGCAGCCCTTCGTGTCAGACACTGGCTGGCATCACGCAGGGTGTGAGAGAGAAACAGGTGTCACAGCCCGGCCAAACAGGAGTGCAGCAAAGAAGCCATCTGTGGGCACCTGACACTCAGAATACATGGCACGGGGAGTCTGCAGAACCTACAAACCTGACCCTGTGGAAGCAGCTCCGCGCCGTGAGAGCTGGGAAGAGCTGATGAAGGAAGCGAAGGAGACCCCCGCAAGGCTGGACTGTTGACACATGCAGCAGAACTGGTCTGGCAACACTAATTACAAGAACCACGTAATAAACTACTTCTCCGATACACATCCTGACTTCCTGTTCATTTCCTGGCGCTCTCCAAGCACTGACAGAGCCCTGTCCCATTACTGCAGGAGGCTCTCGCACCATGCTGCAGTGAGGTGTTTAAACGGGAGCTTCCAAAATACAAATGCCTACTGACAGGCAACATGCTCAGAAGGAATCTGCATGCAGTAATTATCTTCCCTGTCAGTCTAAAACAAGTCAAGCAGCATCTTTCAAAAATTGCACAAGTCCATCAACTTCTGTTGCTCCTTTTTGTTCTTGCTACCTTTCTTTTTTGTTTTAAGACTATGTGATATTTAAGAGGATGCTCCATTGTTGTTTTGAATACCCTCCTTG
Organism: Grallaria varia; assembly: GCA_013396735.1. Classification (NCBI taxonomy): domain Eukaryota; kingdom Metazoa; phylum Chordata; class Aves; order Passeriformes; family Formicariidae; genus Grallaria; species Grallaria varia. Next base: position 342,145 of record VWZG01008643.1, read on the forward strand.
GTTTACCTTGATCATCAAAGAGACATACACAAAACTTCATACATCCTCTTGCCTTGGTATTTGAGTAAATGAAAACTAGTTAAATTTTACTTATAGCATTTAAAATATAAAAAGAAAGGCTTATCCAGTCTTACTGACAGCCTGAAGAAAAGTAGAATTGCTAGATTATCAGAGGGACACAGGAGTGATTTCACACTAAATATAAGAATCATCCAATTTAACTTGTGCCTGCCATGCATTGATGTCCTGGAGAATACACTTCAGAATATCATTCACTTTCAAGTCAATTTTTTTCTGCTAGAGCGCTATGGGAAACAATACTGCCTTCAAGTGCCACAGTAAAAATAAAAATTGCATTCATAGCTTTCCCTCTAATATAGCAGATATTGACAAACTAATTTTTTCCATTACTCTTCACAGGTCTGCACTGAATCTACTTTTTATCTTCAGCTGACCTAAGAACCAGGCCTGCACTAGTGCTGAGAAACAACTGAAGTCACAACAGGCAGCTTTCGATGTTGCTCAGACAAAACACAAGTTATAATAGTCTTAAATATTGAATGAAAAGAAACCAGAATTCATATCACAAGCTTCTGTGCCAAAGTAAGACTTAAATGGCACATTTTCCCCTAATGGCAGCTACATGCAATGTGATACTCCAATATTACCTACAATGTACAAGTTTTGATTTTCTTTCATTTATATCTAACTAAAATTACAGTAAAGAAGTTTTTATAAGTGGCTTTACAGGGTTACAATTAGATTATTCAAACACCATCCCAAAGTAACATAATTATTAAACTCCACAAAACTAGTAACTATCACAAATAATAACTCGTTTAAGATTAGAAAAGGGGACTCATTTCCTCCAACCCATTTTGCTGCTGGTTTTAGAAATTTCGTATTAGGTTTACAGGGATTGGTGGCAGGATTGGCTGAGTGACAAAACAGAAACCACCAAAAAGTATTTGGAAGTCGTTTCTCCATTTAAATAATACAGGTGTGCTGCACAGAACAGGCAGGGATAAGGATGGTCAGAATCAATGGCCTGCAGTGTACATGAAGAGCTCACGCTCAGCTGCTGTGCTTTGTTGCCTTTAGGTTTAGACTTGATGAGTAAAACCCTGATGGGAACTTACGACTTGTATATTTGTCCATCACAAGACCTAAACTCTCGTCTATACATGAAACATGAGGATTAACTATCACCTTCAATCATCATCTTGCAGTCTCTGAAACTTGGTACAAATCCACACATGGGTAATACTGCGAAACAGTCTGTTTGGGTCTTTTGAAGTGGCGTGAAACAAAACCACTTGGAAAAAGTGTGTGGCTTCTATGAACTACTGTGGTGGTATCTCAATACCGGTGTTACCAGTAGGATACACGATGCTACAGAATCTTACTGTCTCAAAGAAAAAGAAAAACTAACAAAAACCCCACCACAAAACTTTCTAAGCGTAGTCAGACTGGGGCAGATGAGAAGGGCTAAACTGAAGTTCCTACTGAGACACCCGGGTTTCACAAGGGGTTTGTGTTTACTTGCTTAAGGAAAAGGAAATACACAAAACAAGCAAGGTCTCCTCTTTTACTCAAAAGACCTGCCAGCCACTGCAGCATTCCCTCTGCCCTGAACATCACTCGGGTGATGTTTTATAACTCTGGTTATAAAAACACAGAATAAATTCCCTCTCCCAGCCAACAGTATTTGTGCTCATCTCTCACCTCTCCGGGATGTCCTTTTCTCTCTCAGCCTACCATCCACCTCAGGGCTGTTGCACATTGATCTGAACCTTCTGAATATTTGGAGAGTGAAAGAGCTTTAGCATTTTCACATATAAATTGGGGAACAAGCTATGCCCAGCATGCTAATTAATCCCAGAAGCAGGTTAGCTACAGCCAAGGTTTTTATGATTACATTGCAGGAGGAAAAAAAAAAATCCAACAAGGAGTTTTTGTCAGGGAGCAGCAGGGAGGAAAGCAAGGAACACAAGCTGGGTATTACTGTCCGACTGCAGAGAGCTGACCTTTCAATATTAAACAAAACCTCCTACATACGCTGGAGTTAAGCAGGGAAGGTGGCTCAGGCAGGAAAACAAAGAAAAGGAAGGAAATAACTTATGTGCCTGTTATGACAGAGAAGAGGGAGGCAGTGGAAAACAGTGCCAAGTATACATGGCTCCCAGTAACCAATCCAGGTATTACTTTGAGTGACCACATGAATCTAAATGAAAAATGGCAAAAATATTTGGAGCAGTCAATGAAAGTACTGGATTATGAGAAAAAACATGACAGCAACCTGCTCAAAGTGTTTCACAAGAATGCTGCATCATACTGATCTAAGCCAAAAGCATTTGCAAAAAGAGACACACAGATTGAAGTCTGAAATGGCACAGCAGAGAACTGAGGAGAAAAATCAGGATGGATGGTTGGACTACCCAAGGAATGATCAAGAAACACAGTAGGCAAGGGCTAATGCAGAAAAACACTGGGAGGCACTGGACACATGTACAACTTGAACTGAAGTGCTTAAGAATATGTTTTAGTGTGTTGAGTTTGTTCACTCCCCCTCTTCCCAGGACACAGGTGTGCCACCACCACGCCCTCCTGCCGAACAGGCCCTCTCCAGCTCTTCACCTACAATCAACTATGAAGCAACTTAACTGCATCTTTTCAGTGACTTCAACTGTTAAATAAATAGAAAAAAAAAAAGGCTGTAAGACAACAGGTTTTTTTTTAATAGAGTGAAATTTCCTCCTTATAGCTGGGTGCAGTGTGCTAAATTTATTTTTAAAATGCTTCAGGACTACACTTCAGAAAATAGAGCTTTGCAGATAAGAATATCACTAGTTCTTCTAAAGGTGAATATAAGTAGCCATGTACTATCAGGAGCCATGGACAGAGAAACACAGAAGACATAAAATAATTTTATCATTAGAAAAACTGGACTGTTCAAAAAGACTACCTTACACTATAGAGTATCTACCACACTATCTGACAGCATTAAGGGAATTTCGGGAATATTTCCATTATAATACTGATGTTTTCAATTTATCACAGCTCTCCAGAGCAAGCTTGTAAATCAGTATTTTTCAGACACCATTTCTCACAATAAACAATATTCCCCCAAAATATAAAGGATTAAACAGAAGTTCAGCCACGTTAAGTGGGAAAGAAAAAAAAAATAACCTTTTCCCACAAAGAAAAATCTTGAAATGTAATATAATATAAGCAGTTCTAGTCAGTCATAATTCTGTACTGTGAAAGATGAAGTCTGGCATGTTAATATCCACCTCTGGGAAAGCCAAGAGACAAGCAAATTGCTCCACAAACATCTCCAGCTTATTGCTGGCTATGATGATTTTATGACAACTTACTGGAACGGTGTGCTTTTAAAAAGCACAGAACAGAAGCTGCTGTGAAGCTGTTATTTCACAGTAATGTTTACAGTATTTTGCACCTTTCATAGTCACATTGCACCTGCAAGGGAAAACCTGCCTGACATTGGGACTTTATCAAAACCACATTTCAAGGTTCACTTTTAGGGTATAGTTTCTGTTAGAACAGTCCAGTTTCCTTACAGATGTATCTATAGAATTTAAACACTTTTAATAATAACTAGCACAGTTATTTCAACACAATACAAAAATTCAACATGTACCAGCACTAGAATAAGCTCCCGTATACATTAGAGAACTACATTTAATTGATAAAGGAATGAAGAAAAGTGGAAGCCTCAACACATCAAGCAAAGGTTTTCAGAAGAGATGATTTAGAAAACCTCTATTTTTGGAGAGCTAGCATTTAATATATTTAAAAGGGGTTTGTTTCATAGCAAGATGATCACTTACATCTAGAGAATATGATCTTAACAAGAAAGTCAGACGTGTAATATACTAACATACCTGCATTTTCACAATCCTTTGTCATCTCCTTGCCTATTCACTAGACCAAAAGTTTCCTTTCCACACCCTCTCACAGGTGTTTATAAACAAAAGTAAACATAAAAGCAAGCATTCAGAAAGCTTCTCATTTCCTCATAAAATGACCATTTCCAGTATTCAGAAAGATAAGGGGAGGGAAGAAATACTTTCAAGCCATTCTGTATATTGTCTTAGAATGATTCAAGTTAGCATTGTTTTGAGCACTTGCAGTGAAACCGTAATTCTATTTGTCTTTATTCCTGTGGCCATAGTAATGTCAGCGACTTCAAAAAGTACTTCCAGTCTGCCAA
>VWZG01008643.1:346452-373288 GCA_013396735.1 Grallaria varia
CTTTTACCACCCTGCTTCCTAAAATAAGTGCTAAATTTTGTACTTATCTTTTTCAATATTCAAAACACTGCATCCATTAAAAAGGTAACCATATAAAAACAGATGTAATGGAAATAAGATCATATGGTGCAACATTATTGTAGAGAGATTGCTATAGCTAATTTCAATGCATATGTTCCACAAAACGCCTAATGCTCTTCACAGAATTCAGCATGAGACCTGAACAAGAAATTCAAGGCAAAGAGATTTTCTTATCAAAGATCTTTTTCTTATCAAGAAACACACAAGATTTTAGTCAGAGAGAGTTCTTTCATCAGTCAACCCACAGAGGAGGTGAGATTGCCAGTCAATATGGAAGAGCACTAGTGAGTTAGACTGGGTTAGGAGATGCAGGTTACAGTCTCAGCTCAGCTTTTATCAAGTCCTAGACCTTACACTTCAGTTTTCCACTGGAGATGAGGTTCATCTTCACCGGTAGATATGTAATCCTTTCAGAGGAGACATACTGCATAGGTTTTAATCAATATGATGCAATTTAAAAACGTAATTCCTCTGAAGTACATTAGGAAAGCACAAGAAATGGGATTCAGTTCAACAAATCTAATTGCATGCATTTGTTCTCCAAATTCAAGTCACAATACATAAAATAGAATTTTATAAAGAGATTGCAGACTCCTCTCTTACCTAACAAGCAGAGCCTATTAAATCAGACCACTAACTTAAGAAAGAGTAAAAACTACTTCATTCTTCCTTGAAGCTTGCACAAAACCAATAAAGACAGAAGGCAAATATCAATCCTGAAAAAGACGATTTGACTTCAGGTATTTTGTATGCCTTCTTATTTCTACTGCAGACTCATCTTCTAAAATGAGGGGGGTTGTATATTCATTTCTCTTGAAAAAGAAAAATTTCCCTTTTAAAAAAGGTTAAGATTATAAGCATTTCATATCAATAGTAATTTTTTAATCTTCTGCATCCTTATATAGCACAAGGCTTCAAGTGGTGAGTTGGAAGCCAAAACCAGAACAAGACAGAGAGGAAGGTATAACTGGCCCTGAATCACACCTGACTTTCCCAAGACCAAAAAGCCAGAGATAATACCTACCATGACCTTCTCTCAAGCATCAGAGTTTAAATACTCATAAAAGTAAAGGTGGGAAGTAAAAAAAAATAAAAAATAAACCACAGGAAATACTCAAAATATGTAATTTCTCACCAGCCAGATCAAACAGATCTAAATACTGTTACAGCTATAATGCAATCAGTTTTGATTTTGGAATTTGTTCTTGTGAGTCCTTATTAATCATCATATTAATTGCAGATAAATGAAAGACAGGAAAAGACAGCTATAGCTATTATACCACAGCACACAAATTCCCTTTCAAACCATTAAAATTTCTGCCCTATCCTCCTACATCTTCTCGAAACTGGACAAGAGTTTCTTCATGAGCTTTCTGAACACAGGCAACAGCCAGATTAAGGATTCTAAGTGTCATTTTTACTCACTCTGTTGTGTCGTACTCTTTCTAAGGCACGAAAGCATTAGAAAACTTCACAAATTTTTCCAGGGTTGGGTTTTTTCTGTTTGAGGTTGGACGCCTTGGGTTTATTTAGTCACAGCTATGCTTTTTATTAATATTAAAAAAAAAAGTATACCTAAAATTAAAGGGAGAATAAAAGAAAACAGCCCTTCTGTTGATGCAGTGTACTGGTGATATTGAAATCTGGAGCGTACTTGGGGCTATGTCAGAGTTTCAGTGGAGGCAACTACACAATTAAAACATTTATCTTCTCTGTCAGTCTTACAGACAATGTTATTCCCAAAACAGCTCCAGCTGGTCCAGTTTTATGCTACTGATGGTATACAGAAAGCTAAGGGAAAGGCAGTCACTATAACAGTCATGATAAATCCAATACAGAACCTAATATAACAAATAATCTCATAGACCATAATTTTGTACTTAAACCATTACAATAATCATGAAAGGACAAACTGCTTATAATAGCCAAAGCTGGAATAAATACATGAAATTCCCATTTGTCTTCCTGCAAAGCTGCTTATTCAAGTTACTTGTAATGTGCATCATTCAGACATCACACTCACTGTTTCTAAATGTAGTCTGCTTGTCTGAAATTTTTATCCAAGATACAAAAAATCAATGTTATATAAAGCACTCTTTCCTGATACTGATGATGCACAATATGAGTCACCACTTCAAAGCCTCCAACACACCACCACAAGCCACATTCTTTTAAGTCACGAATAAACCCTAAAGTGGTTTCTCCTGTCTTGCTTCTAATGAAGCACCCTCAGTTCCCAACAGCAAACTGAAACTCTGACAGTCACGAGACTACATGCTCCACAAGCAGAAATTAAAGCTTCTAAACAATGCATGCATCTCCTGTAACTCAAAATGCAAATATCTGGCAGCCCTGTTATTTGTAAAGCTTTAAAAAAAAAAAGGTTAGAAAGACACAGTCACCAGCAAAGTGTTCATGTTTCATATTTGTTAATTGCTTTTCCAGGCTTTTTACAGTGAATTTGTGGTGGTTCATGTGGTTCCATGATCTGTAACAAAAGGGGTGCTGGGTTGAAAATTGAGTGTACCCTCTTTGCCAGTGGCAAAAGTCAGGCCATCAGAGGCGAGCATTCACTCAGCAGAAGGCAGTGATGCTAAATAACTACGCTGACATTAGAATGACTGGACACTTTGTGATGTGCAACAGCCTGTTGGTATTACTTGGCCCTGAAAAATCAGAAGAGGGGAAACCCTTGCATTGGAACAGGGATAAAAAAAAAGTTACTCTTTCTGATCATTCCTTCTTGTCATTGGCAGCTTCATCCATAGGGAATTCTTTCTCATCCAGTTACAAGCACTTACACACTGCCCACATGTGCTGTACACGCACACCAAGAAGCCACTGCTGCAGTAGTCCAGTTAGGTTTGGAAAAATCTCCCAAGAAGATGGTCCACCTCAAGCATACATCACAACTTCTACTTTATTATTACAAAACTCTAAAAATACAGTCAATATATGGGTAAAGATAAATATGTGCACCTGTAGAGATAAACATATAAGTCTACAAGCAAATAGACCCACGGAAGTCACAAGGGAAAGGCAACAATTTGGATGGTTATTTCCAAACAACAGGAAAGAGAAAGGAGGCCCAGACCAAATGAAACAGCCCTGCCAGCAAAATGACAATGCCATGGATCACCCCGAGCCCTCAGAACAGGATGATACAGTACAAGAGAAGGTGCTCCACTAGGAGAAGTAAATTTTAACAGGAAACAATGGCATTTCCTTTCCTCGGGAACTATTTTTTGTTGTCTTTTGCCACGAGAGGAACCAGTATACACAAAGTGCTCTCCACATACAATGACACAGAACAGAAAAGTGAGGTGTTTACAACTATCTGAATTTATCCTCCACCAGGAATCATTTCAGAACTATATAGTAGCAGTACAAACATCCAAAGAAACCTTCTACCACATCTCCATCTTCTTCCTTCTTTAAGAGGAATACATCCAATTGGTGAAAGGTCACTATTCCTCTTATGATTTCCAAGATCCCAATCTAAAAAGATCATGCTTTATATCACTGAAACAAAAGCTAAGAATGTCATCTTTGTATTTTGGATCATCTCTGATAAATACTGATGGTGATGTACACTTCTTTCTACTCAGCCTATTTTGAAAATTAAGCTATTATATTTCTCAGCTGTTCTCACAGATTTCTGGTAAGGCCATCATGAATGCAATGTGAAATTCCAGGCTACGAAAAGAATTGTTTTTCAAGAACCGACCATTTTGTGATGAAATATAGTGGCTCTAACTAGTGTTGATAATTTAATTTGTAATTAATTTTGGTCAAATATTATTGCATTTCACATTCAAGCTTCTATTGCAAGTTGGCCAAGATCAGTGAAAAACCACCAAGAGCTAGTACACATCGGAGCTGAGCTCTGACAACAGTATTAGCACTTTATGAATAAAACATGCCATCAGTTATGCAAAAGTAACCCCACAAAAAAAACCAAGTTATGAATATATATAAAATTGTTGTGAATGGTTAGTAAATATAAGTACTCAAATACTTTTCAGTATGTTGACTGCAGCAAATTTTACAAGGGAGATCCCCACATTTTTAGCAGTGAAATTTTTTCTGGCCTTTTTATTTTGCAAGATTTTTTGTTTGCTTGTTTAACTTACGCAGACATTATGCTTGTATTATAACCAGAACACAGACAGAAAGCTAATCGAGATGCCTATCATGCCTCTCTGCATTCTAATGTGAATTTACAATTTCAAAATCAGTAACAGGTTAAGGAACATTCCTGCTCCCTGTTTTATCCCTTGGTTTCTTCTGCAACTCTTACTCCCTTTTTTTGCTCTGCAAGTTCAGTTCCAGCACAGTTCAGCTGCAACATCACTAGAGAGATGTGAGGTGCAGGGAAGATAAAAATACAATAAGGTTAAAAAGATGTGATGAACCTAAGACCTTGATACTTAGAATTTCTGTGCTAAGGCAGTATGTCCAAAGATAAGAACCCTAGAGTCTGTAACTCTTCAACACTTATCCACACAGCAGAAACACCTACTCAGCCCCTATGCTGAACAATCACCTGAGCATTAGGCAACATACCATCCTAAAGTGGAACTTGCTGGCACAGGAGTTCAGCTTCCTTCCCCTAGGAAGTGGTGTTAAAGCACCGGGGCAACTGGCTGGGACAGCAGGACCCAGCTCCAGACTGCACTCAGCAAGATGGGCACTACTCATTTCAGTGCAGCAATTCAGCAATGGCATTTCTCATCATCAGTGTCATACAAAGCACTGAACTCAAGGTCCTTCGTACACAAGAAGAGATCAGAGATTGCTACCGAACAGACCTGTAATAATATCCAACAAAGAACCAACTACAAGCTCTGGGAGCAGACCCCACTCAGTAGTCCATGAGGATGTAGAATTTGGTACTTCTACACATGGCTTTTTCAGTTTGTTCTGATTTAAATAAACTACACATAGCTAGCATATTATAGATTCCAAATTACAGAGTTTACCATACTAAACTTCTAAAGAAGTTACACCGTATCAGAAAACCTATTACAGAACTACATGGTACTACTAACTTAATTTATAATTTCTTAGGTAAATTCTTTAAATTCTTAGGTAAAACCACCATGGGCTGCAGGGGAACAGCTACCTCACCATGATCTTTACCATAGGCTGCAGGGGCATCTCTGCTCTGGCACCTGAAGCACCTCTTCCCCCTTTTTTCTTCGCTGACCTTGGTGACTGCAGAGTTGTTTCACTCATATATTCTCGCTTCCCTCTATGGCTACTGCTGCTGTTGCACAGCAACCTTTCCCCTTTCTTAAGCGCATTATGCCAGAGGCATTACTGCTGTCGTGGATGAGCTCAGCCTTGGCCAGCTGCAGGAACATCTTGGAGCTGGCTGGTGTTGGCTCTGTTGGACATCAGGGATGGCTTCTGGCAGTTTCTCACAGAAGCTACCACCGTAGCCCCTTCCACTACCAAAACCTCACCATGCAAACCCAAAATAAGCCTTGAAAGCTAATGTTGAACAAGGCAAAAGATTCTCTTCACAATGTGAAAATGGCAGGTCATAGTTACTGCAAATGAATGACTGTGTCTTCCTGCAAGGTTTGGGTCTCAATCATGTGCTGGTTGCATGTTGCTGATGACCGCACTAGTGCTGTCCATAAAGGACAGGGAATTCCAAAAAGAAAAAGTCAAAAAGCATTAAATCAAACTGTGCCCACACATCTCAATAAAACTCCTACTTGCTTTTCCACTACTGAAACCTGTTCTATGAAAAATTTTCATATCAATTTTACTCAGAGGCAGGATTATCCCCTATCCACCAGTACATGTTTTGGAAAGGTAGGTCACACTTCTGAGGTTATGTTGCTCAGAGAGTTTTAGAAGGCAAGTCCAAACAACTAGTCTAGATTGAGGTTTTAGAAAACTATCCTCCCACAAGTGCTTGACCATCACTCCTATACAATAGTTCAGTGATTTTGTGTGACCTGCCTGCAACCAGGAAAATCTGTTTTGAAATCCAAGTCCAGTGTTCCAGAATTTCTGTTATCTAGTCCCATGTGCAAACTCAGTAGTTTTAAACCCTGCCACAACACCAGCTTTAGCTCTTCGCTAAAGAAAACCAAGGGGCATAAAAGAATTGATACTGAAGAAGACAGTCTACCTTTAAAAGGAAGCTACAAGTCCTTTCAAGATCAGAATAATGCATCTAGGCATTATGTGGCATCTCTAAGAGTCACATTTTAGACAGAAAAGCTGTAGCAATTCCAGCTAGTTTTCAGGTGGATTGCCCAGCTGTAGGTACCAACGGCAAACACAGATCAAAAAGCAGCACAAAACAGTGCACATTTCAACAGCTGATGTTCTAAACAACACAAGGGAGTGTTTCTCCCAGCAAAAAAGCACTGTCATTCACTGGACAGAACCAAGCACTAGCAGTTTTGCATACTACACGTACTTCACATGGTGCACCTCACTGTGACCAAACCATTTCCACCAGATTGATGCATTTATCATCTATCATCACATTTGCTGCAGGTTTTACAGTCTCTTTGTGCTTGAAAATTTCAGGCATACTGTGGTCCCTGAAACATGACAAAATAAGGTGCAATTGTAGTCCTCCGAGATCTTGCATATTTTTCTGTAGTGACAGCAAGTTTTTAGGTTTGGAGGCCTATAATGAAGCTTTGTAGATCTTGGTTTGAAGGGTCAGGAGATATCAACCAACTTCAAATTTATTTCTCCAAAGGAAAACCACGAGAGAAAAAACAGACTGCAATTGCAAGATTTAGGGCAGTGGAGTGTTGATGTTTTAGTTCCTTTTATTTGATTACAGAAGTAACCATACAGGATGAGAAAGTAACACAAATACATTCCCCATAGACTGACCTTATCAACAGGTGGCCTTTAACACTGTCCATGTGTCAGGACTTTGATCTAACCAGCTATAAACATAGGCGCTGCTTATTGAAACAGACAGAAAAACCTAGGAAAAAAGACACAATTTATTAGCACTCTTTATCTCCATCTGCTGCTCAGCTAAGCATTTAAGAAAAAGAAGAATTCCAGGAGATATTAGTAGAAATCAGTTTCCTGGGAAGTTTACACATTTACATACCTTAAAGTATCCAACTCTATTGTACACTGTTTAAGCAATGCATTACACAGGTTGCTAGGCTATGCTGTTTATGCAATTCTCACCCATGACACTCTCTATACCTGGAAATCAACAGCATCAAAACTTACAAGAAGTACAAAAAATGTGGTAAAGCCTCAAAGCAACAGAAGAAACCCATAGCAAATTCCCTGCAGTCTTTGCTACCTGTACCCATTCCAAGCAAAAACAACTTCAAGCAAAGATTCACTTATCAAGTTGCTGGAAACAGTTCAAATAAAAGCAAAACAATTTAAAAACCAATCCCCAAACACATCTGACTGATTTGCAGTGAGGTTATTGTTGATTTAAAATGCCTAATAAGAGACTTGTGCTGTTAAAATACTAATGAGATATTCAAGTTTCTACATGCTGCATTATACTTGTATTAAAACACATCACTAATGTCTACTAAAACTTGCATTTAAATGCTAAATTTTAAGGCTGGAAAAAGTGGTTTAAGATTACATTTTCAGCTATGTTTCCAAAAGTTACCCATTTCCCTTGCATTCAAGTGGATGTTTGAAGGTGTATAAGTACTTTCAGTAATTCTAGTAAGTGAAAAATCATGTTAAAACTGACATGTTGCAACTCAAAAGCATTTTCGCAATTTATATACTAAGAAGTAGAACATGCAAATTACGTAAGCAAACAGTTGTTAGACATTCCAAGGGTTTAGTTTTACAAGTTACAAAAGTTTCTTTGTTGAGAAATTTATTTAGACACTTGGTGATGGGCAACAATGCTTTTCAGCTCAAACTGCATACTATAGATAGTAAGAAAACAACAAGAACATTTGATTAGAAGTATTATTACTTGCTGAACTAGTTCAGATGTATTTTGTATTCAGCTGTCAACAGTCATCACACCACTTAAGATGTTTATTCAGTTTTTGTACTAAATTATTTTATAAATTGCCTAATTTATAATTAATAATCACCTAAGGTGATTTACATGGGCAATTATTAGAAAACATCTTTCACAATAACTGAAGCTGTTTCTGCACATCACAGCAACTCTACTTGATGCCATGAAATTGCCAAATTGCAAAGTACTTCAATTGTCTCCACCAAATATTCCTGTGAACTGTGTCAAGGGTGCCATATAAAGCACAGAAAAGCTACCAAAATCTCAGTCACAGGGCAGGCAGATCACACAATTCCCTTTTTTTTTTTTTTNAGGCGTGTCTTTACCCACATGCAAAAGAAGTTAACTTACTACTGTAACAGCAGTTTCAGATTATTTGTTCCGTGACTGATCTTTTCCTAGTCACATTGGAAAAAAGTTTGGTCAGGAGCAGGCGTGGGGGTTGGTGGGTATAAAAAAGTCTGTGTCACAAAGCCTTACCCAGGTAGTACATTGCAAAAGCTGGGTATGAAATTTTACCTTGAAGTGAAGTGAGTGACAAGAGTTCCCTCTGACTTGGAAGAAGACCAGGACATCACTCTGAAAAAATATATAATTTTTTCCCAATTGTTACACCCAATTGAGTGTTAATACAGTGCTAAATTAGGGTAAACCTAGTCTTGCTTTAAGAAAGGAATGTGCCATGAATTCATTCAGAAGCGCTGACCTGATCTGTTTTAAAGCAGTTCAGGAGAAAACTAAACCTGTGAACAAGGTAGATAAATGTCATTGCTAAAGCATAAACAGAACAACATTCACCCTATATTATTGAAGGGAAAAGCAGAAGTGAAGCAGCACCTACAGGTATTCAAATTTAGGATTAGTAGCTATAATCAATCAGATTAATTCACACCTAAGAGGCAAACATCTGCATCTTTCATATGACAAACCAAGGGCTCTGCCTAACCATATTGTTACTTCAAGCTGTAACTCAAGTTTAATGTGCCATTCTCACAAGACTTTTTGCTTGAGATCACAAACTCTTTAGAAAAAGATGCTAGAAATACCAGTTAAAACCCAAACACTGGTGATGTCCAGAAAAGCGAGACAGTGGGGATACAACAGGGGCTAATTCAGGCACTTTGCATAATCTGAACTATTCCCCAGGGTAGTTACTTTACCCTCAAGGTTTACACACGAAATACATGAATGCAAAGTACTGTAAAATATTGACACAAACACAATTTCAGGTCCCTGTGTTTTTAGGAAAGGGTCTATATTGTGCAGGAGCCTTGAGCTGGCCAGATCTAAAAGTGCCTTATGTGACATTCATCTACTCAATGACCAAAAAGGTCAGTGCAATAGATGGGCATACTCTTGGTACCTTGAGCCAAAAGAAGACAGGCAATGGAAATCAAGATGTTGAGGGCTAGAAACCCCAGAAGATGCCTGAGAAAACCCTAGATACTACTTTAACCCACAGCAACTCAATATCCATGCTATAATGTAAGCCATACCACAGCAATCCCTTTCCTCTGCTGGGAGATGACAATTGAGAGCATGATAAATGGGGCCTGACAGCCCTAACTATCTTTCTGAAAAAAGCTATTTTGGCTGCTTCTGGTATTAAGAAGAATCTATCACAAACATTTTTAATTTCATTTCATTTAAGGTGGTGAAGGGACTGGAGCATCTCTCCTATGAGAAAAGGCTGAGAGAGCTGAGGCTGTTCAGCCTGAAGAAGAGAACAAGGGGGTTTTATCAATGTTTACAAATATGTGAAGGGGCACAGAGGGCAGAGCCAGGCTCTTTCCAGAGGCTGACAGTGCCAGGATCAGAGGTAACGGGCACACACAAACACAGGAGTCTCCCTCTGAACATCAGGAACACTCTTTTACTGGGAGGGTGACTGAGCACTAGCACAGGTTGCCAAGAGATGTAGTGGAGTCTCTTTCCTTGGAGATACTCAAAAACCATCTGCACACAGTCCCAGTCAACTGGCTCTAAATGGCCCTGTCTGAACACTGGGGCTGGACCAGAAGACTACCAGAGATCCCTTCCAACCTCAGCCATCCTGTGATTCTGTACTTCAGGTGAGAAAAAAAATGCATTAAGATAAAAAACAAAGATAGAATCATAGAATCATAGAATTGATTGGGTTGGAAAAGACCTCAGAGATCATCAAGTCCAACCCTTGGTCCAACTCCAGTCAGTTTACTAGATCATGGCACCCAGTGCCACGTCCAATCTCAGTTTAAAAACCTCCAGGGACGGTGAATCCACCACCTCTCTGGGCAGGCCATTCCAATGCCTGATTACTCTCTCTGTAAAGAATTTTTTTCTAATATCCAACTTAAATTTCCCCTGGCAGAGCTTAAGCCCGTGCCCCCTTGTCCTATTGCTGACTGCCTGGGAGAAGAGACCAACCCCCACCTGGCTATAACCTCCCTTCAGGTAGTTATAGAGATAAAGGTCCTTTCTCAAACTTTCTCTGCAGACATGGCAAAACTAACAACGAAATAATACCTACTAATAGAATATAATTTGGCATTTAATTTTGCAGCCAAGTATTGTTAAAATAATATAATTTAATATTCTTAAATACAATAAAACCAACATTTTAATCTTGGAAACTAACTTGCTTTCAACCATCCAACTAAACCAACAAGGTACCTTAAAATAGATACAGTGTTTTCTAGTCCCTAAACAAAAAAATCAGCCATATAAAGCATGAATTTTCTGAAACAGCTAGATTTCACCATGAGACAGTTACTACCACTAGCAGGATCCTGGCACCAACAAAGATTCCATTTACAAAAGTTGTATGAAAGCACTCAAACCAAGTTGTGGCAATCTCACGAAAAAGCCCTTCTAACAAATAATTTCTTCTTAGTCTTAGAAGCCATTATACTTTTAAAACAAAGATTCAGGGTACCTGATGCTGCTCTCATGAGAGAAAAGGACTAAGTCAAAAATGAAGAATAGACTAAAATAACATGATTTGTATTGTGAACATCCTCTGGTGTCTTTCAGGATTATTTGTGGTTTTTTTCTTACAGAAGAACACTACTTTAGAAAAGGTCAGAAACTGGAGGAATCGTAGAATATACAACTGATTGCTATGATTCATTTCCATTCTCTTACGTCTCTAAAATTTTAAATGAAATAACTATTTTATGTGCAAAACCCAGAAGTACCTCTTAGAGAGAAAATAACACTCCTTCAACTGCTGAAAGCAGACTAGCCAGCTCTCTTTAGGAATTGCAAGAGGTGTATTCACAGAAGCTGGACTTCCAGGAATGTGACTTGCCTTGCTTAGGAGACAGCAGAAAGAATAAAAGAGCTCTTCTAGGTGGCAAGTCACACTAAAGACTAGCTACAGATGCTACAGACTGTCTCCCGCAGAAGTGTCTTTCACTTCCTCGATGTGGGAAGCAGACGAGCTTCAGCAGGCTAAAGTTAGTCCTTGAATAGCTTGGCAGTGCCTCTTCCCTTAGAAAAAGGAGGCAATATTCCTCCCTCCCTGCAACTCCTGCAAAGCCTACATAAATGCAAACGCTCTCAGACGTTTCCTAATGGAGAAGACAAAATCGACAGAGTTTTGTTTTAAAGCTTTATGGTTAAAGAAAATAAGGCCGTTCAAAGTGTGCTCTACAACAGCAGCACACAGACATGGAACAGGAGACTGGCAGAGGCAGCAGCAGCCCTGCCCCAGGCTCTCCTCAGGTGCCAACATCTCTGAAGGAAACACCTGCAAACAGGCTCAATTATTGCGTTCCTTCATCAACTTAGTACCTTCTTGAAACCACTACTACAATAAGACATAGGAATAAACAGCTCCACTCTGAACCTTGGCTACTTTCATTCCAGGAAAGAAGCCACAACTTTCTCTTCAGAGAAAATTTTCTTTAGACTTTTCTAAAGATAGCCTAAAGCCTATTCAACTGCTTATGAAAAGGAAACCTTTCAGGATGCCTCAAATAAATATTTTAGAAGCCAAAGCAGACCAAAACCTAAATCAGCAAATGCAGCTATATTCAAAGTATCCAGAGTAAAAGCTCCTGTGTAAATAAATAAATAAAAAAAATAATAAAAAAGGATGCTTTCCCAGATGAATTTTCCCCACCAAACCAAATGATTCCTCATGCTCATCACAAAAAAAACCCATCCACACTATGCACCCACACATAAACCTGGCAAGAAGACTTAGAATGAAAGAGAACCAACACTTCTGCGAGGTGTTTGGTCCAATAACCAAGTATCAGTCATTGAACAGGAAAAATTAACTGTCAAAACCTGTCCCTCCCTAATAAAGGATGTGCAGAAAGCAACTGTCCTTTTAATTTTCTGACTTTTTAAAAAAATTGTAAGAAAATACATTAATTTCACTGCCTTGTTCAATAGCTTAGGTGAGTTCATGTGTATTTAGGTTACCTCTCAGATCCTCTGCTTTTGACCTAAGGCAATCTCATTCAATATGGAAGAATGTGAGAGTTTTAACTGTGCTTTGTAAGAAGTTCATGAACCCACTGGCTTGGAAATGTTCATTTCCCCAATATTACAGCAGAGTCAATTTCACTGATGAACTTTAATGAGTTGCTGGTGCCAAGACTAATCCCATTTCTTTCAATCCTCCACCCCCATTCCTGCATACCTGGCTGGCTACCACTCAGTTCTTGGATGACTACAGCTCATCTCACCTCTCACTCCAAACTGTTCTTCTAGGCTGTCAGCTCAGCAAGGGCTCCAACAAATGCCACAGGCAAAGCTGCGGAAGGAGAGGGAAGGAAGCAGGGGGTGAGAAATGCTCACAGTGCTGTCAGATTGGTTCACATTGGCACTGAGAGTTGGAAGGGAACTACTTACAAAGGCGGGTAGATTGTCCAAAGAGATGGTGAAAACATTTTTACCACAATTGAAGAACATGTCAGCAATGGGCCCTTGCACTGGAGGGCAAACAGCATCCTGGGCTGCAGTAGGTGGAGCACTGCCAGCAGGTCGACAGAGGTAAGTCTGCCTTTCCAGTCAGGACTAGGGAGACATCTGGAATGCTGAGTCCAGTTCTGCACCTCCTAGCAAAAGAAATGTATGAACACACTGGAGAGAGTCCAAAGGGCCACCAATAATTCAGATGTTGGAACATTTGTTATCCTGGCACAGACAGAGCCGGAACTGTTCAGCCTGGAAAAGAGAAGGCTTGGGGCGGATCCCATCAAAGTATATAAATATCTGATGCGGGGGGGTGGAAAGAAGACAGACTTGTCAGTGATACCCAGTGAGAACAAAAGAGGTAATAGATAAAAACTAAAATACAGAAAATTCCATCTGAACATCAGTAAGCACATTTCTACTTTAAGGGTGACTGATTATTGCACAGGCTGCCCTGAGAGGCTGTGGAGTCTCCATCCTTGGAGGCATTCAAAAAATGATTAGACACGGTCCTGAGAAACTGAGGCGGATGGACTAGGCAATTTTAACAGGTCCCTCCCAACCTCACCCTCTCTACAGTTCTGTGATTATGCATAACTACAAATCCATCCATCATGTACAAAAAGATAGGATGTATTACTATCACCCAAAGCCAGGCAATTCTACACAGACATAGCAGAGAACTCCCATGTGCTTCATTAGCTGTCATTGGTTATCATAACAACATCCTAATCAAACCCTTTAAACACACTGACAGAAGACAAAGAAGGCTTGACATGATCCTGGTATACAGTCATTGACTTCAGACATTATAGACAAAAAAATCAAATTACTGTTGTACATCAAGAACAGCATTTACCGAAGAAAACAAATCACATGTTCCTGGCTCAACTGTGTAGTCTCAAATGCCTGACTCCACACTATTCTGCAAACCAGTGAGGCTCATCATTTAAGGAGGGTCAAGCTGTCTGACAGCAAATTAGAAGAAATCCAGAAGTTTCAAAAAGCCCACAACCTGGCAAATACATTCAGCCACATGCTTTTTCAACCTGACCTGAACCAATATCCCAGCGTGACATCAGTGATTAGCCTGTTGCTGAACACTGAGCCCTGAAATGACTTGTAGGTTACCAAATCCTGGAAACTTGAGATCACAAGGCAGTAAAAACTGGCAGCTCAAGAGGGAATAGTTCTTAGGCTTTTCTCCCCAGTTTGTTAAATAGCTTTATAACTTGCCTATCACACAGAACTAATTCTCACACCACTCCCATTGGACATGCTATTCTTTACTTTTCAGTCTGAACTTCAGTGAACCTACAGCAACTGCTGAGAGTTTTCTTTTCGGGAGAGGTACAGTAGGATAATAGACACAAAAGGTCTGCAACATGCCAATTAATTATTTTCCCTAAGGATCTACTGTTGTACTTTGATGGGTCTGTAGAGCAGCATAAAGTACCTGGATACTTAATTTTTCTTTTTGAATACTCATTCCAATAACATAGCACCAGAAATGTACAAAGCTCATTTAAATATTATTATGAGGCTGCAGAGGGTGCTCCAACATTGCTTATAGACAGTTTCTATTCAATCTCCATATTCCTCAGCAAATGCCTCATTGATTTTTCAGAAGTAATTAGAAGTTGGAAATACTTTCGAAAGCAGGTTAAGAATAGACTTGCCTCAACACTTTGTTTCATCCTGAGAGAAAAGTGATATGAATCACAAACCTCTTTTCTCCTCACCAGTGGAAGACATTACCAGTGGGAATAACACCAGGAAGGCAGCATTTCTCCATAATGTTGCCTTTTTTCCAGCATATAAGATATGAAATACCAAATTGCTCCATATGGATCTAATGGACTGGGGAGTGCAGAAAGCAGGCACATAGATATGGAAACACATCATGTAGTATCATCATCCATATTGCTTTCAAGTTGCTCAAGCAAATAACCTCCCTGGAAGCAGCTTCTGCCGCTTTAAGAGTAGCTCCTCTAAACCAGCAAAGCTTTCAGCTCTATCTGTAACCACTCAACACCTCTATGAAGTGGTGCAGGGACACTTCATGCAGAATGCAGTGACTTGTGCAGGTGGTGCTTTACTCGAGAGGTGTGGGCAGGAATCTAGAAAGTAAGAGTATCTCTACTTGTGTACCCCAGATCTTAGTTTTCTATTTAGCTGTGAAGTTTTATTTGATAGCTTTCCAAGTAGGCAGAACAATTAAAAAAAAAAAAAAAACCCACCAAATGTCTGGCTAAAATTAAATTTAATAAGGATTTGTATTCTCTTC
This sequence comes from Grallaria varia, assembly GCA_013396735.1. Lineage (NCBI taxonomy): Eukaryota > Metazoa > Chordata > Aves > Passeriformes > Formicariidae > Grallaria > Grallaria varia. The sequence continues at coordinate 361,734 of VWZG01008643.1, forward strand.
TTTCATACAGCTTTTTAAATCTCATTCCAGTAAGCACACAGTGAAAAAAATTACAGTATCTGACAATACTGTCATTTCAATATAATAATTCTGAGCCAGCTGATGAAAATTAAATAAAGGATATGCTTTTAAAGCATTTTAAATTAAATTTTTTGAATGTTGAAATAGTGTACTTAGATGATCCTTCCCTCTACTGGCTCCAAGCTTCAATTAGCAAGTTCTAAGTTTGAAAATTTATATACAGAACTTGAAACAGAGAACAGATATGCCAAACACAAACAGAGCATTAACCAAATACCTTCACATTTCTTTTAGGGAAGAACAGCTAACTCAAAGCAGCACGTAGTTCAAGAATGAAAACCCTGCCCTTTATACAGCTCACTGTCTCGCCTCACTCCTTCTGCAGAGGTTTGCTTCCAGCACACGCTATCTGTGTCTCTGCAAGATTACTTGCATTAACATTTTATACACAGTCTGAACCTTAATGCCACCTAAAAATAACTTTGGGTGAGCCTGTTTTATGCTAAAGAATTGAATCAGAAGTCCAACTCTTAGTCCCATATAACTTCACCTGGGTTTCAGACTGGCCTCTGCAGTCCAGAAATTAACACCTTTCTTACAAAAGAAAGAGCAACAGGGTAAGTACAGTTTGGGTTGGGGTTTCATTTTACCAGTATTTATATTAAGAATAGAACATAAGGCAAAAGCACTAAAGGCACTGAAGATGCAACTCCATAGCTGGTACAAGGTAATACGAAGATCATAATGCCACCAAAGGGGTTTGTGTCACCCCTGAAACTCACAAGTGGAGTGCATAAGGATTCTTAATAGGAGTCAAATATCCTGAAATCTGGAGACGAGCCCCTTTGTTCTGAAGGGATCACCACTGCACTAATACATTTGATCATCTCTTACTTTACAGAAGATTTAGGTAATTACAATAGAAAAAGTTGTCTAACAAGCAGTAAATGAAGGGAGTCAAAATAGTATGTAGTAGCAATTTAAGTAACCAAATTGTGATATGGGGTAACTAAAATCTACGTCCTGTCATGAGTTTGCAATTAAGAGGTTCAAAGGTTAAGATTAGTCATTACTGATAATATTTTTATCTAACATTGTAAAACCTATATACCTCACAAGCGCCAGCATTTAAGAGGCATTTCTATTTCCTGTTTAACTATGCAGCACTTAGCACATCAGCAACTTGATTTCACATAAACCAAACAAGATAAAACATCTGTAAGGAAAATACGCCACCTCAGTGAAACAGATTTTCTGTACTTTGCACTGAGGACACAGGGACAGCTATTAACTTGGAAAAGACTCTCCCCCTCCAACTTACAGAAGTATTTCAGTGGAAGGAAACCTTCTTCCCTGTGCCCCGACCCAGAAGCTCTGTAAGTCAACATAAGCCAGTGATTTTACCACGAGGGGGAGATGAGGAAGACAGAACTGACTGGAGGGATGGTTAGTGAGGACTCTGTTTAAACATGACTAATTAACAGTTGAAAATCACCATTACCTATCTCCCATATGTTCTCATTTGTAAGCAAGAGTTGGACACTGAATCTAAACATATGGCAACAGTAAGTTGCACTCCAATCTTTGAATAGCAAAGTACATACAATCTGGTCCATTGATTCTGCTGTAAAATGTTATTGCACAGTAATCTGAAAGGCAAAATGATTTCATATAAAATAGTGGATAGAAAGAAGTGGCAAATGATGAATAAAATGGTTGAGAAACCCCCAAATTAAGCTCTTCTTGTTAGTTTGGTTATTGGCTTACATTTAAGTGCACCAAATAACCTCATCTCACCTTCACGCCTCAGTCCCCATTGCAAAGACAGGAAGAACAATTCTTTGTATTCAAAACATGCACAGATGATACACAGGTTTTGGATCACACACAATACGAAGGCACACACAGACATATATATATACACACACACACAGAGAAATAACTAGAAAAAGAGCTAAAACCAACCTCAACATTTCATTGCTTGACCTGACTGATGACAAATGACTTTGGGCTAAAGCAAAAATTGTGCTTAGCTTTCTCACAGTAAAACTAACCTTTCCAGGAGATGAGTTGTCACCTAATAATTCTTCAGGATCACTCACAAAGTACTCTTTATAACAGTCTTGCACAGTTTATAATTATTCAAATAGTATGAATTGATATCAAACCTTTTTTCCTAAAATACTCAAAAAGCTTATTATGCACTGATTAAGTCAGATGCAATTAAACAGTGGATAGCCTCTTGTTTTCATGCAGGAAGCAAACAACTAGGCACCTTCGATTCACCAACACCGATTTGTTAACATCAGAACAATACATATATTACACAAAGTAATTAACAGAACATTTGCAACACAGATCAAAACACTGATTTATGTTTTTGAAACTGGAAATCCTGTCATGACTTTTGAAAGATGCATTCATTTTTTGTAAAAGTTGCGTCTCAATTCTATATCTAAAAATACTGTAGAATTCAGAGGCAAGAGTTATTTTAACATTAACTCACTTGTTTCTTGTCATCAACTATACACAGAACTGTCCACTAGGAAAGCACCAAATAGTTGCTCTCAAACTGCAATAGGAAAAGAAGAAATGAACTGAAAAACAGTTAGAACCTAAGGTTAAAGCTTCCTTAAAAAAACTGTCAAAGGAAATAGCATGGCTGATTGAGAAAATACAACTTTAAAAATAAACTAGTTTAAAAAATTAGAGAGTCAGTGGAATACAGCCTCTAAAACAAAGCTAAATGCTGGCTTGTCTCTTCTAGTGAGAGAAGTGAAGAGAAAGAAAAACTATTGCCTATATACTTCAGTCCCTGCAGTCCTACTGTCACCGCTACTATCAGGTCTAGTATTTGTCAAGTATCTTGACTGAAATCAAGACGGGGGAAAAAAATTTGTAGCTAGTCTGCAATTATGTACAAAACACCACAAAAAAAAAAATCTAGGTGGAAGTAATGTTTAGGGAAACAGAAGGCACTGCTATCAGTGAACAAAACCTGTGGACAGAGGTATGATATAATGTAAGCAAAAAAAAAAAAAAAAAGGAAGAAATAAACAACAATTAAAAAAACCAAATACAAAATGAAAAACTAGTCTTAATGAAAATGAGAGTATTTGCTGTGGATATATCTTCCTCAAATATACTCAGACAAATGCTTCAACAAGAGCATTAGCAAAGAATTAAATCCAGTAAAACTAAAAAAAAAGTCCCTTCATAAAATAACTCCAAAATACCACCACAATACCTGAAACCAGATTCTCCAACAAGATGCACTTTTTAACATAAGGCACATCAACCAACCTGCCTGATTTTCAATTATTTGCTGCTGATCATGACATAACTTCCTTATGCTCAACTTCACACAAAAAAACCCCTCAGATAACTGTGCAGTGCACAGGAAGACCATTCCTCAAAAGAACCCACTGCTACCTACGGTCTTCAAAACAAACCTCCAGATCTGGCCAAACTTGCCACCAGGAACATCTGTATGAAATGTAAACAGACTTAAGAGAAAAATCAGTGCAAAACTTATTTTTTTACAGCCACACGATGGGGCCTATGGGTACACTTGCAAGAACTTACATGAATCTTGACAATAAATAAGAGTGCTTTGAGACAGTTTGGAGGGTTTTACAATAAGAATGCTGATATGTTCTCATTTTCATGGTAAGAACACACAAACTTCAGCAACTGGACCAAGACAGCAAGGAGAAATTTCTGCCTGTAGGTTGGTGCTGACAGAAGCAGAATTAGAGACACAGACATTAGATGAGAGCTCACACCATTCCTAAAGAAGTTTATTAGATGACAAACATCCAAAAGCCACCTACAAACACACAAGCCCCCCTTCATGCTCAGCTCCTTTCATGGCAGGAAACAATAACGTGAAAAAAACTGGGGTTTTGAACATCTGATGAATTTCAGGATGTCAGGAAACGTTTCCTACATTAAAAGGTTTACAAAGGAAGGTGGGAATTAGAAGAATGCAAAGCAGAAATGCAGAACACCCTGAGCATCCAGTTAGTTTAGCTTCAACCACCTATAATTCTCAGAGATCAAAGTGCCAGTCGATGGCAGGAATTAACACATTCCAGCATAAACATCATTCCAATTTAAACTAACCTGTGTTCCATTTCAAAATAACGAGCAGGTGTTTTGAAAGAGTAGGAGGCTCATCCTCCCTTCTTCGTCCCTCGGACTATTTTTCTTACATTTCCATGCCAAGTATTTTCATCAACCCCATCTTCTCCACCTGCCTCCACCAGTATCCTTTTACCCATGTTTTCTTTTCATTTATTCACCCAGCGTGGTGTACCTGGAACTGACATGATGCCCTCTCTTATATTATTCATTCTGAATGGCTATCAAGGGTGAGTAAAGACCCTGAGAGAGAAGAAGAACAAGCTTATGGCCTACCAGGACAGAGCAGAGCAGCAGCAGTCCCTATGAGATGTGCTCAGAGCTCAACTCTCCTTGCTGCAGGTTGTTACACACTTGCCCAGCCTCAGTGCAGAATCCTGTTTCCTTTCATAATTCAGTTCCTGTCAATCAGCTTTTCAGGGCATTTTATCCTTAAACACGACCAAAAGCAGTAACAGTACAGGGAGAAGAGGGTGGAGAATGCAGAGACATCAGAGTAAGAACCACCATCGACGGGATCAGAAAGATCAAGAGGCACTGCCAGGCTAAAGGCCTGAGCAAGTAATGCAAAACCTCACTGACTACTGGGGAGACAGAAGGAAACTCCTACAGCCTGCAGGGTAGAACAGAAATACACAGACAGGATGTAATAAGTCTGACCCACATAACCAAAATAAATAAATAAGAGCAAGACCTTCCAGTTACAGCAGCAAGGTATACTGAGACAGGAATGCTGCATCTTTAAGCTGTCCAAACATTCTGCCTCCCAAAAAACCTCACTCTTTCCTATATCCTAAATCTAGACTTCTAGAAAATGCATTACACCCTTTGTCATTCACCTGCTTTCAAATAGCAGGCAGCTGACACTGCCTCAAAGGAAAACCATCTTCTATTACACTGAGCTGTCCACCAGACACCGGCTAAGTGCTCTGCTTTAGCTGACTTAGGGAGAGCTCCAATTTATAGGATTCGACAGCCTCAGCCAGCATGGAACGCAGCAGCTCACCTCCTGAATGCAAGCAGGGGGCACACAGCCATGACACCAATGCTTGTCATTTTAGATACAGTAAATAGTTGGAATATCATGTACGTTCAAGATGAAAACAGACTCAGCTGAGAACATAAGACAGACTCCAATTTAGCTTTAGCAGCATCCTCCAGTAAAAGGACCAAGCTGGAGGAACTCGGTCCTTCACATGTGCCATGAAGGTGGGTCAGTCTTCAAAAATGAGCCAAATAAACATACACAGACTTCAATTATGTATTTTTAGCACCATTATTTAAAAATAGTTTTACTGAATTAATTTACATCAGCGCTGCTAGCACAACTGCCAGGAAAGTAGATCATCATAACTATTAAAGCAGTTAAATGAAGCACATCAACAGCATTAGCACTGCTTATTTTTCAGTTAGTTTTGTAAGAAAATATTCTTCTGTGGTCCGTGCTGAGAATGCTGTTGGTGGGGTTTTTTTGGTTTGTCATTCCTCTAAAATAACCTGGGAAGAGTGCATAGCAATCTTTAAGAAGCAATTTTTTCTAAATTCTGGTAAGTATCACCACGTTGTGGAAGGAGAAGAATAGAATCTAAACAACCATATCAAGTTTCCAAGAGAAAGACCAGAAGATAGTCTGCAGGACAAGGGACACAACGGGTCACGCCACTGGCTCTTTGAAAAAGTTTCTAAAGAAAATGCCTACCTTGCTGGCATCAAACGCAGCTTTAAGCACAGAGCCGCCAGTAGTCATTACAGAGACCAGAAGTATAAATGCACTGAAAAATTATTACTCATTTTAAGGAACAATCTTATTGTGCTTTTTAATTATAAGGACACAATCTGTAGCTCAACAAACTCCTATGCTGCAGACTACCATAAGTTTAAAAAAAAAAAAAAAAAGCCCAGGGGAAATATCAGTTTCTATTAATCTCATTTTTTTTCCCCAGGCATCTGTTACAGGACAGAGAAAGAGATAACCACCAGACATAACACCATGCTAGATGGACCCTTGATCTGATATAGGACGACTCTGCTCACAGCAATCCACATCAAAAAAAATTAGCAAGGTGTCTACGTATTCCACATCAGAGTAATTAAAAACAGTCAAGCAATTCTCGTAATAGAAAAAATGCAATAGTTACCTACTTCCCTTCTTCAGATACAGGTAAAACCAAGGCTAATAAACAATTTGACTGCAGGTAATTGTCTTCATTTAGCTGTAGTGCTACAATACATCAGCAGAGAATTATTAGTTCCCACATTTGTGTTCAAACCACTAGATGGTGCTTATAAAATGAAGCAATTTGGTATGCAAAACTCTGAATAATGTATGATGACTTATAAGTTGCCTTCCTCGGGATTGTTATCAATAACACTGATTAATGTAGTTAAATAGCTGCAGCCTCTCATCAGAGAGGGGCAACAAGAATAATTAGGCAGATAACAGAGATCAAAGACCTGATCATTAAAACAGTGCCTTTTCAAATACCCAGTAACAGCTGTTTCCCCAAGTAAGAAAAACTCCTCAATCTTCTGTCTCATAAAGTTATTAGTTGTTAATATAAATATTGCATTCAGTAATAAATTTTGTTCCCGAACTGCTGTGCCCAAGGGCTTTGAATACTGTATGGTACCAGTCAAACAAAACTTTAAGTTATAAATAGCATTTACCTCTTCTTTCAATCTTCATTCTAAGACATTTTTCCTGTGACTAAATTCGCTCTGGTTCTCTTCTGTGAAGAGCAACCCTTCACTTTTAAGATTTGGAAATCATACCTAAATTAAGATGTTAGCTGCTTTCCATCTATCACTGGTAAATCATCCTTTTTCATCCACTCCCCCAAAACCAGTATCAAGAGTTGCTTGGCTATTCCAGCAGCCTCATTGTTTTTTTACTTCTGACCATTTCCATCCATCAAAACACTTCTTAAAATAATTCTCTCTCTTCTGCATCACATTCTACTGACCCAGTTTTAAAAATGCTTTTTGCAGTATGTTAAGCACAGTTGACTGTGTAATATTCTACTACCTTCTTTTAAATTTCAAACTTCTATTCCTCTTTAAAGATATCTTAATCTTTTTCTACTTAAAAAAATCCTACAAACTTGTTTCTTGTCTTACTGTAAAAAAAAAAAAGTCAGTTTTGACTATTTCCTGTTGTATTTGCCACCTTTTACCTCTTGGAGTCAGCTCAGGCATTAAACAACCCTGACAACACTACTTAGAAAGATTACCTTATGTGCAGCTTTTAATGTTCAACACTCACCTAGGACTTTTTTTTTTTTTTACCTTTTTTTAATACTCATTCTTGTGCAAAGTAATGCAGAAGGTCCTAGAGGTTACCTGATTGGTTTTGGGGGTTTGCTTTTTTACTTTAGGTGATTGCTCCTGATCCTCTAGGCATGCTCTTTTCATCTTACTTGGATGAGATCTTCCAAGATACTATCTATTGTTTGAAACTTTTTTTTTAATTAGCATCCCTATCTGTTGTTCAAAGTCCTTTAGCAACTATTATTAGCAACAATTATTACTAGTTATGCCTCACTTTCATATAAATGGAGCTAAGAAGATCCTTAAAAGAGGCACTGCGCACAGACCCAGAAACAAGTCTCCTCCAAGAACCTGCCACTCCACTGCTGAAATTATTGATGATCACAGAGCACCGCTGCAGACACATCAGCAGCCAGCAAGAACCTCCCGTTTGGAAGACGTATCTGCTAATCCAGCTGCAAAAAGCCACGATCACATTTAGGAAAAGGAACCAAAACAAACACCCAGGTACAAAGCAACTACAATTCGCATTCCAAGCACTCCAGGGGGAGAAGCTGCACAGCCTCTGAAGAGTGTGAACGAGCTCTGCTGAGCACCCACTTGCCACTCACTAAGTGTTCGCTCCAAGCTACAAGTTGGGGCCATTCCCTCAAACCTCTCTTCACATCTCCGTGGTACTTAGCCCCGACTTTTATTTAAAGCAGGCACTACCTAAGGGCACAGCTGCACTTTGGTCGGTCTTAGAGGAGCGAGGTGTTAAAAAACACGCCACAAAACCTCCAGGCTTTATGCAAGCTTTGGGAGCATCCTTTAACCGGGGCAAGGCATTCACAAAGCAGTACCTTTATTACCAATAACCATGAATTTTGAGTAAATAAGAGGAACATAAGAAATTATTCAGCATTTGCTGCTAGAAGTTTACATTTGCCATGTGAAAGAAACTAGGAGCAAATAAATAGGTTAGTGAATGCACACCTGAAATAGCCAAAAAGAAGGTAAGGGCTCATTAAAAAAAAAAAAAAAAATCCCTGGCTTTTGTCCCCCAGGTAAAAGTTTATTCAGAGATGTAAACATAAAACAGACAATATTTTTGGGGAAAAAAAAGTATGAAAAATACATATACACTGAAGATGTTTCAGTCTTATGCTAAGCAGATTAAAAACGTATTCAAGACGTGGTTACAGACTTTTTTTTTTCCTCTGTCAAACACTAAACATCTCTTTCAAAATATCAATAAACATGAGCTCAATTCAAAGCAGGTACCCCTGTGAGCTGGTTACCCAGGCATTTTTTCAAGCTAGTCCCTAGATTTAAGCAGCAACACTCACAGGAATTCTTCCGGATTCTTTGGCTATCGAATGCATTTCAAAACTCTGCAAAAGCAGCCCAGTGTCGTGTTCTGACGGGACGCTCCGATAGATCTGCCCGGGAGCGTGTTCTGCCGGACACCTGCGGAATGCCCCAGCAGCACACGGTACGAGATAGAGATCCCCTGAACCGACAGGAAACGTTTCTGCTCCATCTGCGCACACAGCCAAGTGTTTTGACTCAGAAGGGATGGCCCTTTGTCTCAGGAAGGCGGCAGCGCCTGGGAAGGCTGCAGTGTGTCCTGAGGAGGTCAAACACAGCAACTCTTCCACCAGTGTGCTGCAATTCCAAAACGCTACTGCTCCAAATCACCCGTTTCCTCCCGGTTCAAAACCGAACACCAGCCCCCCTCCGAAAACAACGCGTTCAATCCGCAGTCCCCAAAAGCAAAACATATCTCACAGACAACATCTTAAAAATTAAACAAGCACCGATGTAGCACAGGGGGCTGGAAACAAAATCTCATCTCTGCCCCGTCTCCAAAACATCAGCTCAAAGTCCGCATCCTACCAGCTCTACAGATCATGTCACAGCTATTTGTTTCATTCTCTGGTTACCTCTACCCCGGCATTTGACCCGGTGTATTACAATGTGGCATATCAGCATACCTGGAGAATGGAGGTGGCCAGGAAGGGCGCTGACTGCACCGGGACCCCGGGACACGCTCCCAGCATCAGTCAAGACTTTCCACTTCCTACACCCACCCTTTCTCTCCCATTCTTGGTACGTTCAAACAGATACAGGAGTTACCAAGTAAATATCGCTGCTTTGATGCAGGTCCCTGCATCTTACAGTAAATTATGATTATCCTGAGAACTTTGTGATTCCATCTTGTTATGCACTATCTGTTCTATTCCAGTTCCCCGTCTCTACCACTTACAAAGATTAAATTGAATTAATTTACATATTTTGGGGTTGGGTTTTTTGGGGATGAATTATGAAACAGTACCCTTGGGATTAAGCTAAACCATACATTCAGGTTTCTGGGCAGGCTGCACTGTGAGTTGGCTGCACTCTGATGTCATCCCCCGCTGCCTTCACGAGTACCTCTGAATGGCCACGGAAGCTGTAGGCCAAATGCCCAGCGCCAACAAAATCTGCTGCCATGCAGAAGCCCTATTATACGACAGTGAGCTCTGGAATACTTCAGAAGCAGCATTCCTCATCACTGGAAGTAGCAAAATCTAACTGATAACATGTACCCGGCATCCCTAGTACAGAGGACTGTAAGCAACTTAAGTCGTGAGTGGTGATAATCCCCTACAGAATAAATATTCAGGAGAGTCATCTTCGAAATGCATCATGTTCAAAACAGACTCTGGAACCCACTGACCTAAGTCTACAGATTCCTTGACGCAATGCAAAAGCAATTAGCATAACGAGGAAAGGTAAGGTCTCCAAATGTGAGCTCCTCCATGTCACTGTCTATCAAAGACGTGCTGTTCCAGCTTCTGAGTATTTATGACACTGCCCACACCAATTCAACAGGCACACGGCGAAAAATCCCTGTTTCTGAAACCACCACAGCTCGCCAGCAGCCCATTTGTAATACCAGAACAAAAATCGTGTAGGAAGCTACTGAAACTAAAAAAACCCTGGTGGCAATGAAAGCATAAATATACAACAAAAAGGACGTGGTGCCGGCTTTAAGCTAACAGCAGTAGATGTTACTGATTTAGGATGTCCAATCTCATGCAACAGGCTTGAAAAATTCCTTCACCACAGAGAAGTCCCACAGAACTATGAGCATACATTGTTTGATAGAGACCCCAAATGCAGAACATGCACCATACAACAGCCAATATATTAAGTATGTTTCATCACAAAAAAGATGAAATTTCCATTAGAAAGAAAAATAACGTGGCATTTAATGAGTTTAACTTTATAAAAAGCAGTGATGGAAGTGATATGTGCAATGATTTCTTCCGCATTTAAGAATACCAGTATTTCTTTCAGTTCATTAACTGTTCATCTCTTAGATTTTCCCTGATATAAACCAAAAACAATTAACAAAGTTTAGTGAAAGCTACCTATAGTGTTACTGTATTTTCAGTTACTTCGTGTCTACATTATTTTCCTTTCAGCTATTAGCAGCAATATCAGACAAGCATGTGCTCTTCAGCAGTACTCAGAATTATGACTACATGCAAAACCCATCAAGCCAGCATAATACGAACTTTTATTTTGCAGTATCGTCTCGACTTTTTTTTTTTTTAAACTACAACACGCTGTAATTCAGCCAAAATGACCTACTACATGGAAGGCTTACAGAACCGAGACTTAACACTATCACCGAAATTAAAGTATAAGAAAAAAATGGGTGATAGTGACAAAAGGGGGCAAAAATTGAATCAAATACTTCATAAACTAAATAATCATACTGACTGCTGCGACGCCTGGACAATAAAAGGATGCTGTAGATGCTCAAAACCAGCAGTGCCCTTCATTTACAACCCGAACATCACACGCGAGACAAGATCACTCTCCAGACAGTTGTTACTTAACTCGTGCCAGAAGACGGTAATTCCATTACAAAGCAAACCGCGATTCTTGGATTCCTCCCAAAAATTTCAAAAGCCACAAGGGCAGAAAACACCCCACCTACACAAGCACCGGTCGATAAACCTCTTTCAACTTGAAAAGTTCTCGGGTGCGCCCGGACAGCGTCCTCAGCCCCGCGGCAGCGCCCGCCCGTCCCTCGGTGCCGGGGCTGCGCGGCGCGCACCGGGAGCGCCGCCCGGGCACCGCCGGCACCC
>VWZG01008643.1:373558-386501 GCA_013396735.1 Grallaria varia
GCCCCCGTGCCCGTCCCGCCCAACCGGGGGGCGGCCCCGCGCGCTCGCCCCGCCCTCTCCGGGCCCCTCATTTGCGTAACGCGCGGCGGGGGCGGGCGGCCCTTGGGGCTTGCCGGGGTTTGTAGTCTTCTAAAAGGAACTACTACTCTGGCCCCCGCTCCTAGGGGCGAGGGCGAACCGGCGGGTTGACCGAGCGTCGGCTGCCAGTGAGCGCGGACAGCGGGGGAGGCGCGGAACGAGCCGCCTGGCGACGGCGGCAAAGTTGTTCCCCGGGGCGGGAAGTTCCGCGCCCTTCCGCGGCGCTGAGGCGGGCGCGCGCAGGACTGCAGCTCCCGGCAGCCCGCGCGCCACTTGGCAACGGCGCTGGGGGGCAACCGCGGACGGGACCGGGAGCGCCGGGGACGGGAGCGCCCGGAGCAACCGGGAACGGGACAGGGAGCAGCGGGAGCGCCGGTGCAAGGCAGCCGTGGCCGTAGGGGACGGAAAGAAAAGCGGGTAGAGTTCCTGAGGTGCGAAAGTGCCGGGAGCGCCGGGCAGGCGCGGGGATCCTTCACTCGCTGAGTATCGTAATCACAAACCCGCAGAGTGGTTGGGTTGGAAGGGACTTAAAGCTCATCTCGTTCCGGCCCCCCTTCCACTACCCCGGGTTGGTCAGAGCCCCATCCAGCCTGGCCTTGGACACTTCCAGGGATGGGGCATCCACAGTGTCTCTGTTCTGGTACCTCAGCACGCTCTGAGTAAAGAACTTCTCCCTAATAGCTAACCCTGTCCCTCCGTCATTGTATTTATTATGTGTTTATAAATACAGTAGGAAGGATCGAGGGCACCTGTGTTACACTGTGGACAAGCTTGCTGGGCTTTGCTCCATGAGATCGTGGGCAAGTAGCAAACCTTGGTGTCCATGTGCTAACCCACCTCCTAAATATAATACAACTTACTTACAGAAGGTTTTGTACAGTGAATATTTAATTGTAAAGTCCTACGAGAAAATAGTTTAAAAATACCATGTCATGCCAAGTAAAGCACTTGCAGTAGGTAGGCAAAACATTGACATTCGTGCAAATTGAAATCAAGATCTGGACTATAGATACTCAAGGGAAACATTTTCCATCTGATGCCTTGCTTCCTTAAGGGAGGAACATGCTGAAAAGAGGACCTGTGCCCAGAACTGCTCTAACTGACATTTCAGCAATGCAGAAAAAGTCCAGAGTAAATGAGAATAGCAGGATGTAACCATGGGACAGCTGTACCCTGTACTGAACCCATTGGGACAGTCGTACCCTGTATTCAGTGCTCTGTTTCTGGCACACAGCTGAGAAGCACCTATTCCATTTTGAGCTGCTTGATCTGACTGACTTTTGCAGGGAGGCTTAGTTCAGCTCTTTTTAAGGACAGCTTTCATCAGAGGAAATGCAACTGCAGTCTTTCTAGGCCAGGAACACAGGAGCGAATGTAAAACCTGAAGGAATGTTTCAGGTCATTGAAACCAGTCCTGACAATTGTAGATAATCTTATTCGATGTAATTGCTTTTAAAATATCTCCAAGCTCCATTGTAAAATAAGGTTAAGTCAGGTTCTCACCTCCTTTGACTGAAATCTACAGCTGATAAAGAAAGAAAATTTATGCCATTTTATGCACAGTATAAATTTATATCACTTTTATATATAGCAGTTAGAGTATGCTCCTAAATGGCTGTGTGGAAATAAGGATGCATGTCATACATGTGTATGTTTTAGAACATTGACAATAGTAAAAGCAGCATGTTTAAATACAAATGAAGTTCTGTTACGAACTCCTGTATGTCCAGAGATCTCAAGGCATTACATTGCTGTGATGTCTTAGTTTTCATATTCCAGTTTTTGGTTTTAATTATTGTTATTTGTGGGGGTGGGAAGGGTGACTATCGGCATGTAGAGAGCATGAGAGCTCAAATTTCTTTCTGCTATGCCAGAAGAAAAAAATATTGGTTGCTGGTAGAGCTGTTGAAGCCTGAATTACGATTCAGCCTGAAGTACAGAGGTATTTCTTTCCCGCTCCTCCAGAATCCCTTGTGAGTGTAAGAACCTTGGCAGATTCTTACCTGAGAAACAAATGATTCTCAGAAGAGAGGAGAAACAGAGAGTCCCCTGTGACAGAGAAACAGCAGTGCATCTTTCTATATTTGCCATCCCTTGTCATGATGCAACCCTCTTTTGATGGACTTTTTTTTAATTGGTCATCTTGTCTTGATCATACCAAGTAACTGAATGCCTATATTGAACATAATCAGAGACAAACTCTTTTTTCAGCACTTTGAAATTAATAGTTAGAAGTGGTGCTTAGGCAGTTTTTATTGAATATGGTAGGTACTGCTGAAAGGCAGAGTACAAAACCACTGTATTTGGAAATGTTATGATATCATCTTAAAGCAAGAAATTAATTATCTTTACCATAGTGGGAATGAATCATCTCGATCAAGCATTCTTTCCTGGCATCATAATACGATGATATAAAAAATACAAGATCTATTCTCCAAAATGCATTTTTATTTTCACCATGGAAAATTATTTTTTTGCTCATTTATTTTTTCCTGTTGCTAAACCAGATTAATGACTTTCAGGCCTGATCATTACTATCATTGGTCTTTCATACACAACAGCATGTGCATGAGTAGGAATGAATGCATTATAGTTCTTGTCATGTGAACATTAAATAGAGGTAACCAGGCCTACAGATTCTCAGACGTATGAGTAAGACATCATTTGAGATAGACAGAACTTGGTCATTTCACAAACAAAGCATCAAACATAACAAGCACCCACCTGCTGAGCCTTCAGAAACCTTGACAGTGACCCAGACAACTGATGTGACCGTGGCCCAGTTGACCAGACTGTGTCACTGCTTCCTTATAATTCCTCTCTCATCCTATATTCTTGTTTTGGAAAACTAGGCTGTTAAAAGCAACATGTGATGAGATTTAAGATAAAATTTTGCTCTCTGTTGCATCTCACTAGGAAGAGCAGTGTGTTCAATAGGACCTGTATGGTACACAGGCAAAAAGTCATGCTTCTCTTTAGTATTGTTTTTAATTATATTTTGTCAAATAACCTAGCACAGGTTATTTTTGTCAAATACGTAATGTTTTAGGCATCATCCTAAAGATCTTTTGAGATATTTACAGAGTAAGAAATATGTAATTTTCTCCTTTATTTTACTGATGTTTGTACTGTATTTTCATTTCTCCCGTTGGCTGTTCTGAGTAACTGTGATTTTGAAAGCTTGACCTAAATGTTCTCTTCTTTGTTACTGCAGTGTATCTACTGTATGAGCCTATCAACATACATTATGCCACAACTGAAGGAGGCATGAAAAATTAAAGATTTTCTGTATTTATAGGATTTTTCATGGTGAAGATGGTCAGACACAGAGAACTTATTGCACTAATAGTGCAATGTCTTGACAAGTTTAACCCTGAAAATCAGAGTGTGGAGGATTTCTTGAATGAATCAGCTGGGATGTTGCAGGTATATTAAGTTTCAGTTCATCTTACGTAGCTTATTTTGTCTTACTATGTGATTTTAAATATACAGGTATCTGTTTTCTAACATGTTGTTGTAACTTTCATTGATTTTTCTTACAGTGATATTTTTCATTCATGAGTAAAGTCCAAATTTCTTGCAGTTATGACCAGAAAACAAGGCAGTAAAGATCAGAGTGGTTAAAAACCTGCTTGGATAGCAACAAAAAAATGCCCCAAAAAACCCCAGAAGAGCAACAACCTGACAGTGATAGAGAAAACTTCTGTTCCCCTTCTGACTAAACTGTTCTGTACTTTCTTACTCCTTTCTTCCTTCCAAGTAGAAGTTTCTGATAGCCCCACTCGCTTCTATGTACCAGTGCAGTTCAGAAGCTGACTCACAGGATCAGGTACTCTTCCTTTGAGGACATAAGTGACCATCAGAACAGTGGGATAGAAGGAAAGTGGCAGTAATTTAACTATCTGATTCTAATCTAATACTGCAAGTAACCGGATCATGATTTGCCAATATGTAGCTATAGTTTCTGAAACAGTTCCCATCTTTTCCTGACTGTATTCTGTCACCTCTTCCCATCTCTTTGTCCCCAGTGTCACCCTGACTTGTGCTGAGACAGCTACTGGGTTAAATTAGCTTTAGAAAATCACTAAGAGAAGACAGTAATATTGTTTAGACTGCTATTGTCTGTGCATGCTGTGTGTTATCAAACAACATTGTTGGAGCTCTGATTCCACACTGCCATGTAGCACCAGTGCTCATTTCCACTTCTGACAATAAGGTCTAAACAATTTCCATTCCAGTTAGATGGTCTTTTGCATTGATTTTGCATAAACACAAATGATTACAAGAATATAAAATAATGGAGGTGTGATATGAAAAGCATAGTCTGAGGCAGTGGCTCCATACACATTCCTCGGGTTCTTGCTTTCTTAAACAGTTTCCACTCAGACCCTTAGTTTCTTCCTCTGCTCTCCTGCGTTGTAGCAATGGCATAACTCTTTATACATTCATGTGCTGAATTACATCAGGGAGCTGATCCAGTTTCAAAATGATCATTTTTCACTGGGCAGAGAGCAGGTAAATTCAGCTACCACTACTGCCAAAGTGAATACTCGTAAAAATGAATCGTCAGATCATTTTTCTTCTCAGCCCAGGGAAGGTGATACAAAGACAAAAGAAGCAGTAACTCCATTAGAGAAACATGAATCTAAAGTTTCATAATAAATCCTTTTAAAAGGGAAAGAAGAGGGAGGATAGCTCATGCCAAAGACAAGGCAAAATTCCTTCTCTGGGATAGTTTTGGGTCAGTTACTGCATAATAAGAATCCAAGAAAGTAAAAAGTAAGATCTGTGTTTACATAAATTCATCTTTATTTCTGTACCAAATGGGTGATTATACTTCTTCATGAAAAATTCACTTCACTTCTTTTTTTTCTGTTTCATAATAGGTATATGATCCCAAAAATATTGTAGCATTTTTTTACATGATTTCCAGGCTTGACCACTTACCAATTAGCCAGTATTAACTGATCCATGCAGAAACTGCCTTCAGTTTGTATCCTGCTTAATGGCATTGCTCTAAATCTCAGACTAGATTCATGCCTGTATGCCCAATGCTAGCAGCATGACAAATAGCAAACCTCATGTTGTGTACAGACCAGACAAAAATCAGGAGGGTCAGATCCCAGGAGCACAAATCTAAATAATTGTAAGACACAGCTCTATATTTATTTATTTACCAACTTAAGTATGCAGCTTATCAGACTTGACTTTTATACAAGTTACTGTCTTCTATGCTGTTAGCCTTTTTTAATTTGATAGTAGTTTTCCATCCCCTAAAAGTGCAGTCAGATTTCAGTCATTGTCAACACTGTGTGTTTCACTCATAATGAATGTCTTTATTGTATTTGGATGTTTGATAGTCTTTATGTCCATCTAATGTGATATATGAGGTGTCTTGTTTAGTTCTTTGATAATCTGTCAGTGACCCAAATAAAATATGCTCCTTCTCCTATTGTCTACCTGTCTGGAGTTGTTCCTGGTGAAACCAATAACTCTGGGCTAGATTATTTCCCTCAAAATAAAATCGCATTATGCACAGTCATTCCAAAATGTGTTCAGGGGACTTCAGTGCCCCACTAGCAGGGGCTGCAGGACCCTCTGTGATACCAGTCTTGTTAAGTGCCAGGTACTGGGAATAAGTACCTCTGACAGCCACACATTCTCCCTTAAACTGCAAGGAGCAAAAGACATTTTGCAGAGCAAAACCTTTGTCAGAATAAAGTAGGTTTTAAGAGCAATATAAACTTATGTAGGAACTGATTGAAAGTAAACCAAATTACTTCTTTGGAAATCTAATAAATTACATGAGGCGATGGACATCCTTGGCTGATCAGAAATGGTGGGATTTCATCAGTAAAAAGTAAGAAATTAGAAGCAGAATGGAACTGAGTTGTGAAGCATCTTGACAGGCAGCTTTCATTTGATGTGCTAGAATCAACTGTGAGATGGTAGGTGGAGGAAGTGGGTCAAATCACTGGACTAGCAGAACAGACTTAACGATGGCATTCCAGATGGTTGATATGCTGAAGATTGGGTTAGTTAAACCCAGGAAAGATATGTTTATTGCAATAAAATAGAAAATTTTGAGACAGTACCTTAGATTTTTTATCTATAAAGTGATAGGAAAATACTACTTGAAACCTACTGCTCAAAAAGAGTAAAGAAGATGTGCATTTAGACTGGTTATGTCTCCTGGGGAGTAATCTGTGTGAGAAATGACCTCTGAACTTACGGGCCTGACTGACAGGCAGGGTGGCAGTAGTACCAATAACTGAGGAAAGAAGTAGCATGAGAGTGTTGAAGTTTTGTCTTCATATTGTTGAAATTAAGCTGACAACAACAAGGAAATGTCACAGAGAGAGGCCAGCCTCCTCCACTGAAGTGTAGGCTTCTTATTTGTGTACATGATAAATGTGAATATGTTATGAACGGAAGTTGGATGTAGTCCTAAGGGAGCGAGTCTGGAAGGCACAATCTGTCTAGATCCAAATATCCCTGTCATCCATCTACCAGCAGCATAAGACCATTCTTGTGGGAATCCTTGCAAATTAAGGCAGTAAAAATGGCTGTTGAAGCGAAGCACAGGAAGAGAAGTGAAAGTAGGAACACAGATATATTTTCAAATGAAGGACCTTACAACATGAATTTATAAAAAAGAAAGATGCTTGAAATTCAACAGGTTGAAGCCATAGGGTGAAAATATACTTGCTTTGCAGATGATAGTAAGAAGAAACTTGTAGATTTTAATATTAGTTCTTTTACTAACTATACAATTGGTCTTTTTTGAAAGGCGACACAATCCAGAGGTTTGCATAGTCACTCTTCAGCAAGAATTTTTTCTTAATTTCTAGATGTATGTAAGGTTAGGCATATAAGTAAAACAAAAGCCAAAATACATGATTTTGTGAAATAGTATATTTTGCTCTTTTATGAAGACTGTGTAGAAATTTTTATGTTTGGGCGGTGCGCAATGGCTGTACTGTAGAGTTTTGCTTGCCAAATATTGGGTGGATGGAAGTGAAAGATAAGCAAAATTCTCTTCCAAGCTCCTTCTATCACTGTCCCTTCTCTTACCCTCAGGTTCACTTGCCCAGGCTTATTTTTTTAGCCTGTCCCAGGAACATCTCTTCAAGTGGTTGATTTCACTGCTACTGTCACTGTGCAGTAAGTCCTTGCCTCTTTGGTCTTGTTCTGCTCATCTCAAAGTTCTTGCACATTCTGATCCAGTCTCTACTGTACCTAAATTGAATCAGAAATCTCTCTCTTCAAACTGAAGCCCACAAGAGGCAGATGTCACAGAGAAGGTAGGCAGGACAGGCTCTCTTCTCTCAGTATGAGCTCCCAGAGTGACCCAGCACAGCTTGTCCCAGGCTTATACTGTGCTATACACACAATCTTCAGGGGTGTTTACTGCTACGGTATAGATTCACACTAAACTCCTGCAAATGGGTGTTTTTCACTTGGCAAAATGTGCATGGATTTTCATAAGAAAACCAAAAGGCCAAATTTGTAAGGCACTGCTGACCCCTGTGTGCCACTTGGAAAATACATCCCTAGCTGTTTCCCTGAATGTGATTCAAAACTGCTTAATATTCCCAAAGAGCCTGTTAAAAACCTGAAAATATGACAACTTTCTGTCAAAAATCAGTCACATGTATCAGGCCATGGGAGTTACTCTCCTCTTGTTGCTCCAAAATAACATGGGAGGATATCCATGAACTTCAACAGAAGCAGAAGTAACCTCTTGATTATTATTATTATCATTTTTTTTCTTTCTTAATGCATCTTTGTAATTCCATTCAGGCTCCCACCTGTATGTATTCTCTCATTGTAGGAAATCTTGTCTCAAGCTTTGAGAGACAAATCTCTTCGGAAAGCATTTGGGTGTACACTTTGCTTCCGAGTATATTCCGGAGTGACTGCCCGAAGTCAGAAGCATTGCCCTGTACAAACGTTGGTGTACATGAGATAAGGATTTTGCCATCTTTATTTATGGAGGAATGATGGCATTAGATACTGCTATCAAGAGTTATGGGTTTTTTAGCTGTATGTGGGATTTAGCTTTACACAGTCCATTTACAGCAACGACGGCTGCACGTCTAATCCCCGTGTGCTGCTTTGAAAAATGGCCCATCTTTCCCTGCATTTTTGTAAGTGAAGTATTTCAAGCAGACACCATATCAAATAACTATGGGGATACATTTTTCTTTTTCACTCATTGCACTTTGCAGCCACTCAGTGTTTCAATATACAAATAGGAAATCAGAAAATTAATGCTAAAGGAACAGAAAGTGAATTTTAAAGAGAGGTAAACCAGGTCAATGTGAACCACTGTGTGTTTCAAGATGAAATGTATAAAAGAATTGCTGAATGACAGGTAGTTAACAGTATTTAAAACCAAGGTGTCAAGAGAACATAATCTGTACAAGGCCACTCAGGAAGCAAGAGAGAATGACATGTTCCAATCTCAAGTTCCTATCTTCCTAGTTCAGGCTTCTGTATAAAAATGGAGTTAGGAAAACACACTGATTACTAGCCTCCTGTTTTTAGAGGAAAACAAATGAAATGTGGAAGGATTTTTAATTATTGAATAGATGGAGATGAATAACACAATTTCCTCTAGTTAGAGTGTTATGATCGAAATCAGTCTAGAGGTGATTCTGTGTTGAACTCCATTATATTTCTGCTACATGTGAACTTTACATCCTAAAAAGAATTTCTGTTTGTTGTTCTCAGGGAATGGTCAGACTTGATTTTCTCCCAGGAAAAAAACTACACTTTGAGTTGTAATCCAGTTATTTACAATCTTCATGCTTATTGTATTGTAATTTATGATGTTTATAACATAATATGGGACTTCTTTTTCACTGAAAATATTTTCAGTAAGAACATAAGTTCATTAGCAATATGATGGATGATTCCTAGTTGCAACGAACAAGTCCTCGCCTTCCATCATGAAGAATATTATTCCCTCAAACCTCCTAAAAACAAATCAGTCCAATTAAATGTTTTTGCTTCGATGTTGTGACCTTGTTGCTATTAAAACACAATTCAATTTGAATTATCCTGAATAACACATTTAACTTAAAATAATTCCTAAGTCCATCTCAGATCTTTAAATGATTAGTATTCACATTCAAATTTACATCTGCGTCTCTTGTTCTTCATTTGAATGGCCAGATTATTTCTTGTTTCTCTTTCTAAATGCTTTTTAATACTCCTTTTATCAGACTGATGCCCTCCAGATAATATCTTCATTCTTCTGTACTAAACCTCCTCTTTTTATTATGCATTCTTCAGTTAAATCTATCAAAAATGATCCATATCCAGAGTGATGTTTCATCCAGTGTATGTTGTACATAAAGGTACTGTTTCATCAGACCATTTATAGAAATGAGCTGCATGTGTTCATTTGGAAAAAAGATTAAGTTTTGTACCTAACTGAAGCATCCCAAGTATTGTTCTTCCTTGTGGCTGTCGGAATCAAGCTTTTGTTATGACAACAAGAGACAGATTTTAACACGGGAGTTACCATGCAATGTTTGTGCCTTTCTGTATGCAAATAACGCACTTTTTTCAGTGGAAATATTTGCTTCAATTAGAGTTGCAGGATCAGAGCCATCGTATTGACCTTTCTACATCCCAGCTACTGAAAAGCTTACTTCTGTGAAATCAGAAGTGCCACCCCAAATTCACTGTTTTGCTTCTTTATGCCTCATGTGTCAATAGCAAGATGAGCCTGTTTATGAGCTTTTCATTTCACAAGAACATGGTGTAATTTGGCACAACTCTTCATAGTTCTCATTTGTGCTGGTTCAGCTGTGTCTCGCACAAGCCCACTCAACTGATTTTACTCAACTGTGAGTAAAATCCCCAAATGTCCAAAAGTCATAGATTTCATTTTAAATATGAAGATAATGTAATGCAAAAATGATAGATGTAGTGAAGAAAATTCCTACTAAACAAGTCTAATTTGTATTATTAGTTACTGGCATAAATACAGATTAGGATCTTTTTAAGGAAAGGATGGAATCTGAGTTTTCTGCAATGTTCTGCTCATGTGATTTAATATTAACTACAAGGGAAAATCATGTTAACTGACCTCTTGGTACAGGATTGGTCAGCACTGTCTCCTGAAGATGAACATTCTAGCTTGTGACTGCAACATAGACTGAATAGTAGAAGCAGAATATTTTCCTACTTAAGCTGTAAGATTCAAGTAGGTTTTTTCCCCCTATTGAAATTACTGGAAGCATTCTCACTGACTTCTGACAGAAAGAAGACTGGGTTCTGGTGACTAATTAAAAAGCTGGTGAAGTCAATAGGAATATTTTCTTTCTTTTCCACAGCGTTTTGATTAGATCCTTGGAGAGGACTAGCACTATAAACTGATCAGACTGTATCTGCAAAATGTGCATATTCTGCCTAGAAGTAGAGAAGTTCACTACATACTATTACTCAGTTCTCTCAGGAGGTGAAAGCTATTTTATCTTTTCACCAAGTATTATTCTCTTTCTAAAATGTTTGTTTCACCTCAAAGTGTATCCTTAGCCTGAGGAGTCTCAAACAGAGCATGGCTGATGTTCCTTTTCTTCTTTCTCTCCAGAAATGATATTTTCTTTCTCTCCTTACCCATCTTTTTCTAACCAGCCTGATTACGATACAACCGCTGTGGCAAAGCTTTCATTTTGCAGATACTTCTCCTTTTAATTTATGCTATTTCTTGTTCCAACTCATGTTGAAGGTTTACACAGTCTCTTCTCTCCTTGAAGAAATCGACTGGTTTGCAGCTAGAGGTCGGTGTCAGAGAGCATGGAAAATACATCCATGGAAGCAGGCTAAGGGCATTAGGGATTTCTCAAAAGGGGGAGATAACACCAATCAGCACATAATTAGACAAGCACCTAATTTGTTTTTCCAAGGATCATTCAGGATAATTTCAGACAGAATAATTTTTTTTACAACTCAAACACTTACTAATCAGGAAAAGATAATATTCAATGCCATAGAGAGAACACTTTCAGATATTTGTATCTGTTCAAGATCTATTTTGTCTTCTGATATTTTCAATATTCAGTGCACCAGAAGTTCATTGGTGCTTGTGTTACTTTGACCTGTAAATTATCTGGCCTCCCTCATGCTGAGGGGCTCACACATACTAGCACAGTCAGCTAACTGCTAGTTGTTTCAGTGAGTTAAAAGTATACATGAAAAGGTAAGCATTTGCTCTGATGGACAGAATAAAGGCTCACAAATTAGCATTTATTAATTCTTGTTGGCACCCATGACTTAGTGTGTTGCCTGGGGCAAATCTCTTACCTGCTCCATGCCATGCCATGGTTCCTGCGTTTACAAAATAATATTAGCCAAAAAGAATCTCATTAAATGCAATTAATGTTAATAAAGTGTTTTGAAAACCTCACCCTAAAGGTGCCATAAACATATGATCTGTCATATTGTACTGTTTCAGGATCATTTGACTCACTCTGAAATACATCCCACTGACATAAAGTGCAACATAAAGCCACACAAAAAGAAAACTTTAAGTAGTTAGTTCCAGAAATTACACCTACCTAACATATTCCTTTCCCAAAGCAGTTTTTATTTCAGATATACAGATAAACTGTTAATCTCCCTAAAGAAATTTGTAAAGGACATAATGCACTTGCTAGGCAAAGAGTATCCTAGCTGGTTTAAAGCATTGACTCGGTTTTTGACTCACCAGATTAACCAACAACTGTCTCACCTTTGAGATTTCCTATCCAAGTACTCCTCCTTCCCAGTCTTTAGTTGATTATGAGCTTTGATGAGATCACTCCCTTAGATGACACAGCTGCAGGCTGCTTAACTATTCTCAATTTTTACATGTAGAAACAGAACATTTAGTACCTTCTGTGGCTGAAAGCAGATTCAACTGATTATATTTCATGGTAATTAATACTTTTTGGCTTGTGGTCCACAGAATTACCAGTCAGTACTGATGTTCTAGGCACAGCTGTCTCCAGGCTGCCCTTCCTGTCACCTTGTTGCTTGGCTTCAGGCCATGTAGTGATGTACTTTCTAGCTCAAGGAGTAGGCAAGACTGAGCACTTAATTCTGTGCTTATCCTAACACTTAACTTGTGACTGGATTGTCAACTCAGAGCAGTGAAAGTTGAGTAAATGTAAATATGCAATTGCATTTTTATGCTGTAGTCTCTACTGTATGGGAGATATGATTTGGGTACTGGTGTCGCCGTGTTGTTATCTGTTTATCTACTTTTGGCCATCTCCCCAAGGTACCTTTGAAAAGCACAGGTTTGCTGCAGCAATTTATACATGTATGATAGATCAAGGGACACAGAAGGTGAATGCAAAGATTCTAATCTAATAAAGGTGTTGAAAACATTTTAAATTCTAGCTTTCTAGCAGAGATAATCATGAGAGTTTTTACTGGGCTTGTTTCCAATGGGCTAGGCCAGTTTTACTATGGACTTGCTGTTTATTACCGGTGCTGCTATTTTCTGCGGATTGATCTGTTCATGAACAACAGCACTTGCTCAAGGAGATCAATTATTTGAGATCAAAAATGTCACAATCCTGCTTTTACTGGATCTGCATCCTCTTTCACCTTGCCATTCAGTTATTTAGGTTTGCTTTTGCCTTTTGTGGTGAATTCTTCAGTTTCTCTTATCAAATATGGGATATATCTATTTGATCATTAAATGGAAGATGAGATTTCTGGATTTTCTTTGTTAGTTTTATGAAAGAACTTCCATAAATCTTCATCCATAAAAGGTGTATTTGGAATGGACTTGTGCTCACAGGAATTCTCAATGGTTAGCAAAATGGAGTCCATGCTTCCCATCAAATTTTTTTTTTTTTTT
>VWZG01008643.1:386512-402925 GCA_013396735.1 Grallaria varia
TATCTTCAGATTCATTCAGTCTCTTTCCTCTGTTTTTTCTTGGTGATATGCACAAATTGGAAGGAATGAAACCTGCCTTTTGAGCAGGAGTAGTGAAAAAAAATTACACTTGCTCTGAAGAACAGCCAGAGACAATACACTTTGAATGCGTCTCCATAATTTGTTACATTTAAATATTAGAACAGGAACTGTAAAGTTTTGCCCGGCCTTTGCTCACTCTCAAAGCCTGGTACAGTGTCATACATCAGAAAACTCACGTATTCCATCCAGCAGCCTCTAATAATACCCTTAAACCAGAAATGAATCACATTAGGGAAATAAAGCGATCAAGCGGGTAGCAGAGAGCCTCCCAGGCAAGGTGAACTTCTCATTTGATATATTATTGCAGTTCAATTGTTCCCCCATCTCAGAGCTGTGGGAGAGATCATATATCAAATGTGGACTATGTGTTTTCAGAAGAGGCACTTAGCTTTTTTGTTGGCTTCTTGTCTAACCTCCTTAAATCAAAGGATCATTATTATTTGTCATTTTGTCATAGCATGGCTGTCCTGTTTCAATTCATGTAATAACAAAGTGTTCTGGGCCTCAGATTTTATTGCAATGTTTAAAGGTGGTTTATCTCATATAGTAACAGATATTCCATAGGTTATTCATTATGCTTGAAACTCTGTAAAGTTCAGGAGCATTCAAACTTTTAAAAGAGATTAGGAGGTGGGATCCAAAAGGCATTCACAGAGCATCTGACTCTCCTCTTGTGATATTGCATGAATATTGTAAGTGACAGAGAGCATAGCTGGTTAAGAAACTGTGTTAAAAAGAATTCTGGCACTCAGGTTGTTTAAATTAGTCATATTCTCCAAATTTAGGTTTCAGGAGCAGTTAAAAGTCTTGTCCATAATCCCTGTTCAGTTTCTCACCTAAGTTTAGTCTCCCTTCACCAACAGAGAGGTTTCCTACAGGAAAACTGAACTCTTACGGGAACTTTCTCATACAGTTGCCTAAGTTAATCATTGCTCATAGCCCAGAGACTTCAGATTTTCTTTGTGTTAATTGCTGACATTCACACATCAAGGCCTTTTAACTCAGTGTGTATGTCAGCAGATAAACTGAACGTTTAACATTGGGGAAGGTTACATTTTCCTTAACATGGGCAATTAATTTGCTGGGCCTGCCCCTATTTGGCAGCATTAGAAGTGCATCAGCCCTACCAAAGGCACTGCTGTTCATTATTCATGTTTTCCACTTTCTTAAAAATGATTGTATAATTGTACTTTTTGGACATGTACAACATTTTCTTTCCAGAATACATTAATCATTATTAATTTTGTATCTCTATAGATTCTTAACGTGACAGAAAAAAAATTTGTATTGGATGCACTAGCAGGATGCACAGAATATAAATCCTTATTGGATATAGTAGTCTATGCCTTTTATGCTCAGGATGGGAGATACTGCCTGATTTCTGAGCGTAATCTCTATATAGGTAAGTTGTTTTTACAACACCATATGTGTTTACCCCACAACTTTAAAAAATATCATTTTACTAGTGCAGATCTTAGTATTATATTACATCAGAAGCATTGTCATTGTGCCTAGTGCAGTATGAAGTATAAGGACTTTTTCCAATGTCCTTATGATGTCAAGTCTAAACCCCAAAATTGTTATTTAGTCTGGACTCTAACAGGTGCTAACTGAAATTTTACCTAAGAAAGTCAGGTAAGATGCAGGTGGAAAAAAGCATCAGTGGCTGGAAGAAGCATCTTGGAAGTGTAACCCTCCCTTTTCAGTGATTTCCCTTTATTCTCTCCTGTGCAACCATTCAGCCATTCAGACACATTCAGACACATAACTGTGTAACAAAGCTCTGAGTGCTGAGGAACAGCAAGTCTCACAGTAGGCAGATAGGACTGTCTCTATCCATACATGAGTTTCTTCATTACTGACCATTAAAATGACATAAATAGATTTGTCTGTCTCCATGAATGAAGTCAATTATTTCCCTTTTATAAGTTAATTGGTTAAAATCAGTTCCAATACATCTATATCTGATAGTATGACCTAGATAATTAGGGTACTACTCCCAAAGTTATTTCAGGCATTGAGAAGTACATTAAAAATTAATTAAAAATATTTTATGCTATGCATTTAATACACACATTCTGAAGCTGATTTATTAAGTCCCTAAATAAGCTGGGATCACAAATCACACCGGCATTGGTTCTCTAAGCCAGATATGTTCCGACACTTTGTGGGTATATTGAAAAGTCAATTTAATTCAAAGCGATTGAAAAATACACTGAACTTATCTAACATAAATATATCTACATTTTGTGTTTTAAAAGCTACAAAATTTTTGTGGCAATTCTGGTTGCTTCTGTCACAATCTGGAAAAGCAGAGAAATCTAAATCAAATAACAAACAAGAGGGAACCTAAACTGTCAAAGGTAAAATTATTAGTGTATTGAATTTTTTCTAAATGGTAATGCTTCATTGTCTCCATTTCTCCAGAGCCCTGTTTTTCATTGTCTGCGGCACATAAATTATACCTTTAAGCTAAGTGTTGCTATAACTGGATTGTCAGGACTGGTCCATTCAAAAGCCTCCATTAATCATCGGCAGAGGGTAGGCCCCAGAAAATTCCCCTTTATCAACAAGTTGAGAGTCTAAGGTCATTGGCTTACATTTTTTTTAAGCTGCTTGTGATTCCCTTTGCCAAGCTGCATTGACACTTAAATGATCAAAGCTGCTTATAAAGGCTGTTGCTATGTGTGAGCAGATTTGAAATAAAGCTTGTAGGAGATAAATGTATATTCTGCTAAGACTGCTTAAAAATGTTGCTATACTAAAACACACGAGATTGAAGCCTGACAATATGCTGAGTTGGCTGCAGCACATTGGTCAGAATTTACTGATTTTACCATTACAGTTTGGTGGCAGCCTAAACACTGCAGTGCAAGTGAAACCTGAGTGAACAAAGTGAGTGTGGTCAAATGAAAGCTGATACAGGAGCCCATGAACTTTACAGGTCTGCAAAAGCTTCACAGTACTGACTGTGCCTCTTTCATAGAACAGAATCATTTGGTTGGAAGAGAACTCTAAGATCATCAAACTGTGTACTTGTGTGAGAGGGGTGCAAGGATCAGGTTTGGAATTTCCCAATTGAAAACTTAATCTTATTCCAATTCAGAACAAAAGCAAGGATTACAACATTTTAGGCAAAATGATCACTTGGGAAAAACAGAAAAATAAATACTAGAAATGTTAAATGTTTAATTTTTTTTATGCATAATGTTGTTATGTATAATAAACTATGAATTTGGAACAGAAGAATAAGAGCCATGCTCTCTGAAAACATTAAAAACTGAGTATGTTGAAAAATTCACTATCAAAACTCTTACCACTAAGGAAACAGTCTAAAACCCAGAGTATGTTGAGTATAGGGTATAGGTTTATTAGAATTGCCTGCTGCATTTTAAATTTATATGTTTTTTTGATAGTTATCTGTTATCTGGCTACCTTTCAACTAGAAGAGCTTGGTCTTCAGCACTTCAGCAGAATTGTGAAATCCTTGGACACTGCAAAAATGCAAAAGGTAACGAAAGTAAAAATCTTTAAAAAATAATTATCTCTTCATTGTATTTGATTAATTAGATGACTTTTCTCAACTTTGAGAATAACTTAAATTGAGAGATTAGTGTTATTTTCTGTTTAAATTCAGAAATTAAATTGGTATTTTGTTATTACAAAACCCTTCAGTTTCTATACTTACAGGGCGAATCTCATGTTCAGTAAAAGATCAATTTGAAATATACTTTATATAATCTGAGAAAGTAGAATAATCACCCGATTTACAGTTCATGTGATTTGCAGTTGTCCCTCTAATGTACACACTTACTCTTGGCTCTGCTCACATTCTTTCTTTGTCTGTAGGCAGGAGAATTTTTTTCCATACACAACAAATCTGAATTGAAATCTGCAGTTCCTGCTGATTAATGTTCTTTTTTCCCCTGAACAATCCACTACCACTTTCATTATCAAGCCTATTGTGCTTTCATCACTTTTTCTCCTTTCCTAAAAACAATGGCTCACTCGAACCTATGCACGTACTAAGTGCCCCGATACCACATGCAATTGTCCAAACCATTGTTGCCAAATAAAAAGTGGAACAACAAAGTTCTGCCTGCCTTTCCTTTGCCAGAGACATTAATTTGGGTTTCACTCCCTATTTGTTTGCTAATTTTCATGAAATATGTAAAAATATAAATGTTCTGCTTCTCTTTCAAAATGTTTGAAACTGCTAATTAACTTAAAAGCTATGCTGTAAAAGAGAGGCAGAGGGATAAACTGAGTGGCAATGCTTTCTCATAAGCCCTGTTTTCCTAGGAAAATGGACTGAAAATTAAATTACTGGTGACACAGCATCTGTAATCTTTGATCATCCAGATGTTTCAAAGCATAGTCCGAACATGCTGTTTGAATAACAAATACAGAATTAAAGAGACAGGCAAATTTTTGTAATTAATACTCAGAAGGCTAAGGTTTATCCTTATGGTGATTACTTTGAATGTTCATGTGGATGCCAGTGTCTCTTTAACGAGTACAGTTGCTTTGCAATAAGTAGGGAGTGAGCAGGTTAGGTTGTCTGGTTTTAGATGGACTTACTGTGGAATGGTTTTATTAATTCCATTCAGAGACAAAAATTATATATTTCATTAACTGTTAGAAAGAACAGAGAAGTGGCTGGAAGAATTATCATAATCTGGTAGACAGACAAATCACTCTGTCTAAAATGCTCTCCCAGCCCCTTCTTTGGTAAACATCTTAGACACAAGCCATTGGATTGGATGCATCTTGAGCTCATTCAGCTAGCAACACAATTTTCCCACTTGGTGTCCGTTATCCCTTGTTGATTCCATTCACCTAGCTTTATATGGCTTAAGCATCAGTGCCCTGATGTTCTAGTTTAGATAATTTCTCCTTCCTTGTCTGGAATAAGTCTTTTCTGATAGGAAGGTGCTGCATTTTCCAATGGCATGCACCTGCTAGTTTTTCTTCCTTTAGATGTAACTTTGCTTAAGTATCTTATCAGATCCTCATCACCATGGTACCTAGTTTTTCTTCTCTTGCCTTAGAAGAGGTTCTTTGTCTCCAAAGTGATGGTAGATTATATTAATGCACCTGCAGCAGAGGATGTAGAAGCAGAGTTTTGTCCCCCCAGCAACAGAGACAAAAACAGCAGAAGGCAGATCTACAGCCTTAGCAACAGAAGTTATCAGACATTTGGGATTCTCCTTCAGGATGCTGACCTGTAGATTTTGCCTGATCACTATTGTGTGTGAGTTCAGTTAAGACACTAAAAAAATGTTCACATATACTTACCCAGATTTACTGTAAATCATGCAGATAAACCTTGCTCAAAAGAGTAGTCTTCAGGTGAACGAGATGAACTGTGTGAGATTTGAGACCTTTCTCTTACAGGATTGTGTGATGGAATCCATCCAACTCAGAGTCAGTGTTTCCCTATGTTTGATGCAAATTCAAATATTTTCATTTAGGCAGAATATCCAGACAGAATAATGATGTTACCTAACTTACACGTGTTCATCTGCTTGAACAGAAAATTACAAGCTCTCATTTTGTATTATTAAGAATACATGCAAAAATTCTTTATGGTTGTAAATTACAGAACCATAGGGTAAAATCCAGTTTTGTAACTTTAGTGTGGTTATCCTTCTAAGAAGTTAGCTGTGCATTGCTAGCTCAAGCCTATTTTTCTGTTCTGTTACTCATACATGTTATTCTTCTATATTTATTTTAAAATTTAAGGATTAGTGTGTTAGATGAAATATACTATTGAAACAAAAATTCTATGTCAAGCTTGAAACAGCTTTAAAATTTCTCAATTGCCTTGTAAAACATGCAAAATACATAGTGTTTTCTTTCTAGCATTTAAGAGCCTGTTTTTTTCTGTTTCATGTTCTGATTGCTTCTAACAGCTGTTCTAATGAACTGCTGAGATCTTCAAAGGAAGAACTGGGCACTGTAATAGCTATTACGATGAGGTAGGAATAGTAGGACAAGATCATGGTGCATGGGGGTAAAACCAGTCCTAGTTGGGTCAATAATGGTGTTCTCAGGTAGAGGCTGATCTATATGGAGAAACAGAACCTGCTGTTTCTTGCAGTTACTTTCTTAACTCAAGAGTCAAAAACTTCCATTATGAATATAAGCATTTCAGCTCTGCAAATGCCGCATGGATGTAAAGATAATGCTAGATGAGGAAACGTCCCATTTTTTATTTATTTTTCAGAAATCTGTGCAATCCCACTGTGTAAAAATGCATTAAGAATATTAGCAGGGTATGTTCAAATTCTCAAAAGCAGGGTATTAATTCAGCCCACCTGTAAAAATGCATTACAAAACAGTCTTTAATTATACACACTTGTCTTACTACAGCCAAGTACATTAAAATAGTAAAAATAGATACAGTTCATTTTGTAATTCCACACGGTGTAATTCCACCTCTTCTAGAAGGGAACTGAATCTTGGTTACCATGCTCTGTGAGTAGTGAAACTTTGGAACATTCAAGACAGAGGAGTAAGCAGAATAATGCTGTTACCAAAATGACTGTCCAGTGACTTCTCTAAGGAGGCAGATGCTGATAGTACCCAAACAGAAGTCTGAGAGACACCCATTTTGCTGCTATAAAAGCAACGACTGCTGATACTTGGTTGCCACCTGTGTCACATGTGAACAAAGACAAAACAGAAATATAAGGGATTTTTCCTAGCAATTCAGTTCACAAAAAACAAAAGTTTGTATTGTTAGAAAAAAAAAGAAATGTGCTATGTCTTCATGGGTCTTATTCTGCCAACATTCGCCATCTGTGGATAGGGATTATCAAACTAAGACTGTGGACTTTGGCTCAGGCACACTCTGGTTAGAAATGATGTCCAGTCATCCTGCATTGCCATTTGCAATCCCTGCAGTGCCATTTGCAATCCCTGCAGTGCCTGGATGACCGTTCCAGGGCTGCATTCCAAGTATTCTCTAGTATAATGCACATTGTGGCATATCTTCATGGTAGCATTGCTTTGGGGACTGTGAGTAAAACAGTACAAAAGTATACATCACAGTATTGATATCTGGTTACCCAGTTAACCATTCTCTGTACCTCAGGAGTACACCTTAGTATTTATCAATCACATAATTACCCACTTGTCTTAATACAGAGAGAAATGTTAATAACCATACAGCACTGGTGTTGCAGTAGGAGGCCTCACAGGGGTAACAGCCAGCTGTTAAATACAGCAGCTAGAAATCATTGTGTGCCTTTGTTATTGTTTCATCTCTTCATCTTGAAGTGGTAGTTGAGTTGCAAGTACTTTGATAGTTACAGCAAATATTTAGGAGACAGAGGGCTGAAACAACAATTGAGAGGTGTAGTTTCACATGCCACTGCAGTAGAAAACTAACTGAAGGCTCTGAGGATGGACTAGCTATGAAGAGGAAGACTGAGGGGGAAAGAGAGAGGGAGGAGTTCAGCTTAGTGAAAGCTAGTGAAAGAAAACTGGAGGATTTACAAATCACCACCTGCAGTATTTCTACATCAGCTGCTTCTGTGAGCTGTTTGAATACCTAGAAATTTGAAAGCATCTTCAAATCTCAGGATCTGCTTCATTTTAAGTATACTAGCTCATGATAATTCACCCCTGTATGCACACTTGTTTAGATGGGTTTAAAACCACATCTTTTCGTGAATTTTTGCAAGGGATGTGTTCTCTGGGTCTGTAATCACAGATACTGCTGGGATAACTGGATTCAGATTTTGTCAGAATAACTAGTAGAAATAGATTCTATATAGTGCATCTGTTCTGGTGGAAGGTATGAAGTCTAGACTTCTGACATTGTATTTATACTTTACATAAGTACTAATTACTACGTTAGGTAACAAATTTAATCCAATATGCCTGTGCTACAGAGGAAGATCCTCCAGAAGGACAATGAATTACTTCCTAGACCAATGGGATGAAATGCATCCCTTACCATATACTTAGCAAATTCCATGGAACACAAGTTCTTCACAATTCAACACTTAGTTTATAGTAATGCTTTTAGGGATGAAAGATCTTTTTTTGCATTGTGTGCTCATAAGCTGGCATCTGCAATTTTGGGGAGGAGCAGTAGTTTCTAGACAAGAATGGGAATCCAAAGGGGGAAAAATTTTCTAGTCCCACAGCATTGATCAGTCTTTTGACTACCAAAAGCACAGTAGACGAAAATAAGGCTAAATTTAGAGGTTAATTCCCTGGAAATGGTCACATCAAGACTATAGACTTCAAGTAACAGGCTTTCTACACCTGTCAAACACCTGCAGCCAACACCTTGAGTCAAATCTGAATGGTTTGTAGCTGAACTATTCACAAAGCTCTGACGCACCTTGTGCCTGGCACCACATTTGAATTAAGAAACTCCTTGGTAGGCCTGCAGAACTAAAAACTCAATACAAAGAGCTGTATGGCTCTGTACAAACCAATGCAAGACAGGGCTGATGCCAAGTCTGTACTAATAAGCCCTGCAAATCTCCATTTGAAGCTTCTCAAAGTGACTGCACGCTGCTTTCCAGTATGTCTCATAATGTCAATATTATTTAGTGTGCTTTTTTCTCTTACTGTGATTATTTCAGCATGATGCTTGTACTTTCATTTCCAAGAATTATAATGAAAGAGCTAAGGTTCAAGTTTGGAATTTATATTGCTATAAATGATACAGGCTGAATCTGAGTGCCGTTTTTCAAGAGTGTTTCAAAAGGCCAATTGAATAGTTCAAGATGTAAAGGAAGGCTTTTGATTTTCTGGTGAACTGCAGTGGCAAACAAAAGTTCAAATATTAGTTGCTATTCCTCCAGCATGTAGAACCCTACAATATATGTGTGCCAAATTTCAGTCTTCTAGTTTAATGGAAATATGAAAAATAATTATATTTCAATAAAAGAAGAAAATATATTGTATAGCATTTACTACAGTTTTCAACAATTCTCCCTGCCTAGTTTCCAGGGAACTGAAAAGAATATAAGTAATTAAGGTGTAGTGCCAGGCCTGAGATATTTTTGGGCTTCGTGGATCATCTAGTTACAGGTAATCAGAATTTGACTCTGGGTATATTAAACTCTGAAACTCTACTGCAAAATTATACTAAAATCAGTGTATTCCAGTAGTAATTAGTTTTGAATAAAACCTTTTGTTTCACAATGTTTGATGCAAATTAAAGGTGAATCAACACACCTTTAGATGTTGTAGCCTCTAGAAGAATTTTTTTGTCACTAAAATATTTTAGTATCTATTAGTGTTTCACAAAATAGGGCTGAAAGACATGGGAGTGTCCACCAACTATGACGAATCTAAAAACACTGAGCACTCATGATTGTAATTTCAAAGTAAAATACAAGCTAGTTCTTCTGCAAAGTTTGTAGTAAAAGCAACTATCTTTTTGTAGTCTTATGAACACCGTATCTTCAGTATTCATATTTAAAAGAAACCACTTATTATTAGTTTCTTAGATTCTTCTTCAATAACTTGCATTTGAACACATGGATAAAAGATGAATGGAGTCACTTCTATGATTCACTGTATGTAAAAGAGAACTTGATTGATCCACTGCTAAGGTAAGTAGAACTTAGTAGCCTCTAGCCACCTCAAAGTTTAAAAGCTGGGGAAGGCTTTCCCTGCAGAGCTCCCCTTTTTCTGCTAAAAGTGTTTCTCTTATTGAAGTTACTCAGAACCTTCTTGTCTTCATGAGGCTTTAGTAATCCCTTTTACTTACCCAGAGGCAAGGTTCCCTCCTAGGAAAGTTCTTTCACAGCTGTTGCACATTTGCTCCCTGGTGCCCCTGAATAGATCAAACATCATAACCTGAGAAAAAAATTAAAATAGAAAGTTCAAATTATCTTACAGAGTTAGAGTCATGCCTCATAAGTCACTTCAACATCTGTGACATTAATCATTTGAAAAAATGATGTTTGACTTCTCTGAGTATGGCTTTGTGCACAGACTTGTTTATGCCGATGGTCATAAAATCCCTTCTGAGGGAATCAGATAAGCATGTAAACAAGTCTTTAAAAATTATTATTTATTTACACAGTTGCAGCATCATTTAACAGCTTAAATGCTCTGAGGTGGCAGGTGTGTCCACACACTGGTTAGGTGGTGATAAAGTAGCAACAGTTCCCTTGCCAGACTGGAACATTTCCATGTGGACAAACAATAGCTCTGCAGCCTACTGGGTCACTGTTCTTACTGAGAACAGATAAATTACACCAGTGTGGCTGAAATCACACATCCTCCTCAATGCAGTATAGATTACCCCAGATGATGGCAAACACTGCTAGACAAAAACACACTACAATGTCAGCTGAAAAAGAGTTTGCATCTGGTTCTATCATACCAGAGTGACTAGAATTAATCCTTTCATACTGTGCAGTTTATTAGCACTTCAGCAAATGTATAGCATAGATTTGGCTTGTACTACTCTGAATTTCAGAGTTCTACGGGAACCCCAGGGATATATTTGAAGGCAGAATTTGACTCAAAATACTCCATTATAGTGACTAATTATGACATATGCTTACAATAGTATAAAGATACAGATAGAGAGTTACAGATAGAGATACACATCCATATCCATACAGTTTTTACATGTGCACATGCATGCAGGCAGATGCTTGGACCATTGCTTGTTTCATTAGCACTCAGCTTATTGGAGCTGTCCTTCACAGTCAGTTACACTCAGTGTAATGAACCCGCATTTGCCTGGAAGTGGTAAATAAAAGTTATACAAGAATCTTAAAAGACCAGATTTGGTTACTGGGTTTGAAACTTCCTTCAGGGAGGTGAGGATGCATTGATGAGTCTAGTCAGTTCGGTAGCTGAAATTCTTTCAAATATGTCTTTGTGTTCCTCTTTCTAATGTTAATAATGTTAATATAAAGAGTACTATTTATTTTAGTGGAGCTTCATCACTTTCACAAGTTACTTGCAAGCCTCCTCCTGTAATGACATT
The DNA here is from genome assembly GCA_013396735.1 of Grallaria varia. NCBI lineage: Eukaryota > Metazoa > Chordata > Aves > Passeriformes > Formicariidae > Grallaria > Grallaria varia. Next base: position 397,572 of record VWZG01008643.1, read on the forward strand.
ACTAGCTAAAGTAAGAGCCATCTAAATGAGTTACTGTAAATTTGCATTGTCAGCTGCTTTTAAAGGTCTGGGAAAACTCCATTGCATGCGTAATATCTAATGATTGGACACATATAGAGGAGTAATAATTAATACGAAGCTTTCACCATAATTAGACTGTGTCTTACCTTTAATCTGCCCCTTCCTGTCATTCCTTGGAAGAAGTCTGAACCTTCATACAAGCCCAAATCCAAACACAGAGAAATCAAAACCATCTTGGCTGCCTCCAGGGTTTACTGAGGGTTCTTTTGCTAATACACCAGACTCCTTACATCTTCCTGTTTTTTCATTAGAACTGCTTTGAGATTGATTTGTGCATACTCTGTTGGTTGGTACAAGTGACATTATTCAGACCACTGTTTGGCCATAGTCTCTTCATCTAAGTATGTAAAGCGTGTAATTAGCTCATGACAGCTGCTTTTCTGATTCATAGTCTGGTCGTGCTGTAAAATAAACTGGAAGCAATGAATAGTTGCTTATTCTGTAAGAACTGTGGCTATTTCACCACCAGTAATCTGAATGGACTGGTATCTGTCAAGAGGTGGAGTAACACAGTCCAGCTAAATCCTGAGTACAGATTCATAGGCCAGTTTTATCAAAACTGAATGTCTGAAAGCCTTACAGAATTTGCACCAATGTCAACCTCATATAGTATGTTTGTATGAAATAAAAAAAGAAATAAAATTGAAAAATCTGTTTTTATTTGAAGATGGCAGCCAGAAGTCCAGCAACTGATTGAACAACTCACAAATAAATTAAATAATCTTACCACCACTGTCAAGACTTCGACAGTCACTCAGCCAAAGGAATTTAATTTGACTGTGTCCAAACCACGTGCCATTCCTCTACCTTTGCCAATACATCTGCCAGTACTGGAAAAAAGACGACCTGTAAGTTGATTTAAAATTTGAAAGACACTAAATTTTATGTATGCTTGTGCACAAAATCTTGGTGGGGAGTTAATAATCTCTTTAAAGTAATAATAGAAAATATACCTTTGACAGATCAAAAATTACTTTGGCAATAATCTACATTATTGAAGGTCAGATTTCTAAAACATCCAACAACAAACTAATTACCTTCATTGCAGTGAATGTCATGTACACAAATTGTAAGCCAAACAGAGGAAAGGGAAAAAGTTGGTTCTTGCAGTTGTTTTGTGACTTTCAAAGGTAGAACTACAAAATGGGAATAAATTAATGACAGCATTGATACAAATGTTTCTGACAGTCCTTGGCTTTGTAAGATGTTTGCTTTAGCTAATGCACCGAAGCAGGTAAGAGAAGAACATTCAAATGAAAATGTTTTATAAACTTAGACTTTTCGTAGATAAACTCTCATTAAAATAAACAGAAAAGCAATTTCACCAGAAATGAGATGGACTCTCAGCGTGCAGCTCCTCCTTGAGGGTGGAATTTTATTCCTTTCCAATTGTAGTAGTACTGAATGTCTAATATTAAAGTTTTTCAGTTTAAATTCATTGTTCATCTGCAAATGAGACTAGAGGTGTCTTTGAAATGCTAAGCTGTTATTTTACTCATTGTCTCAGATTGTGGTTCAGTTAAACTGGTACAAATAAGAGACCCACCACTGGTTTTAAGTTTTATACTGGGGTAAAGCAAACAGGATCCGGGATCAAGCTGCTATGACTGACTTAATAAGAACTCCAAAATCATCTGTATTTAAATGCAGTGGGAAGTGAGCTTGGAAGTCATAGATTTGGGCATTATCTGCCACCTTGTATTAGCACTTCTGGTTTTAAATAATACATGTGTTGAATGCTCTTAGAAACCATTTACATCTTAGGATGGCAGAGCAATTTAATGGTAGTGTGTTGTACGGTTAATGGGATTTTACACTGAAATAGCTTAATACCAGGCTCCAAAAAACTGCATTTAATAACTACTTAATCAGTATAGGAATGAGTCATGTTGCTGTCATTTTAGAACCTTTATGCTGTGCAGCCCGTCTTAGAATAAATTTGCTTTAATGCAGATGCATTTAGTGAAGTTCGTTTGTGTTGTTAGGATTATACTAAATTTGATTTACATTCTGGCCAGGTCTGCACATTTAAAGCTTGTGTCAATCTAAAACCAGTAGTGTAGTAGTGACACATGTTGTACTCATTTCTGTACCTATCTCAGTAAATTCAGCTTTACTTTAATTTGCCATATTGTTACCAGTATCACCATTTTACATCCTGATATGAAGAGAGGCTGAAAAGACAAGCTCAGATGGCAAGAAAGAGTCAGTAAAGTGAGAGCCAGCCATAGGTTTTGCTACTGTATGGTGGAGAGTTGTGGGTATTTGAGAGGAACGCACAGAAATAAAGCTCTTGAGCTTACATCCCATAGTCTGCTGCTGAAATGTTCTCGTCCATTTTCTCACAAAGGTGTTCATTTTATGGGATACCATTTTTTCTCATCGTTTTCATGTACCTCTCAAAGAACTTCTCCAGTGGAATATCAGCAAGGACTATTGCAGTCACTACCTACAGGCGTAGTTACTGCTCCATGTTGAAACAGCTGGATGGATTCATTTGGAGGTGTCTGGATTTTGAGCATTATTTCATCCCTATTGTGAAATTAGTTCATTCTGATTAATAGGATTATTATTTTAGGTATTTTTTTCTAGTATTATTTTCGGTATTTCTTTCTTTCCAAGTAAGATGGGATGTGTCACGTACATTCAGGAGCTAGGATGGCACTGCCATCCCGTGTGCTGAACACACACTTCCTTCACAGGAGAGGACTGGGATCTGGGTCATTGCAGAAGGCAGGTTGTCCTAGTGACCATAATGAAATGGGATTCCCCACTGGCCTTGGAAACTAAGTAACACAAGCATAGAAGGTGAGGAGAATCATCATCATAAACATTCATCAGAAATGGGGGACACTAAGTGATAAAGGAAAAACATTTTAATTTTGAAATTTAATAATGAAACAATTCACTCTAAGTATTTGGTCTAAAGATTATAGATTTTTGTCTCCACTGGCCTTTGCACACAAGCACATGGATGCAGACACAAGTATGCACATATGCATGCACACATCCATAAATACAATTCAACAAAGGAGTCCTTTACCTGGAAGTTTGCAAAGGAGACAAATGGAGACAGGTGCTTAAACCTGATAACATACAAAATTATTTGGACACATTTAACTTCCTTGAATATCTTGGCCCAGAGTAACAAATAAAATCCATTCTTTTAATATCTGCACTATACTAGAATAATAAGATTATGCAATGATTTTATTTTTAGATTTTCTATAAACTAATAATATATTTTAAAAAACAAAAAGGCTGCACTGGGATGTTATTATAACACCATTCAGGCAAATTTAATGTATTTTTTAGATATTTTCCTTATTATTTCAGCTGTGCTTCATGAATGAAATTTCTGACTGTTTAAAATAATTACATGGGTGAAATCATTTAGCTAATACAGAGGATTTTGTTTGCAAATATACAGACCCAACAATGTATTTTTGATCTTCTTATGTATAAAAACATAAAACCTTAATACAATAGCATTGCATTAGCTTGTCCTTGTCCATCTTACAACAGTAACTTTAAAAAATAGAAGAGTGATGACTACTAAATTTAGAAGTGATTATTCATTATGTTCTTCCCTAAACTTGTGGTACTTTCTCCCTAAATAACCCCCTGGTTCAGGGATACCCACACAGCCTGTGTGAGCCTGACCACTGGCTGGAGAGGCAGAGCAAGGCTGGTATCTTAATCCCACGCCCCTTTTTCACATTTTGATTAAGTTGCTACAGTTTGGCCTTTTTGATCTCTCTGTTGCTGGAATTTACAATTTACTTACAATGACTTCTTATCCTCTTCCAGCAACTGGGTAATTGCTGTATTGTCTCTGTCTGCTTGTTACTCATACCATGGTGTCTAAGGGCTAAATTACAAGGATAAGAACATTCTTGAAACAGAGCTGATTGAAAAGTCTCCTTCTTAAATTACTTTGAATAAGCATAGCTGTTTCTGAGGAGCGATTTGCAGCTTACACTGGCAGATGAGTGCAGTTTTGCAGGTAAAGCACATGACTAGGAAAAAGAGTGACATAAACTGATACTCACTGCCTGTGCAAACCTTTGCAAATCCTCCGGGCTTTAATTTCTATGCAAGCATAATCAAAATTCTTAGATACTTCTGGGAAATACTTTCACTTCTGCTTCGCTTAAAAAGCTCACAAAAATACCTGAGCAATCTCAGCAGTGCATTTAATTGCTAGCTTCTTCTGTTTGTGCTTTTGTTTTACCTGTACATAAAGATGTCACATAGCAAAGGTGGTAGAAAATCCATCAGACTCATGGCTTTTTGAAAGCATAGCTATTTATATAGTCCAATAAAGCTAGATGAGATCCACATGTTCCCTAAACTGATCTCCAGTATAATACAGATTATACGTTTTCCCCATTAATTCTTTAATTCATTTTGTAATTTCTAATTTATCTAGAACATTTTCAGCAAGATAAATATTTAAGCAGATGTCCACTAAACTGTCAGACTATCTCACCCACATAGGAAGGAGACATTCAGTCTATTTTCAGACTTTGCTCTGGGCAAAATTTATTACTCTAGCAAATACTGAAATCTCCCTGAAGTTCCTAGTCTCCTATTGATCCATATGACAGCCATACAGTCATTTCCTGCTCATTTTATCTGTAGCACTTTCTGATGTGTGAATGCTTTCGCAGATCTTTGACTAATGCTAAGAGGGTCCTTTCAGTCCTCTACCTTCCAACACTGAATCCACACCTCCACTGGTTTTCCCTTACAAGGATATTGGGACAGCCATGGTAAACCAGAGCAAAGATTCATTTTGCCCAATGCATTTTTTCCAGCAGTGGCTAAACACAGATGTCTGGGAAGACCAGAGGGATGGGACAAAGCATAGCTGCTTCTTTCTCCAACTGTCTTCTCAGTCTCCCACCATTTCAGCTCAAAGACTTCCTCAATCACAAAGAAGTTCCTGGTATTTATTAAACTTCAAAGGATTTTACTTCCCTAAACTTTACTGGAATCTCTGTAGCTTGTTGCTACTACCACACATAGTGCCAGAGAGTTCCATAGCTGAACTTTATTCAGGTGCCCTATCTGGCTGTCACTGCTGTGAAACTGAAGTTTATGAGATGCCAAACAGAACTGTTCCCCTTCTGGCAACATTTTTTCCCCCTTTGATAGGGCCTATAGGGCTTATTATTGCTTTAGCCTTTCTTGTACTAGTTTCAAATTTTTCTTTCTTTCTGGTCATTTGACCAGGGGTTATATTACATTAGCTTCTCCACGGACACCCC
>VWZG01008646.1:3316-14948 GCA_013396735.1 Grallaria varia
TATTGACTATCATCAATGGTCCACTTTGGCCTCCAATCGGGAGGCATGGAGACACACCATCCATAACGCTGCTGATTCCTTTGAGAATGCACGCAGAATCAGTCTGGAGGAGAAAAGACAATGCAGAAAGAACCGCGCCTCACCAACACTGCCTATGGAGACTTTCTGCTGTGCCTTTTGCAACCGGACTTGCCTATCTCGCATCGGCCTCTTTAGCCATCAGCGCGCTTGCAGCAAGTGTGGGTAGAGCCCTTCTCAAATCTTCGTTTGCGAAGCCTAGCCATGATGATGATGATGACTTAAGCTTAATTACTACTGTAATTTGAATATGCTTTTAGTTAGGTTATGTGATAAAAGGGTGCCTTCATGCACAAAAAGGAGTGCAGAGGAACAGTGGCAGATGGGGCAACCTGAGTAATACCCTCATGGAACTGCTACAAAACCCACCTGTGATCAACCCATAAAAGCCCCATCTCCCTACACACAAGAGTTGTTCTTGAACTTCATGACGTTCTCATGGGATAGGGTGAGATGAGAGAACGAGGCAGAGAGAGAGAGAGATTGAGAGAAAGGGAAGGAGGGAGTGAGCAGAGATGCAGCCTTGGGGTTTCCTGTATCCAGTTGCCACAAAGTGAGAAGGCTGGGACACAAGGGCAGCTCCCGGGATGAGTGATGAACTGAGCCCAGCTCCTGGAGAGATCCACACTTTATTTATTCACATGTATATGCATATGTATGTCTATGTATTTATATTTCCAAGTAATGCGTCTACATCCTGCTCAGCTAGAGACGAGGACAGGATATGACCACTGGTGTATTTGTGTTTATGCAAGTGCTGGGTGTCTCTCTCTGAGGTGATCTGTGTGGCTGGCCATGCATTTGTGCATACAGACAGGCATGGGGATGTATCAACCTTGTGCTTCTGGATTTTGTAGCTCCCTAACGCTCTCTATCTATACAACACTGGACTCTGGAACTACTCCTAACTTAGATACCTCCATTCATTACCTAAAATTGCATTTCATGAATTTTAGCCTAAAACTCCTATAGTGAGCTAAAATATGTAAAATGAAAGTCTGATTTCTTGCATCAGATGTTAACAGAAGACATTTAAAATAACTGGAATTGTATCTTCCCTACCACTGAGAAATAAGTTCTTGGACTTGTTTTAATATTTATATATATATATCATTAATAGCATTATTTATTGCCTCTTCAGTCTTTAAATATTTTTTAGTCATTGAACCAAGAAAGCAATACTTATTCTCTTTTTTGAATGTTGTGAGGTATAAATAATTTTCTATAGCATCCACTTTGCTAGTAAAAGAGATTATATTCGTGGAAACCATGCCTATGAAATTAAATTATAACATTTTAGTTTAATTGTCTTTTCTTTTGTATGTCTAAGTTGAATATGTGGTATTCCTGTACTTTAGTACCTTATGTATTATATTAAAAGTGTTCAGATGAGATTCTCTTGAGCTCTAAAAGTTATCTGACATACCATAGGATCAGAGAATCACAGAATAGTTTGGACTGGAAGGAACCTTTAAAGTTCATATAGTATGTGTTTTTAGCAGATAACTGATGCTCTAGAAGAAACAGGTATTTACACTTTGATTGCAAGGTGTTACCTTTCTGCTTTAGTGCATTGCAGAGCTTTAAATCATTTAGATCGCATCATCTTGTATAATGTCAACTCACTTTGGCTTTTCTGCATGACATAATATAACGTGATGGGTGGTGACACAGAAAATTTAATGCAGTATGAGACGTCAGAAATGTAAAGGGAACTGCAATTGGATAGTTGGTGTCAATTTAGATAGGAGACTTCAAATCCAAAATGAATCTGGCAGACAGTAATAGAGTGAATGTTAGAGTAACTACTGTATGTGTGAATTCTGCAGTTCATAGTATATCAAAGAGGTTCAGAAGTAGAGTCTAAGATAATAGGAAGAATGAGTATTTGTAGTTGACTGGGATATACAAGTTTAAAGTATGCAAAAAAGTTATAAATTGCAAAATGTCCCCTTTCCTGGTTTTTAATATTTTCTTTAACCATTACTTGTTTAATTTCATTCCTTTTCTAAACCATGGTCTACCAAAACAAAATCATTAAAAAGGACATGCTGTTGTGTTACATTATATGAAATTTAATTGGCCTCAGATAGTCAAATGCAACAGGTATGAATGGAAAACTAGAACCCAGTTATCCCAGAAAACACTTTTAAATACTGAACTCATTACAACTTAATTTTTTTAACACTCCAATAGACTTTTGACTGGATAAATCTGCTGCAGAAGTCAGAAGTTCTGAGAATTTTTTCACAAGATGGTATGTGTTTTTCAGATTGTGGTCTAATTTTACATTAACAATGCAGTGTAATACTACTGAATTAGATTAGATAATATTTAGAATTAAAAACATAAAATAAGAGAAATATAGTAGACAGAAGAGTGCAAAAGAACTTGTTCTGTAAGTCTTAGGTGACTTTGAAGTGAAACAAGAAGTTTCTAAAGTTTTGGTTCCTTTTGTTGCTCAGAGAAGTTGTGCATGTGCTATCCCTGGAAGTGTTCAAGGCCAGGTTGGATGGGGCTCTGAGCAACCTGGTCTAGTTGAAGGAGCCTCTGGCAATGGCAGGGTGGTTGGAACTAGGTGATCTTTAAGGTCCCTTCCAACCCTAATTATTCTGATTTGGAATATTACAAGATTTGGCTCTTGTCAGATCATTTGTACATCTGAGACTCATTGTCTTGTTCCCCCAGGAGATTTTTTTCCTTTTTTTTTTCTGTTTTTTCTTTATTTCTTTTCATGTTGCAACAGGTTTTATGCCATTTGTTAGCTATTCCTATGGTTTAGTTCCTTTAGAGGGGAGGGACTTATTAGTTTTCCTTAAAGATTAAAAGTATTTTAATTTATTATAGAGCTTAAAGATAGAGTTTTTTCATCATCTGTGCTTCAGAAGAGAAGAAAAATTAAAAATCTCTATAGACATTCATTATCTCTACTGAAAGAAACAGTAAATCATCCATTACTGGACTGTATAAAAATACTAAGTGAGAAATGCTATGTTTTTAAAAAATCTTTGGAGTATGGGAGAGGAGAAGTTGGCAGGTGGGACAGGAATTTTTTAGGGCCATGGTTACTACTTGAAATGAAATAAATAAATGTAGCCTCAGTCTCTTGTGCAACACATCAATTCACAGTATATCACAATGTCTACTTTTCTGATCAGAAAATTGAAAAAAATGAAAAAGAAAAATAACTAAACTAGTGTGCTGCTGAGCAGAGTTGAAAACCAGAGTGCAACAGACAGGGGTGATGCACTGTAGCTGATAAGACACAGAGAAGTTTAATTCCTTTTTAATAGTATGTAGTTTTAGCCCTTCAGCAAAAAATCTATTTAGTGATAATGGCTACCCTCCTCTGACAATTTTTTCTTTGCTGAGGCTCACAATTTTTATTTTTTTTTTCATTTTTTTCCTAGTACTGTAGGTTGTCTTTAACAGTTAGAAGGAAAAAATAATAAAAAATCTTTTTTAAGTTCTTTTGCCAATATTTTTATGGCAAATGCAAGCACATCAATGTTTCTGAGGAAGAAGAAAATCAACTTTACTGCCAGTTTCACCAGCAGTGATTTATCCCCTGTGCAGTTTTTTGTAGTTCCCATTGTCTCCCACAAAGTTAGAGTAATGTGTAATTTTTGAAAAATTTTGTGCAATGTTTCCTAGTAAATGCTATTTGCCATCATCCTTTTGACAGATTCAATATTGTGTGTGTTATAGAAGAGATCAGACAAAACATGAAAGATGAATTGTAGGGCAAAGTATCACTCAGCAACAGGCTGTCTGGAAATGGTGATGGTCAGTAAACAGTTAAACATTGCTTCCCCAAAGAAGGCTATTAACAAGCTCATAGTTCCCTACAGGTCCTTCTTCTGGCATGCCATCAGCTTCTTGCCTAAGACAATATTTTTGGGTCATTATTGCTTTAGAGGCCCACTGCATACTTTTGCAATATAGTGACTCAGCAATCACGTCCTCCCTATCTGTAGAATCAAGACTGAAGAGAGAAAGTAGTTGTGTGATTTCATGTCCCCATCATAAAGACAATGATTATCTTAGACACGACCTAGAGTAATCTATTCAATTACTTCTGAAGTGGCAAGTAACTGGCTATCCCTTATGGTAGGTAGGGCAAAAAGACAATTCAGTACTTTTTCGTTGTTTCTACATACTAATTATTAAACTTGTCCATTTATTAACTTCACTTAAATCTCAGTTCTGTATTTATCATATATAGCATAAATTTACATTTTCAGCTCTACAAAAGTTCTTTGCAACCATTTATGCACAAAACTAAACATGATGTTCTGCAGACTGTTGTAACATTTAATCATATTTTTGAAGGATTTTTTTTTTTCTTCCTTTGGGTATTATCTAATCTTGTGGTTTCTGGCTGGGAATCTTAGTCTTGACATGTTTCTCATGTCCAGGTAATATGTCCATTCATCTGTTTCAAACATAATTTCAGAGTATTGAATCTGCTTTGGCAGAGAAAAGCAAAAGACTTTGTCAGTGTTCCTAGGTAATTTCCATATTCAGATACCTTTTGTTACAGGTAGGACTGCATTAAACACATCAGGATATCAACAAAAAGGAAATAAAAGTTATTTTAGGAAACAAGGAAGAATTATCATCCACAGCTTGTTTTTTGTTTTTCATATCATACTGTGCCTATTCTCAAATCTCCATAGACGCCTATAAGCAGTGTAGTCAGCCCCAATATGTGACCTGGCACTCCAGAAGCCATAGCACTGGTGAGTTTTCATATCTGTCTAGACTTAACTTGTCTGGATTTTTTTCCTATTAATTCACTCCTTTGAGTCATGAATAAAGACTCGTGCTATTCTTCATGTTTCTTTACACATATTATGACTTCTCTGTTTTTTTGGGTTTTTTTTAGTTAACCTTAAATATGTACTGTTACACACAGAAATACACATGCTGTGTACTATTTCTTTTGTCCAGATTGTGCCAAGTCACTGGCCCTAGGATTCAAATGACAGAAAAACTGTTATAAGTAGGGCTGTACTTTTGTAGCAGTGAGTTCACTTTTCTTTTCCTGGACATTTTCAAGCGGTGCTCAGTGACAGGACAAAAGGCATGGGTTGCAAACTGAATGACAAACTGAACATCAGGAAACATTTTTTACTGTGAGATTGACAGGATAGGCACAGGTTGCTCAGGGAAGTTGTGGAATCTCTCCCTCACTGGAAATATTCAAAAGTTGCTAGGATGTGGTTCTGGTCAACCAGCTCTAGGTGACCCTGCCTGAGCAGGACTTTTGGATAAGATTTCCAGAGGTGCCTTTCAACTTCAATCATTCTGTATTTCTGTGATATCCAGTGATGTGAAATAACCCTAAGAAGATACTATTGAGAAATCGAACAGTGCTCTAGTTGTCACTGGTGTCTTGGGAGGTATTATTCCATCTTAAAGTAAAACTCTAGCATTTGGTCAAATATTTCCTTCAATCTTTGAATTTATAGGCCTACATGGGATTGAGCCCCTTTAGACTCCCTTTACAATTCAGTGGAAAGAAACAGGCACTTTTTTAAATGAAGATCAATTTGTCCTTTGATAGATGTGTATTTTTAGTGCATAATTCACCTTAGCCTAAAATGCCAGTCTTTCCATTGACTATAAAGCAAGCTTACCCTTGGTGTAGACATCTGCTGACCAAATCGCAATGGTTCAGATAATGTGCCCCTAAGTTATTGTAACTCTGAAAATACAATTTTAGTGATTTGTGGCCAAAAATATTCCTAGTGAATACTGGTGAATGAAAATGTGCTGTGCAAAACAAAATAAAAGCTCATTTTCATGCTTGCATATAATTAAGAAGCCAAAAAAAAAGTTTTGTTACTCAAAGTAACAGTCATGACACTCATTGTATTTATATATCAAAGACTATTTGCAATGGCTTGGCAGAAAGGATTTTTAAGCTTGTTTTTTTTTGTTGTTTGTTTTTGGGTTTTTTTGAGTGATTCTGTGCTGGTCAATCAGAAACCAGATATGAACTGAAGAACTGATTTATCTCAACTCTAGTCTTCCTTGCTCTGAGAACAACATTCTCTGTATCATTGAACAAAGATAATTCAGACATGGATTTCTGACACAAGATAGAAGAAACAATAAACCTAAAACAAACTGCAGAAGTGGCCTCCTGTTGTTTGAATGGAGTTTTTGACATGTTGATATGAGCTTAGCTGTGAAAACTCAGGAGTGTTCTGTGAAATTTTTATATGAAGAAAAAAAATAAATACTGTTCATTAAAAACAAAGTATTGTACATGTGATAAGATTCAGAACAAGAGGTGTTTATTTATTAATTATTAGGCATTATTTATATCCCTTGAAATAACTCAAAAGCACCCTTTTTTTCACTGAGTACTGTTGATGGATAAATTTCTCTACAAATACGTAATTTCATGTATTCACTGAAAATGGTTATGGTTATGTTGCCCATAAGTACTGTGTCCATGCCAAGGTGATGAAAATGGGAGCAGAAGTGGGGGCCTATGTGAGGAGAGTTAAGGACTGTCCCAGGCCAGTCACAGCTGGTTCCAGTCGCCTCCAAAGGACCAACTATAAGGCATGGTTGAGACCCTCAGGCTAGAGGTCATGCAATGGAGAAAGGAGCTAAATATGTTAATATTATTTTTATTTTCTAATGTTCTCTTCTGTGTTTTATTAAACTGAAATCGCTTGCAATAATTTTCACTAAACATCAATTCAGTTTTACACCATGAAATTACCCAGTGTGAGAAGCTGCTCTATGAATATCAGGATAAATTATTCTCCTAATTATAGTTTTCTTGGCTACTGATTAACATACTTAAATAACTGGGTTACAACAGAAAAAAAAATTGAAATCAGTGGTTGATCTTTATCTCTTGATGCATATTATCTAAGAATTAAACTTATAGATAATGTTTGAAATTATATTTAAAACAAATTGTGTTTCATTTATAGTGTCCTCACTCAACTGGGAACCTTTTAATGCATATGCCACATGCAATAAGCCAAATAATAATGGTCAAGGTCCCTCAAAGATTGACAAATCATGTCTTTAAGGAAACAACTGAGTAAATTGAAATATTTAATCAACTTCTGTCAGTTTTAAGGCTATTTCATATTATAAAATTAAGCAACTCAAAATATTTGCAAACACTAAAAGAGTACCAAAACAATCTGCTGTAACAAATCAGAAGTCTTATATGTAGTAGAACCCTACAAAGTATTTATTAATGGGGGATGGAAAAAAAAAAGTGTTTAATTAAATGGTGGAAGATGTTTTTTCTGTAATAACATCCAGGCTTCATTCAATCTAGAGATAGATGCAGTTCTAGTCTTATAGAAGACAAATGTGGGTATTACAGCCTCCACCAGTTAGTGCACATTTTGGGGATTGTTGCCTTAAAGGACTGAGGAAAAAAAAAACTCCAGGCAAATTTAATAGGAGATAAGATAAAGAGAGCAGAAGCTTTAATAAGCCTCCAGGCCCCAGGAATACATATCCATGCGCGCGTCCTCTGACCCTGGTTCCATGATTTTATAATAATGTCCATCCAATCCCATTCTGCCACCCCCCTCAGTCCTGCCCCGTTCCTCCTCCAGCACACCCCATTGGGAATTGAGTCTGGGGGTTTGGGACCCCTCTTTCAACATCTCCATCTTCCTCACAGCACATCAGGTCCTTGGAGGCCTTCCAAAGTCCTAGATTTGGAGATCCTTCTGTCTATGTTCTTATCTTCTTGCGCAGTCCTCATAGTGTCTGCAATTCTACCTTGAAATGAAGACTGAACAGCTACTGGAATTTTGAGGGATTGATATAGGATGGAGGTGGTATGTGTAAACATTAAGCTACTGAGCTACTTTAAATCTACAACTTCTAAAATCTACAAAATTAAAAAATCAAAAATCAAAAGCCCTGAGGCATCAGATATTGTAGATGATTGCTGTCTGACAGTGCTTTTCCAAACTTGTATAAATTAATAATCTCTGCACCATTATAACCTTACACAACTGACAATTGCTTAATATATCAAGAAGAGATGTATAAAATCATGGAATCATAGAATTATTTGTGTTGGAAGGAGCTGTAAAAGTCATCCAGCCTAACCCCACTGCTATGGACAAGGACATCTTTAATTAGATCAGGTTTTCCACAGCCCTGTCCTTGAGTGTTTCCAGGGATGGAGCATCTACTACCTCTCTGGAAAACCTGTTTTAGTTTTTCAAAACCCTCATTGTAAATTCTATCTTGTATCTAGTCGAAATCTGCCTTCTTTTAGTTTAACATCATTACCCCTTGTTCTATTGCGATGGTCCCTACTAAAAAATCTGTCCTCATCTTTCCTATAATCCTCCTTCAAGTCTTTCTGAAGCCTTCTCATCTCCTGACTAATCAACCCCAACTCTCTTGGCCTGTCTTCACAGAAGAGATGTTTCAGCCTTTCATAATTTTTGTGGCCCTGCTCTGGAACTGCTTCAGCAGATCCACATCTTTCTTGTACTGAGAACCTGAAGCTGAATGCAATACTCTTACTGGGGTCTCACCAGACAGGCATAGAAGGGCAGAGTTCCCTCCCTTGAACTGCAGCCCACACTTATTTTGATACAGTTGGCTTTTTGGGCTGCAAACACACATTACATGTTTTGTTTTAAAGTCTTCCAGAACAGAAAATTTTGTACTTTGAAGCACCCTACACTCACTTTTATATATATTTTTATGTACTAAATATTTATACTCCATTTTACCTTCTGAATAAAGTTGACTTTTGTTCTCAGATTTATTTAATTTCTCTGGTTTCCTTTTGCCACCTCATGCCATTGTTCTGGCTCAGACATTTGTTACTGAACATAAGCATAGCAATTTAGATAAAATATGAATTTACTTTCTGCATGGATACCTAAATGCAAAGAACAAGCAAAATCTTTTATTTCAGATTCTTGGCTAATTGCTATGATAAATATGGGACAGACTTCCATTCGTGTCCTTAAAACAATTAATTGATTGTGAATGACTCTGAAATTCCTGTGATATTTTAGATTTCTAAAACAGAATAAACTAATCAAGTTGTTTTTTCACTTGTGACTTTTTATATTTTAGAATCTGAAACTGTGACAGTGCTAGCAGGCATTAAACTACACAAAGCAAAATGTAGCAAAATGCAGTTACCAGACTTTCTTTTCCAGACCAATGTCTATTATGAAGCTCTTTTTATTTCACAGACAAAATGCTTATTAAAAGAACCCCAAAACAAAACACAATAAAGCATAAAACTATGTGTGTAGAACACAATAAAACCAGAAATAATACTCAGGGTATACGTGAAAAAAATCAGTGCAGTGACACATACCATCATGTACTCCCATATTGCAAGGGATTAAAGTGGAGGGTATTCAGAAAAGTTCTTATTCTAGTCAAACTCAGAAAGCATTATTCTATGTAATTTGTGTACTCTCAGTGCCCTACATAAACACCATTACAGACAGCAGTTTCTTCCAGTTCTGTCTTCAACTGATTTTCATAAGGTCTCATTCTTCTCCTAATTGTTAATTTGTTCCAATTTGTAGCAGGCTAAATTAAATACTGACAAGCAGAAATGTAGGACTTACTTGTTTTTTGTTTGTTGGTTTGGGGTTTTTTTGTTAACTGTTGTAACTGGTAATATTCTATTGAAAATAAGCTAAACTTACAGTACGTGTGTTATGTCATCTCTCATCTAATGAGGTAATCTAGAGAGGGCAGTAGCAGTGCTTATACTTTAGTTCACCTTATTCCAACATTATCTACAGAGAGAGTATGATACACAGATTTATACCATCATTGTTTGTTGCACTAGAAAATCAATTTCTTAAAGAACATTGTCGCTGTACATTCTCTATTATTTCTGTTATCACTTGCTTCCAATATTATTGGCAATCTGTGCTGCACAAAAGGAGGTCACTCCTGCCGAGAAAGACCTTCTGGTATACAGGAGATGCTTAGTTGTAAGCATTGACATTTTGCATAAGAACAACTGACTGGACAAATAATTTTAATGGCCAGGGAGTCAAAGAAAGATCTGACCATTGAGTGATGACTATTACTTTATCTGACACAGACAAGCAAGACAGTTGTAAGGTGATAGAGATAGTTGTTATATCACAGAGGATTTCCAAGTCAATATGATGATTGGACAAAAAAATAAAAAATATAAAAGGAGATAATGACGGGGGGGTTTTTCAGCCTAAAACTGTGAAAGATATTTGGAAGGGAAGAAGATGACAAAGAAGGCAGTTTATTGAGCATAACAGCACACAGACATTCATTGACGTTGTGCAGTCCCAGTTTGTAACCTCAAAAACAACAATGTTAAGTCAGGTGATGTTATATTTTATTACTTGAGATCAGTAAAAAAGAAAAACCATTGCTCATGTAGTGAAATGAAGACTATGAAAATTTAAGAGTTGTTAGAGATACACATATTACAGACAGGATCTTTTTGAATGAAATTTTAATCCCACCTTTGTTCTGTATTTTGACCTTCATAGTGTCTTTTGGCCTTGTTAATAACATGAAAAAGTCCATGTCTTGAAACAAAACTATTATTTCCTTAAGATGAAAGAAAATAATCTTGAACATAACATTTGAAAAATCATGAGTTATTGCCTTTACAAATTCTTTGCTACTGCAATGGAAACTGCTTTCTCTAAGGTGCAAGGAGCTTGGACCAGAGACTGCTGTTTGATTGCCCAGGCTTAGCAATTAATGGTTTTATCTCTTTAGCTTCTCCCACCCAGCATTTATCTCTTCAAAGCACTTTTTTTCATTGCAGACTCTAATCTACCCATTCTTCATCCATTCTCAAACATCACTCAAATATACTATTACCTGTGACAGTACTATGTATCGCTGCCTCTGAAAGCCAGTTGAATGGGGATTTAGGTTATTGGCATACTTTTGGCACTGTGGTCCACAATACTAACCCAAAATTTCCTAATGATTCTACAGCCTAAACTTTTCTGCTCCAAATACCCATGAAATAGAATTGAAAAAATATGACCAATGAGTTTATTTACCTGAAACTATTACTCCTAGCAGCTCACATATACAGGATTTAACAACAGTTACTTTTAATAATAAATCATTTCTGGGGGGGAAAAAAAAAGAAAACTAAGTTCAATTATATTAATCCTGTAGCAAATACAGTAAAATGACTGTATTTTTTTAAGTAATCCTTTTATATCAAGGTAGTATTGTTTTCAGCATAGTTTCCCTTGAAACTAAAATAATAAGAAAGTAAAATGAAATCACATTTAACACATTAAATTCGTTGATCCAGACATCTTCATATGGGTCTACATAAAGAACTAGCCATTGAAGAACAAATCTCTATCTCTTGTATGTGAAGATTGGGACGTAACCATCTGAAGTACTACGCCTTTCACCTCCAGACTTTCAGTGGACATCTTCAAGGTCATGGACCTGTTGTACAGTATGGCAAGAGCCAGCTGGCACTCAATACAGTTGACACAAAAAAAAAAAAAAAAAAAAAAAAAAAAAAAAAAAAAAAAAATTT
>VWZG01008646.1:14962-25220 GCA_013396735.1 Grallaria varia
AAAAAAAAAAATCTGTTGGCATTGTTTTGCAATGATTCTCAGTTCAGATAATTATGACAACTGAGTCCAAGGATGACAAAAGCTAAATATTTTGTTCCTTAAAAAAATATGTCATAAGACTGGATATTGTTGTATTTTGAATGTACATAACTGTAATGTGACCAAGACTGTGTGTGTCAATTGAAAAATTAAAGGTAATTATGGATCAGGAAGAAGAACAATTAATCTCTTAGGTCTTTCCTCCATGATTAAACCTCTGAAGCATTCTAAGAAAGATGTTGTCTTAAGTATATTTTGCTAATAACAGTCATATTGGAAAATAAAAGAAGTTTCTTTCTTGATTTAGCTGCATGTATTTAACATACGCCACCATTTGCATGAAAAATTCAGCAACTTGATGAAATACAGGAAAGGTCACAGAAGCCTCTTTCAATTCAATTACAATTCTCAGCAAACTGGAATTTTCTTTGACTCATATATTTCCTGGAAGATAGAAAACTCAAAACAGAAAGTAGTTTTAAAATATTATTTTGGAAATTATGTGTATGTAATGGTATGCAAATGAGTGGGCTTGTTGAATTATCTACGTTTCCTCAGTCTGTTTTTGAAAGCCATGCCTTCCAATCTAAAATCTCAAACTCATGAAATTATTTGAGAACAGGTAACAAATTACTTAGATAGGCAAAGACTATTCTGAATATTCTGTATTTAACTGCCATAAAATTGTCCCTGCACAACCTGTATATAACAGTATACCAGAAGGTCTTTTTTTCCTCTGGAATTTTATTTGGACATCACCTCAGGTTTGGTGGTCACAGTACTTATCATATATCCTAATTTGTAAAAGGTAACAAATACATGCCTGGTTCTCCTGCTCTCAGGGGAATTACATGTTGAGAATGTAATTTAATTCTTCCTTTAAAACCTTAGAAAAAGCAAAAATTCTATCTATTAAAAGTCTGGGCTTCATAACTTTCTTCTATTTTAGTGAAGACAGCAACATTGTTGATGTACCACATTGCAAATGAAAAAAAAAAAAAAATCAAATCTAAATAATGAATTAGAAAATCTTTTTTTCTTATAAGAATATGATTTTATTCTCAGCAGTTAAAATATAATTATCAAATAAAGCTGGGATTGTTGTTGCATTTGGGAGTGATTTTTACTGTATTTTTATTATCTCTGTAATTTTCAAAATGTTAATGTATGCATACATTTGCAGATGAAGTTTATTAAGTTAATTATCTATCCAGTTTTATCTAGTGAAATTTCCATTTTAGTTTTTTGCTGGATTTTACTGGGATAGTTAATTATTGTATTGGTAGATGTGACCTTATTCCTTAGCACAGAGGGGGATACATATTTATTCACAGAAACAGGCTTTTATATCCTAAACTAGATAATAAAAGTCTTGTATTCTGACAGTGCACACTACTACATTTCATTTTAGAGATGTGGCATTATCTCAGTTATATGCATATACCAAAGAAAATAATTGGTTTTATAAAGCAGAAAAAAAGTAAAGAAAAAAATCCCAGGACAGTGTGAAAGAATTTCAGACCCCATGTTGTTCAACAAGTGTATGATAAATTGCCTAGAAGACAGAGATAATCACTAACTACAAATACCAATTTGCTACCAGTTCAGAATAATGCTAGTTTTGATATCTTCAAATTTAACTTTTTTTTTTGCTTGTGTTGTCTCTAATATCTGCTTTTGAAATTTCTTTCTATAGCAATATTTAGTGAAGAAATTCTGACTTTGTGGAGGTTTTTTTAATACATTTGTGTGATGGAACTCAGAATGTTTAGACTTTATGCAAAGACAGCTACTGTTACTCTAATTTTAAAATAAATTAGTAATATTGCAAATGAAAGAGATTCTATGATTCATTACTGTGTAAACACATTTCTGAGCTATAATTAGTACATGGGCTTAGCTATAGATTACTGAAATTTTGTGTCATATCATAATTGTTACACAAAAGTAGCTCTAATTATGTCATTAAGAACTCAGACACACAGAATCAAAGAGTCATTTAAGTTGGACAAGACCTTCAAGGTCATCAAGTCTAATCTTTACCCAATCACCATCACGTCAACTAGACCACAGCACTGCCATGTCCAGTCATTTCTTGAACATCTCCAGGGTTGGTGACTCCACCACCTCCCTGGAAAGTCTGTTCCAATGATTAACAACTCCTTCTGTATTATGTATCAGGAATTCTTCCTGATATCCAGCCTGAACACAGCTTGAAGCTATGTCCTCTTTTGTGATGGACTGAATGTAATTAAGTCTTAAAAATTGTCAAAATCATAGGAAGACTTTTGTCAAACTGCAAGGAAACTTGTCTGTGACCACCAAGATGTCCACCCTTCCCAATGTCTCCTGAATATAATTTGGACTGTGGCTGGGAACTTGAGATAGGATTATTGCCTAATCATCCCAGGCCTAGGAGAGGTAAACAGTGCTCAGGTAAGAATGTCTCTGTGTTAAAAATCAGCCCTAGCTGAGCTCACTGAGTGGTGGGGAAGAAGGGTTTTGCGTGTGTGATGGCAAAATCTCTCCACATCAAACCAAAGGATTAACTCCTCATGCCCCCCAGAAAGACCACTACACACTGAACATTCGTGTGACAGGCAGCTGAGAAGGGGTTATAAACCATCAAAGACACCCAAAACACCCTCTGACTCATTCCTGAGGCCTTCTACCACAAGAGGATTGCACATGATCCAAGTGAGGTAACAAATCCAGAGCCTGAGACAAGAGACTGCAAAGCTGTGCCCCCATCTCAGGGGAGGTGCCTGGCATCTCCTGAATGCATATTATTCGACTAGATTCTATGTTTTGGGGGACCATCACCACCAAGAAGACCAGAAAAACTAGACTGATGGAACATTGCCAGGTTACATGGAGTGGTGATACATTTTCTATTTCAATCTCTCTGTCATTTTCTTCCTCCCATCCTTTCCTATTTATTTCTATTCCACTTGAGGTGTGGCTTCATCAGTGCAAAAAATAAATAAATGAAATTGTCATAAACCAGTTTTTGCAAACCACATACCAACCATTCTTTGGTTTTGGTCCATCAGCCTGTCCAGTCTTTCTATAAGAAGATTCATATGAGCTGACTTCTATTAATATCTTCTACTTCCAAACCTCTAACCT
Source organism: Grallaria varia (assembly GCA_013396735.1). Taxonomy (NCBI): domain Eukaryota; kingdom Metazoa; phylum Chordata; class Aves; order Passeriformes; family Formicariidae; genus Grallaria; species Grallaria varia. Next base: position 18,131 of record VWZG01008646.1, read on the forward strand.
CTCTAATACATTGTCAGAAGCATTCCCCTCTTTTACATTGACATGTAAAGGGAATGATGTGGGGACTTGCTAAGTCTGGAAACAATGGGTTATATATGGACATGAACACTGTCAGCAACTGCTAAAAAACCCCACAATAAACATACTTGGAAAGTTTCTTATTTTTGTTAAGCTTTTCCTTGGTCTTGCAAAACTATATTTGTTGGATAGAAAGCATTGCAATGGAAAAATCACTCCATGGCAGCTACAAAAGAGTAAAAGCACTGGAAAGGCAGCAGAGACAGAAAGGCTTTGGGAAGCAACCCACTAAGGTCCTACCTAATCAAACGACTTTGTTCCCTGTCAGGTCCGCTGCCTAGCTCCCATGTTTAACTCATTTCCAAGTATTATTCTGAAATAAACTCTCCATCTTACTTTGGGACAAAACCCAAGTGAAGCCCTAAAGATTGCTTGCATCAAATACTACTCCTTTCCAGCAGCAAGGAGGAGTCTGTACCAGTTTTCTCCCTCTGTGATGAATCTACACAGTTCTCTATGTAACCCCAGTAGGAATTGTATCTCAAATATCTCTCTGTGAAGTAAGTGCTGTCCTATAAATCCCAAGAAACACATATTCTTAAGGTCTTCTTCCAAATACGTCTCTGAAAGTTGAGGTATAGTCCTTCTCTCATTGTTAGCTGCTATGAAGTTTAAAAACAACTAATGGCGTAACATAATAGGTCAATGTGACTCCATATTCGACTCTTGGTTTGACTTCTCCACAAACTCATACAAAAGAAGATAAGTCTTACTCACAAAGTATTCTGAGCTGGAAAAGACCCACAAGAGTCACTGAGTCCAACTCTAATGAATGGCCTGTACCAGGATCAAACCCAGGATGCTGGTGTTATTAGCACTATGATCTAACCAACTGACTTAATCTCAGGTTTTGACCTACGCCTGACAGCATTTTGCAGTAAGAGCTAAATAAAACCGGTGGAAAGCTAGAAGGGACATGGAAGATCTTACAGCCTGGTCCAGAAGCTCCTGGTCCAGAAGCTCCAGGCTTTACCAGGCGTTATACTTCAGTTTCAGGCTTCAAGAGATTTCACCCACACAAAGCCCTGTAAAGCCATTGGTTCTTTGATACCTCGAGTTCACATCTGGAGAATAACTACACATTTATATCTAAAAAATTTCTTTTGATTTGGTGAGAAAATAGGTGTTTGGGCAAAAAGGGTCATACAGAAAAAACACGCAAATTCACAAAAGCATTAGAACAGTTCACCAGGACTAGCAAGCATTGCTATAGAATAGAAAAGCTTTGTTACACCCAGCCAACACAAACTCCATGCTACTTAAGTGAGGTACCTACAACTGAAGTTAAATACAGAAAATAGTAGTTTAGGTTACCCACAAGAGGAAGAAAAGAATGAAGGAAGAGAGAGTAGAGTAAGAGAAGAAAGAATAAAGAGAGGAAAATAGAGGCGAGAAAAACATAGTTACCACTCTGAAGGTCACATGTTGACAGGCTCAGAAGAGCAGGCCGGGACAAAATGGAGGCCTTTTGCTGCCTCTGTATCTGCTCTGGTCCCAACAGCCAAAACCCCCAGGTGGAGCTTCTGACCCCTCGGCCACTCTGGGGTCCCAGGCCAGGGTGAGGGGCTGTGTTCTTACTGTCCCTGCCAGTCCAAGCTGGGTCAGGGCCTCCAGGAGCTGTGGGGTGTTATGATTTTCTCAGACTGTTTGTGACTGGCAGCTGGTCCAAGGTTTCTCCATGTGGGCTCCAGGGACTGCCGTGAGGGATGTGATGTCACCCCATCTCCATGAGGGTTAACCCATTCCTTCATTCCCCTGCCACACACACACAAGGTGGTTCTGACTCAATAATCACTGATCTGGTGTGTAACAGAGGTGCTGCAGTTTAGAGCTGATGACAGATACACCCCTGCAAGAAGGCTAGGACAAACCCAGCCTTGTCACTATGGGAGACTGACACCTAACCATCAAGAGGACCTCTGAAGTAAACAGAGGTCCTGGTATGTATAATAAACTAGTTTTTGCTGTTTTCAGGTCCTTTTGTGTGAAATACTATTGCTCAAGATGAGTTGCTATAGTGCTTCACAGAGAAAAAAATAAACTATTTGGTGAAAGTAACACAAATGACAATGCAAAATTCATACTTTTTAATCCTGAAAGATTATGCTTCCTTTCTCAAATATTGTTTAATTTACATATCAAAAAGTGGTTTTGAAAGATAAGAAACATTCCAGGAAAAAAGAAGGAACTTCTCTGAGATTGTGAAAATAACATGTCAGATATTATGATGTTAACTGCGAGTCAAAAACATATTTAATGAGAAGTAGAGAGGGATTATCAGCTCATTTCCATGAACAAACCTATTTTACATCCATTTTGATTCTGATTTATTCAAACAGAATTTAGTATTATATAATACAAATTTAACATTCATCTGCCTATTGAATTCTGTTGGACAGGAAATGAGCAGCTTTCATATTATCAATTTTTATCATGAGCAGTGTGAAACCTATAGCTGAGGTCACAAGGACTATTTTAGACATTTGTTTCCCCATAAAACAAATTGCACCCAGCAAGTTTCTGTTTTGTTTGAATATAAAGAAAGTTTGAGTTATGTACTAGTGAATAAATATGCTTATTTTAGGCTTAAAGAATCTTAGCAGGCATGTCTGAACCTTCTAAAAGGGTATGTCTTAGATACTCAGGAGTGTACTTCCAACTAGGAGTTTACTGTTGCAGACAGGACCGAGACTATGACTTCTCCAGTTACAGGGGAGGGAAAAAAAAAGAAAGCAAGAGAAAGAAAAACAAACCAGAAAAAAGCAGCAAAGTGAACTTTCTTATGTCTCCCTTGAAGTTTTAAAATGTCACGAAGAATATAAAGGCTATTGATGGTTTTAACTAGGATATTATATTATGTTCAGATATATCAACGTATTTTTCCAAGTCATTAGGATAATATAAACAAAGGTTCAGTTGGTTTCATCATAAATACTTATTACAGAAAATAATTGTTAGATAGAATAATATTATTAAATTTTCATTTCAAAAAATGACTTACAAACATTAAGAACCTTTAATGGATGGTAATATGAAACATTGTGCTAAAGCAATGTGTGTTTTCTTAAAAGAGTATATGTGCCTGCTATACTCAATATATGACTTTAAGTTACGAAGTGTACTATAGAGTGCCATATAATTTGATAAATATAAAGAATTATGTACCCAAAACTGCACACACAGTATAAGTAATTTCCCTGAGGAGACTGATGACATAATGATAAACCTCAAGAACTCCGCTCAAATGATTTGTTAATGTCACAAGTAGTCCCAAACGGAATTACAATTTCTTATGTACATACAAGTGTATGCAATTTTTATAAAATAAAGGAAATCATTCTTTCTGATCAACACTACCAGTTTAAAATTAAATGCAAGCAATATTTTCTCCTTGCTGTTCCCTTAAACTGCTCTCCTTTCTCCTCTTCTCCAGTCAACTTTTGTCACTTTCTCATTCCACTGTTTTTTTCTGCTTCTTTTCCCCTTGTTCTCTACCCATACTTCTCAATCCTCTTCAGAAAATAATATTTTCAATCAGTTCCACTTATTGCTATGAATTTCCCTAGGAGAGGACATGAATCAGTAGTAGATTAATCTTATTTAGAATGTTCAATGCACTACTAATAAAACTATTGAATATTCACAGAAGAGACATTTCTTTGCAGAAGGAAGTACATTTAATATTCTTTTCCCTCAATTATTTCTTATATAAGGACTTAAAAAAAGAGAACAGATTTCCCTTCCTGTCTCTACCTCCCAGAACGTGTAGTTAATACATTTCCTTCACTAACAGAAACCAGCCACTATTTTAGAATTTTAAGGAAATAATCTCAGAATTCACTTTAAACAAGTTACTTTCACCTCTCACAATCCATAATACCAAGAAACACCACACCTGAAATGAGTATTCAATATTTGATTATTTGCTCTAAATTAGGGAGCAAATACACTGCTTTGTATTTGAAATTAAATGTTTTTGTTACTGAAATATTTTTACTGCCTAAAATATTTTTTAATTTAAATGGCAGCCATCTGTTCCAATCAGAATACAATTCAGAACATTACCTGTGGCATGCATACATTATAGTAATCTTCTAAAAGAGTAAAATTGAAATATTAAAAAATCCTTATGCATCAAACCCGAACTCTTACTGTATTAATCATATCATAAACACGTATGATGGATAGGTTCTCCTTACCTTTTCCCTTAAATCTTATAAAACTTATTGAATCTCAGATAAAATGTTATTGGTTTGCTTTTTTTTTTTCAAAGTTAGAATTTAAGTTGCGCATACTTGCCTAGGACCATGCAATTCTTTAGGTTTCATTCAGGTTGTTAGAGATGACAGGAAAAAAAAACACCTGAAAAGGTGAATTAGATGGAATTTCTGCCTTGTGAAATTACATTTTGAGCCTGTGCAGTGGATTTTTTTAGGTGAGGCACAGTGTGTGCAGAAATGGCCCCACCCTTTAGTCCTAAGGTTCATCTGCCAGGGCCTAGCAAGCTTGGACGGTGGCAGCGAAGTCCTCAGGATGTAGGTTTAGTTAGAGTGTCCTTCTCTTAGATGGATGGCCTTACAGGGCTAAGCGAGCTCCATCTGCCTGGGTTTGGAGTTAGAGTTGTCCTTCTCCTAGGATGGTTGCCGGGAGGCTGGCGAGCCCATCCTGCCCGTGAAATTATACTAAAATATCTAGGATTCTTCAGTTTGGAAGGCAGATCACTGAGTGTAAGCAGGACTGAAGTTTACAGAATCATGAAAGTAGAGGTTAAGATAAAGCTATTATTCACCAAATGTTGCAGTGGTAAACCTCTAAGGATATTTGATGAAAGGACGACAAAATGAATTTAGAACACATAGAATGAATTTCTTCTGTTATACATCAGGTGGTAGTGAGCTTTGGGAACTTCCTTTGCCACGTGACTTTTTGGTGCTAGACACCATCAACAAGTTCAGAAAGGGGTTAAACAAACTCGTGGCCAACAGGTTCCTAAACAAAAAGACAGAGATTTGCCCTCTAATATTCATACTACAACAGCTGTGAATGATCAGAGGAAGAATCGGGGAAAGAAAAGAAGAAAATTATCAAGTTCTACTGCTCTACCCAAGCAGTACCACTTACTCCAAATATCAGAGATAAAAGGTTTAGGGTGGTTTGTTTCTTTGTCTGATCCGGGTATGGATGAGCAGTAATGAAAGAAGAGATTAAGAGAACTAACAGGAGAAAAGAGAGAGGGAGGAAGAGAGAAGGAGTAAAGAAAGATATTAGCTACTGGTGAGAGTCTTTCCCATGGTAATGGCCAGAGGAGAGAACAAAGAAGAATAATGTTTTCTTTGTCTTATACTGAATTAAAAAAAGAAAGGAATCTTGAATGAATACCATAAAGACAAAATAATATGTATATATGAATACCTGAAGGATTTAAAAATAAAGTAATATGAGTAAAAGTTTAAGATAAAAATGAAATTCACACTGAAAATGTTACTGTCATCTAGGATGGAAAATGAAGATTCTATTGAATGAAATGAAAAACTACTCTACCTAAACTGAATCCTCTTAAATGGATTTCAAGAAGTCCAACTTAGTCTACATCACAGCATTAAGGACTAGTTTAACAAATGTAATAGAAAACAAGTGCAATAATTAATTACTTATTTAGATAATAAAAATCTGAATTCCTTTGGAAACTGATTATATTAACTTTTCCAGTTATTGAAGCTACAAAGAATTCACATTTTATACATCCTGCATCATTAACTAAGATATAAATTCAAAAATTTAATAAATTACAAAAATTCGGCTTGTAAACTCAAACAAATTTGTACCACATATTAAAAACAAAAGACTTAGTTGGGAAAAAAATTGTATATGAAGCATTTTTATGCCCTTAATATTAGGTATTAGCATGCTATATTTTTTCAGAAAATTAACTACAAAGCGAACATACTTTTCGTTAACTGTTTTTCAGCTAATTTCTTAAAAATAATGCAGTCCTAAATTTACAAATGTTTTCTGTGGCTATGCAAAACCAAACCTCAAAGGATGAATCATCTCTATGATATAAAAGTAAAGTTTTTCACCTCCAATCTATTATTTATTTTTGAGAAAATGATTGCAAATAGTCTGCATGATATCTTTATTTATAATATTTCATGTGTGAGGCCTCTTATTTAAGAAGACCAAGAACTGGATTGAAACAAAATGATGAGTACAGAAAATCTAATGCTATCATATCTTACAAAATAATCTGAAGTATGTTGTGCAGTAGAACTCATAAATTGCTGTCAATATTTTTTTTACAGTTAATTAAGCTTTTTATTCAAATTTGGATAAAACATATCAAGAAAACATGGATATATTAATTTCTACTTTTTTTTTCCTTCTGATTGGTAATTCAGGAAAATAAAAGATTTGCGGCAAAACAAATTCCCATGAATTAATTTATCAACAAACAGAATCACTTTTATTTATTTATTTATTATATTCTTATAAATTATTATGTTGCAAACTCCATCAACCATTTACAGTTTTATGTGGAAATAGTATCTTTTTAGCTTTGAAACTAATATAGTTCTTTCAAATAATAGTCCAATGCAGTCTCACAAAACTTATGTTTTCCTAATGCTTTCCTAATGTTTTCCTATTCGAGACTTAGAAATTCTTACTGAAGCTAAGAATAGAAGCACAGTGCAGCTACATGCTTTTAAAATTTTGTATCTTCTCATTCTGCTGTTTAGAATTTGAAAAGACTTTTTCCAGCTTCTTGTTTTATTCATGCAGCTAATACACATGGATCTAAATGCATGCAGGTAAATGGGAGGAACTTATTAAATCTCACATAAACTTCTGTTCTGACAAAATTGGCTAAAAACAAACATTTCTCATTCTGTAACTTGCAGATACAAACTATTGAGCCACCAGTAGACAAAACACACACACAAAAAGATATTTTGAAAGAAGGGGCATTCTTAAATGTCACCTTTCAGAAACTGAAATTAATTAAAAAAAAAAA
>VWZG01008649.1:6363-27961 GCA_013396735.1 Grallaria varia
CTTTATATTAACCCACCAATTTGTGTCTTATGACGCCCATGTGACACCCCAGAACAAAATCTGTGGAATACTTGAGAAGACCAAATTTCTCATGAGTTGCGCTGTTATTAAGAGGAATTCATAATTCCTATTTGATTTTAAATAGTTCAGTATTTTTCTGAGCAGAGACAATGAAGGAATTTGTTAAGAACAGTATTTCTGATTAATCATGAGACAGCCACCCACAGGAGAGATTACCAGGGGGAAATTTTCCTTCCAAACAGTTTTATTTTTACATATGTAAGTGGCTTTGTGTTTTCAAATATGTCAAACTCATTCAGTAGCAACTGGTCCTGTTCAGGAGTGTTAGTGACTGGTTCATGGGGGAAAGGCTGTGGTTTGTGTCAATGGCCACAAATTTGGAACCAGTGACTCCAGTTCTCTCTTTGGACACAGGTTTCCCATATGTCTCTAGTCAAGTCACCCATGACTGAATTTCATAAGTCCCTGCACAACCCAGGCCTAGAAAGTCCATTTTCAGAGGTCATGTAAACAATAAAACTGAACTTTCAAAGGGGAATAATCTGAATTTTTCAGAATGTTACTCTGTGCACTGTAGAGTTGCTGGAGCTAAAATGCGCATTACAGGGCGACTGTCAAAAAAAATCACACTTATAATCATGCCCTTGCAGTACTGTCTGTCCTCTGCCATATGATCTGCTGTCCAGATATGTGATGTTTTGAAAGTAAACCATCAGAATGGCACATCTGTATTACACCCTTGTCCCAGCTTCATAAACATGTTGCTATACAAACAACCTAATGAGAAAACTCGATGGCTTACTGTTCTTCATATAATTTATGACTTTTTGCTAAGAACTGTACTTTTACTGTATTTTATTCTTTTCTCATGGGATCAAACAATTTCCTCTAAAGTGAGATATCTTCTGCACTACATTTATGGGGGTTTTTCCCCCCTGTGTTTAAATCTCAGATTTTAGTCTTGAGATTAGTGCTTTAAACTATATTGTCAATGCTGGGTAATAAGACATTATGGAGACAAAGCTTTTATTTGCATCAATAGATATTGTGCATGAACTCCAGCAAAAGGCAGACAGCTTATCTCTAGCTACTAGATCTGATTTCATGTATACTCCTCAACGTATAGATTAAAGAAGAATGTAAAAGCAGTTCCACAGAGGATTGAAGTCAATATCATGAAAGGGAGCGAGTAGACAAATCTTATTTCACTTACAAGTCCAACCCAGATGTCCCAGCTCAGCAAGGACATGGAGATGCTGGAGAGTACAGAGGAGGCACCAGGATGGGCAGAGGATGGAGCAGCTCTGCTGGGAGGGGAGGATGGGACAGCTGGGATTGTCCAGCCTGGAGAGGAGAAGCTTTGGGCTGACTTAATTGTGGTCTTCCAGGACCTGAAGGGGCTGCAAGAAAGACGGAGAGGGACTATTGAGAAGGGATGGAGTGACAGAACAAGGGGAAATGGTTTCACACTGATGGAGAGCAGATCTGGATGGGATATTGGGAAGAAATCCTTTCCTGTGAGGGTGGGCAGGCCCTGGCAGATGTTGGCCAGAGAAGCTGCGGCTGCCCCTGGATCCCTGGAAGTGTCCAAGGCCAGGTTAGATGGGGCTTGGAGCTACCTGTTCTGGTGGAAGGTGTCCCTGCCCATGGCAGGGGGTGGAACTGATGATCTGTAAGTTCCTTCCAACCCAAACGATTTCATGATTCCATGAAATTCTGTTGTATGGGTGTGGGTAGATTTAAAAACTACATTTAATTGAGAAGCAGTTTGTGGGTCTGGAGAGGCTTTTACTCCAACAAACAAATATTAGCTTTTCTTCTTTAAGTGTTTTTATATCTCAAAAGAAAAAAAATAAAAAATAGAAATAAAATAAAAATAGAAAAATGGCACTTATTGTACAACTGGCAACATAATGAAAATATTCTTCTTTAATCTTCACAGCAGACAAATGTAGCTAATATCTTGTGTTTTTCTAGACTCAGGCATCACTCTCTAGGTAGATCAGATATGATGAGTATTATGAACATTTTATCTCCAGCCCTGGCATTTGTCCATATTTATTACTTAGGAGTCTTGTATGTCTATGTAACAGCTCTAATTTTTCCCCTCTTTTAACCACTGAGCAGAGCACTACCATTGTTTTTAGAGTTTTCTACACATTTGCAGTGGCACTGAGATAATGAAAAACTGCTTTATTAGTATCAGGAAGTGCCAAGAAGTATTTATTATTAGGTACTCCTCTCTTAACATTTAATATTGGAAGTTTCTCAAGCTTTTTTTCTTCTTAACATAACCTTTTTCTTCCTCTAGCCTGCTATTAGATCTTCACAATAGAATTACAAATCTTCTAAAATTCTTTAGCAAGTTTCATGATCTCAAGCATTTCAAATACAGTTCTAATTTTGATACTGGTTTTATCCTTCTGCCAAGAAACTGTCTTTAATTTTACCTTTCCCTTGTGGGTGCATAAGGTAACCTATTAGCACATGTTGTCCAGCCTAGCAGAGAATTGTGTCATAGTGTGGATTTGGCTTTGCTTTTTCTCTGCACTGTATATGCAGGTTGTCTGTATTTGTTACTTGTGAGATGTGAGTATCAATAAAAATATCAATATTAATAAATATAATATCTTGTTTTTTACCACTGCATGCCTCATAACTCTCCTTTTCCTTGTACTCTTGAGAAAACAGTAATATTGGGCAGAACTGCTGAATTCATCTTTTAAAACAGTTTGGCCCTGGCACTTACAAAGAAAGAATTATAAAATCACAAAATCATAGAACTGTTCGGGTTGGAAAGGGACCTTTACAGTTTATTTAGTCCAACATCTTCAACTAGATCAAGTTGCTCAGTCTCCTGCCCAAACTGACCTTGAACGTTCCAGGGATGCATCATCTACCATCTCAGGGCAACCTGTACCTGTGCCTCACCACTCTCATCATAAAAAAATTCATCCCTATTTCCAGTCTAAATCTACACTGTTTTTGTTAAATAATAATACCTCTTGTCCTATTACAACAAGCCCTGCTAAAGTGTCTGGTCCAATATTTCTTATAAGACCCCTTTTAGTACTAAAAGGTCACAGTGATGTCTCACCAGACCCTTCCCTTCTGCAGGCTGGACAGTCCCAGCTGTCCCATCCTCCCCTCCCAGCAGAGCTGCTCCATCCTCTGCCCATCCTGGTGCCTCCTCTGTGCTCTCCAGCAGCTCCATGTCCTTGCTGTGCTGGCCCCAGGGCTGGGGCAGCTCTGCAGGTGGGGTCTCACCTGAGCTGGGGGCAGAGGGGCACAATGCCCCCAACCTGTTGTGGGACCAGCCCAGGGCATGGGGGGGTCTGAGCTGGGCCATGTCCAGCCTCTCCCTCACCAGTACCCCCAAGTCCTTCTCCCAGGGCTGCTCCATCTGCTCATCCCAGCCTGGATTGATCCCAGGGATGTCCCAACCCAGCAGATTCCCAGGGGCCCCTCCTGGGGCTTGTGCAGGTCCCCCTGGATGGCCCCATCCTGCAGGTGTGTCACTGCACCCCCAGTTGGGTGTCACCTGCAGAGCTGCTGAGGTGCCCTCAGTTCCTTCCTCTGGGTCATTAATGAAGATATTAAATCACACTGGTCCCAGCACGGGCCCCTGAAGGCACCACTGGTCACTGGTGTCCATTTGGACTCTGAGACATTGACCACGACCCTCTGGATGGGACTGTCCAACCAATTCTTTATCCATTGAACAGTCTACCCATCAAATCCACCTCTCTCCAAGTTACAGAGAAGGATGTTGTGTCAGATCATGTCAAAAGCCTTACAGAAGTCCTTATGAATGACATCTGTACCTCTTCCCTTGTGCAGTGGTATACCAACATCTCCTATGATGAAGCAACTACTTCATCAGAGGAAGTGTCTGGGTTGGTAAGGCAGCACTTGATGAAGCCATGCTGGCTGTTCTGAACCACGTCCCTGTCCTCCTTCTGCCCAGGATGGTCTGCTCCATGATCTTCCCAGGCACAGAAGTGAAGCTGACAGGGCACTGTTTTCCAGGGTCCTCTTCCTTTCTACTTTTTAAAGATGGGTGCAGTGTTTCCCCTTCTCCGGTCACCCGGGACTTCACCTCACTGCCAGGACTTTCCAAATACCATGAGAGTGACTTGGCAGCTCCATCAACCAGTTCCCTCAGGGCTCTTGGCCAGGTTCCATAGATTTATGTATGTTTTCCATAGATGTACCAGGATGCTCAGGTGAGAGACGTTCTCTCACACCTTCCACTGGAAACCTCTGTGTGAACCTTGTTCTGGTTACAGCGATCAGGAGCAGTTTCTCGCTGTGTGAATGCAACCAAAACTGTGTATTCTACACCTTCTCTGTCATTTACCATGAACGGTTACTAATGGATGGTTTGCAGCAGCTGCCCAGGGCACACCTGACACCTCAGGCAATGAACTGGGTGTTTAAGAACCCTGTGAGACAGGGATGTTTCCTGCCTTCACGCCAATGACTCAGGTGTGATAACTCCCCTCCAGGGAGGCATCAGCACCTTCACACCCAGCCTGAGGGATCATGTCTGCTCACGGGCCATCAAGGATTCCAAAATATCCTGTGGCTCACTGAGTAAATCACTCATTGTGAAACCCCTCACCCCAGGGGCTGTACTGGGCACTCCCATCTGATCCTGAGCATAAATAATCTTGGGGTTTGGGGACTTTGGGCACCACTCGTCAGATCCAAAGGAAGACCAGAACCTCATCAGGACTGTGACTGCCACTCTCAACCAGACTGTGACCATCATCCTCACCAACAGGTTTTCCTTTCCTTTTGCTTTGGACTCAGGGGGACCACGTGGTGCTCAGCACAGGGGCCGATGGACACCATTCTGTTCATGTCCCAGGGTGCTGGGTTGTACATCTGGGATTTGTAGGTTACACCAATTTTTAACTCTGTGTCATTGTATTTGTTATAGCGTTTTTATTAAATTGTAACTCTAACTTGCCATCTCTGTTTCACTTGGGTTCATTTCTCCTGCTTGCTTACCTTTAAACCAGCACAACCTTTAAATGCCAAGGTGGTTTGGACTCAGTACCATGCTGCCACACGGCCCTAGATCAAGTCCTAGGATGGGAATGAGTGTAAAAGTGTAGCTTTATATCTCAGGTTTTTATAAGAAATTGGAACAAGGACAAGTTATCTGAAATTATTTTGCAATTCTTTTTTGGTGAAAAAAAAAAAGAAAAAAGATTGACCTCCTTTCTTTTTACTAAAAAAGTTCCCCCAAAGAAAAGAGATAATAAGGTAATTTCTTTCAAACATATGATAGAACAGTGCACAAAAAATACTCTAATTAACTTGATTGCAGTTAATTTCAGCCTAGGACTACCAAGAGTGTTACTTCCATCTTCATTCTGGCAAGAAACCAGCATGTTTGTACAGTGGTAAGGGAAAGAAATGCACTGGATATAGAGAAAAATACATTAGTGCTGCCAAGGAAACTCCAATAACAAAGAATTATCCAGGTGACTAAGAGAATCAGCCAGATGAAGACAGTGACAGATATTAGGCAACTGCCCCAGAAAAAAAAATTGTAGCAAAACAAAATACTTATATGCAACTGATATGGAGGGAGGAAAATGAAGTTATTTCAGTCATCAAGAAAAAAAAGATTAAAAAGAAAGAGCCAAAATGGACTTTTTTTTTAGTCCAATACACAGCCATTTTTTCTGATAAATAGTTTAATTTTAGGTCTTTTATTTTAGTCTTGAATAAAGGAAGGGAGTTAAAGAAGAAAACCACATTTACTATTGTATTTCTAAGGAGTTTCATTTCACACTCGATTTGACTATGACAGAGAGAAGAAAATACTTCCCTGGGAAATTGCTGTCTGAAATTCCTTTTCAGTGAGGTTTTCTGTTTTCCATTTATCCGTCTATTTTGTCACTTCTGGGCAGAGGGTTCAGAGGTAGAAGGAAAATCATTGTCCTTTGACGCTGTTCGTGGGCACCGAGGTTGGGACACTGCCCGTGAAGAGAAGACAAACTGTTCCAATAAAAACGTCCTACAGGCACTCTGAAATGCTTTGCTGGGGTATTTGGAAATACTTTTCTGAAAAAGGGCTGCCCTGCAATGACACTTGCAGACACTCCACTCCCCATTAAAGCAGATATAAGAGACACGGAGTATTGAGCTGTGGTTTTGAGTCCTCAATGAGTCTGACGGAGCCAAATCTGAAGGTCTCAAAAGACTGTCTGGTTTGGTTCAGTAAATAATGGCTAGAGATGAAGAGTGTGGAATAAATCAAAGGAAGAAAAAGTGATATGACTTTTCTGAAGCAGGAAAATAGTACTTGAGAGTGGCTTTGCTTTGTTTTGTTTTTTAAATTAATTATACTGTACTGATAAAAAATAATCCTTCTTTACATCCTGACCCTGTAAAATAAGCTTAAAACCCACACATGTATGTGTGAGACACACATGTATGAGACACCCACTATCACTCACTGATCTCACATGCTGTTCTCCATCACCAGCACACACATTCTGTAGAGTTAAGAATGATTCTTGTTACGTCCCCCTCCTTGTAGATTTCTTGCTGCTGTAATTCTTTTTATGTTTCTCCATTCTCCACTAATCAAAGCAGACTTGAGGTCATGAACTTGGGCAGAGGTGGGAGAAGTTTGTTTTACGGTAAGGGTATGTAAAGCCTGCCTTCTTTCAATACTTGTGAAATCTTTTCAGATATCACAAAACACCCTGTGAAGCTGAAATAATTTTACAAGCCATTCACATTAAAGTCACCATTTATCCAATAGTCAAATCTGTACTTACCTTCACTCTTTGGAGTTGCATTTTTTTTGAATTCTTAAAAAAGAAAAAAAAAAAAAGTTATTTAAACCTCTGCCTGATAAATCAAATTACATACAAATATGTCCATGTGTTTATGTGTGCAAAGTCAATATTTCAAAATTTATTTGACATGCAGTTAAAGAGGCATTTATAATTCTATACCTTCACTGACATGTTAAAAATCAATTCTGACATTGCTTTGACCTTAACATCGTACAACAGGGAGATGAATATTGAAGATAAAATTTGTGCATCTTTACTTTACAAGCACCTTACTGTTTGGAGCACTCCTGCAGTCTGCATTGTGAGGCAGAAAGAACTTTTGAATTTAGCAAACAGCTAAAGGGATGAGCAGGAAGGAAAAAGGGTCTAACTCATGATGTAAAATGTGAATAATGACAAATCCAAAAGAGAGTGTTCCAACTTCTGCATCAATGACTGAATCACAATATTACATTTAAAGGGCATTCCACACATACACACAAAAAATCCCAAAATAAACCCAGAAAGGATGCTTGATCTGATTTTCTACAGCACTTCTGATGCCACAGAAAGTCATGAAAGTCTCAATACAACAGGAACATGGAGCAAAATTACCAGTGTATATTGTCTTCATAATACTCAGGAAGAATCTCTTCTTTTTCCACAAATAAACAGCCCCTTCTAATGAAAGGAAGGGAAGTGTCTTTTGATGGAGCAGTTTGAACAAAATCCTTCCATTGTGACAATCAGTGTGTTAATAGACATTATGAGTAGAAAAATTAACCCAGAGTTCTTGACCTTAAATATTTTTTTTTCTTTCAGATAAAAGAAAATAAGATGCAAACCACAACACGTCCTTTGGGTAAAGTCTAAAAATATGTATAATAATTCAGGAGTCTTAGAACAAGGGAAAGGCAGAAGATACAAAGATAAACCAGGGGTAGCAGTGACTGGAGCACAAATGCTCCCTGTTACCTCTTCAATAAAAAAAGTGCAGGGCATCATTTCACCTTAACCACCCCAGGTGAATTCTTCATCAATAAAATCCTGTATTGATTTCACATTCTTTTGGTTGAGATTTTTCCCATTTTCCAAAGATAAAAATGCTAAATACACATATATGTGGTTTTGATTCATGAGGGTTATCGTACCCTCATTTCTCCCACTTCTATTTCCCAAGTTCTACCATGACAAAGCTGAAGATTCATAGTTTGTAAGGGCAGGACCTGCACAGGATTGATGTTATATTGCCATCACAATATCAGATTTCATAATCTATGCAATTAATTTCAGCACCTTGTTGTTGAAAATAAAGGTATATGCTGAAGTCTGTGTCACCTGGATTGTTCCAGGAACTCAAGTAGGACCTGACAAAGCAGGAATAAACAGTAGGGAGAGAGAATATTAGGAAGGTAAACATAAAAATGCAAGAATACAGTCACTTTATGTATTTTAAGAAAAGTTTCTGTAGTCTGGGCCTGAGGGGTTTTTTTTGTTCTGTTTTTATTTTGGGCTCATTCTTAATGACCTTTGTATTCTGTTCAGAATTGGCTCTCAGCATCAATATGAAGACCTGTATTGCTACCATTATTATTAAAAATAAAATAAAATAAATTAAAAACTAACCTGTATATCTGTGTAATTCGAGTTTCAGCACCCAGTTGAGTTTTGTTTTTACTTTTCTTTCCACACACAAGTTCATGCAAAGAAACCAGGATTCATCCTTGGCTCCTTCCCTCCTCATCCCAAGAACTCAGGAGAAGCAGCAAAGATCACTATTACTCTGTAAAACATAGTCTGTAATTTCTACTTCATTCAATTCCACCCAGATTTACCTCCACAGAAGACTCAGAAAATAGTCAGAATTTATTTTCGAGATGTTTCAGACCCTAATAAGATTTTCAGCCTCTCCTCTCCTCAACCCTTTATTTTCCCCTTGTACTCCCTGTTTCTGTATTCTCTGCATTCCAGAACCCTTCGGGTCCTGAAGCAGTTGTTTTGTAACCACCTTCACTCACGTGTAAAACTAGAGATTCACTACATGAAGTTTAAACTAAGCCACTGTGGATTTTTCCTAAGCCTGGCATGCGAGTTAAAAATCTATTCTCTGAAAACTGGGTTGTTCATTTTTGCATCCATCTCCTTGTAGATGCAAGCTTGACAGGGAGGGTTTTTTTTCTTCTTCTTCTTTTTTCCCCTCTTCTTTCAGCTATGAGAATTCTTCCCTCTTAAGCTGGCTGGTCAGATCTAGAATTGGCAGTGGGAAAAAAGCATGACATGTATCATAAGCTTCAACTCAGTAGCAAAGGTTTATGCCGGAGGCAAACCTGCAGGCACAAATAAATAAATAAATTCAAGAGGCCTGGAATTATATCGGTGTGTAATGCCATAGTTGCTGTGGAAACCATCTTACAACTTTTTTAAGGCCTCAAAGAAAAAAAAAAAAAAACCCTTCTTATTTTCTCTGCCGCACAATATTTTAGCTGATTTTAAACTGCTAATGAATTTCTTGAAAGGCTGAAGAGAATTGGGGTTGCTCATTCTGGAGAGGAGGAGGCTCTGGGGAGACCTCAGAGCCCCTTCCAGTGCCTTATGAGAAAGATGGGGACGATTTTTAGTAGGGCCTGCAGTAACAGGACAAGGGGTAATGGTTTTAAACTGAAAGAGGGGAGAGTAAAACTGGAAACAAGAAAGAGGTTGGTTTTTTTTATGGTAAGGGTGGTGAGTCACTGAGGCAGGTTGTTCAGAGAGGTGGTGGGTGCCCCATCCCTGGAAACATTGACCAGCCTGTCCAACTTGACCTTGTAGATGTCCCTACTCATTGCAGGGGTTGGACTAGATGACCTCTAAATGTCCCTTCCAAACCAAGCCACTCTAAATTTCAGTTTATGGAATACAAAAGGTCTGAAACACAATGCAAAGGTCCTGTGCTTTAGTACCAGTAAACCGCTTTCATTTTTAGAAAATAACACATTTTTCTTTCACAGCCTGTTGGGAAATTTCTTGCAGAAAATGGACATATGAGCGACCCTAGAACTTTGGATGCAGTCATGCTGCCAGGCCTTTAAGACTGCAGTGAAAAGCTACTTTTAAGAAGCCTCTGTGGAGATCAACAGGGAGAAGAATGTGAACTTAGAGAAGCTGCAGCAGAAGATTGAAAAACAACGGCCACGGAGAGAGATCATGAGGACTTTATTTTACACCAATAGAGTTGTGTGTTATTTGCATTAACCAGTCACAGGGTGGTTTGCAGTGTGTGTGCTATCTGGGTTATTTAAGGGGTGTTTTCACAACAATAAACGGCATTACCTTGATCATATTGCTCAGTTCGTGGTGTCCATGAGTTTCCCTCACATTAATAGTCCATGTTAAACTTTCTTGATAAAGTGGCCTTGACAACGGGTGCATATAAGTCTGGTTTTATAGGCCTTGTGTAGGTTCGGTTTTATTACATTTGTTCAGGTTCCTGATCCTTGCTAACATAAAAAGTAGTACAATTAATTCAAATGTCACTGTTCATGCAAGGTAGTTTTTCTTGAGTGAGTAAATTAGCAGAATCATTGCTCAGCTGTGGACTGCTCTCTGTCTTTCTTCTTTGAAGCAGGTAACTTTTAAACAGTTTTGAGAAGATTGAAAAGCTGTTGATTTTATAAAACATGGCAACTAAGTTGTATGACCGCAGACAGAACTCTCTGTTGCTGCATGTAGAGAGTAAAACAGTATTCTAAATTAATGGGCTAAATCAATAAAAACGCATATGAATTTTTTTGTATATCCTTGTAATTACATTAAAATAATAATGTAGTATATTGCACATTATTTAGTGGTAGTTTACTATTACAATGAGTACAACTATAGTTAGTATTGCTAATGAATTCTTAGAATACCAAAATAATTGAAGTGAAACAAAATGGTGATAACAGCAAAAGTCATTAAATTACTTCTTTCAGCTTTGTTGAAGCAACTGGAAAATATCCCCACTGAATTATTTCTTCTTCTGATAGACATAACTTTATAAAAACCAATACTCACTGCAGTGAATCGAGGTATTATTATTCCCAGTTTTGACTAATGAGGGCTACTGAAAATAGGGGTGACCTACCTTTTAACAACTGCAGTTTGAGCTTAATGTGTAATTTTACGACTCTTTTGTGATGTTAAGACATTAAAAATAGTGCTTTAAGGGATTTTTGAATATTTTAATACAATCTTGCATGGCTTCTCATTGAAGCTTGAACTTACACATGAATTTGAGACAATGAAATAAAATTTGAAATGTATTTCAGAAAAATAATTACTGATTTATCCTCAGAACTTATAATTCAAGTATGCAAAAATGTAAATGACCAAGATAAGCAAGATCAGAAGAAAATGTTTAAAACACAGAGCCAGTTTTTTTTATTCTGGGTTTTTTTGGGTTTTGGTGTTTTTGGTTTTTTTTTCAGTAAGGTTTCCTCTGTGACTTTCAAATGTATAGAGTATTCTTATACCCCACATATTTAAGGAATATAAATCTCAGCCATGGATCTGTCATACTATAATGTAATTTTTTTGAATAGTCCCTTAGAATTTCACCTGTGAGTGGAGTAACATGACAAAAATTGGAACTTTAAATAGGATTATGCAGTTGTAAAACTGTTGCTTGTTGTAAAAAATATTATTTCATGGTTAAATTTAAGATGATGTAGAGTTGCAAAGACAATAATTTTCACCCATAGTAATTCTGCAGTTTTACTCTTCTTTCTGTATTTAGGCCATAAATATCATACTGCAATTAGCAATTTACCTCTGAAACTAAACCTGAGGGGTTTCCTGATTTTTTAAAAATTTATTTATTTATTTTGCAGCAAGCAAATTAAATGATGATTCAGTCAACATTTAGTCAAGATCTTGCTTCTTTTCAGAAGTAGAATAAATTATATTCCTTTTGTAAATATTATTGTCATTCTCTACCACACTCCCTGATAACATTTCTGTTGATAAAGTATTTCTGGGTTGATGACTGACAGGGTGGAAAGTCAGGAGTGTTCTGTGAGGTATGGAAGACATCCACAGCACTGGTGGGTCTTCTTGGAGTCCTTGATCTTGTTCGTTATTTGTATTGGTGTCTTGAAAGGTTGTGTTCAGCAGTTGTGAGAGGAAAACCCCTCTTACCCCTCTTTATTCATTCAAGTTGTCCTATATTTGTAGAACACAGGAACGTCTGAAGCAGTTAATGACAGACTACCTCCAACATTTTCCAGCTAATTATGGAATTGTAGAACTGTTTAAGTTGGAAATTACCTCTGTGACCATCATCCAGGTCATAAATGAACACAACAGGCCCCAATACTGAGCCCTGGGGTAACATCCCTGGTGACCAGCCACCAACTGGACTGAATTTCCTTCATCACAGCTCTTTGGGATCATCCATCTGGACAGTGTTTTGAACAGTGAAGGGTAGAACCGTTCAAGCCATGAGCAGTCAGTTTCTCCAGGAGAAAACAGTGTGAGACAGTATCAAAGGCTTTGCTGACGTCCTGAAGTCCAGGTAGACAACACCTACAGCCTTTCCTCGTCCACTGAGTGGGTCACCCTGGCATAGAAGAAGATGAGGTTACTCAAGCAGTGTTGCCTAAAATGAGGAAAAAAACCATTCAAGGCAATTTAATTGGAGTAAAGCAGAGAGGAGTTCTTTATTGAAAAGCTTTTCAAATTCCAAAACCATATTTACATGCAACAGCATAGGGGTGATGCCTATTTTTATAACACCACTTAATTATCATAACTAAAGGTCACATCCAACCCAAGGACCTTCCACCCTTGTCCCACCTTGGTGCCACCCCCAGAACCTCCCTGGGCTCTGCCCCTTGGCACACCTTCCTAGAACTGAGTCGGGGGTCTCAGGACCCCTTTACTTCTTCACCATTGTCTTCTTCATGTCACATTCCCCTGGCTGGAGCTTCTCCAAGTTCGTGGCTCTTCTCTCTTGTTTTGACTACAATGTGTCTTGTTGTTCTAGTCCTGGTCCAGGAGTCCCAAATGAAATGTTCTGGTCGCCTTCTTACCCTTGACTCAGACATTCTGGAATGCAGCACAGAGGTGGAAACTGCTGGTTGCTACTTCAACCCATCTGGCACCATGGACTTGTGTGAGTCTAACTAGTGCAGCAGGTCACTGACCGTTTTCCCTTGGATTTTAGGGGCTTCATTCTGTTCCTCACACCTGTCTTCCAGCTCAGAAGAAAAATTGGTCTTGCTATTATAGCCTGAGGCAAATAAGTCATCAAGTACCTCAGCCTTTCTGCATCCTTGGTGACAATGTTTCTCCACTCATCCAATAAAGGATAGGAATCTTCTGTATTCCTCCTTTGTTGCTAATGTCTTTATAGAAACAGGTTTTTTGTCCTTTAAGGCAGCATCCAGAGTAAGTCCCCATATTGTATTTTCAGCAGACGTTTGGTGAGTTGATGTTCCCCACATGAACAGGGGCCAGCAGTCGTGGCAATTGTCCCACCTGCTTGTAGAATATTTGTTCTGCCTCTCTGTCCTCAGTGGGTGATCTGGAACACATTTCCACCAGATATCTGCCTTGTTGGCCTTTCCCCTAATTTTTCCCAAGAAACACTCAGCACTACTATCAACATTAAGCTCTAGGTAATTAAAATGCTCCCTAACATTCAGGGGTCACCCACCACATCTCATTCCTTGCCTGTCCCTTTCGAATTCATAGCCTCTCGTTTCAGCCAAATGTCAAAGTGTTTGTCCCTGAAAGGTGTATTTTGCCTCTGGACATTTGAAGTTTAAGATTTGAAAAGTATTCTCTCAGAGTACAAAATAGTCACCAGATTTTCATTTTTCTCTTTCCCACACCAAAACCTGTTTTTCCAGCCAGAGATACTTTGCTCATTGTCTCATTTTAGCACAGACCATTTTCTTTCAGTCTTTGCTGTTTTTTTTCTTTCATTTATACCATGAAAGCTTGGTGTTTTTGTAGGAATAAGAAAATATCAGGCAAAAACCTCTGGGAAATCTTTCAAAGTGGTGTGTGGAGACTGAGACAAGGGAATGCTTCATGCTGATAAACTTGCACACTGCTTTGAAAGTGTCCTCCTACTTCTTATGTCTGCCATGGTGTTGGCAAGGGGCATCCAGCTCAACTTTTTATTCCCTTATATCTTTTTATTTTAAAAATTAATTTACATATATTNCTTTTATGTAGATGTGTGATATCAAAATAATTTCAAAATAAGTATTTTGGACTGTAGATTATATTTGGAAGCACTAATTTTATATATATATATATATGCCTATAAGTATTTTTGATATCTCTAAGACGAATAAAAGCAATCATTCAGTACAGCTCCATGTTCAAACATGCAAAGGTAAAAGTAAATGCAAATCTTTCAAGTTTCCTTGTACATATGTGCATTTTCATTGCCAATAAAAGAGGAAAAGCATTTATCTGACAGGGGTATTTAGGCTTCCTGGATTGTCTTTTGTCAGGTAAAAAAAGCCAGTTCTCTCAAACACATGGGAAGTGGGAGAGGACACAGCAGCAGCACCAGGTGTTTGTGAAGAGGAATTGTACTATTGCTAAAGTATCACTAAAGGTGAAATATGGGAACAGAGAAGGGTGCTACCAGGCTCGGGATCCTTTAATCATGATCCTTTTTAATAAGGATCATAGGATCATGGAATGGCTTGGGTTTAAAGGGATCTTATAGATCATCCTGTCCTACTTCCTGCCATGGGCAGGGACATTTTCCACCAGCCCAGGTTGCTCCAAGCCCCGTCCAACCTGGCCTTGGGCACTTCCAGGGACCCAGAGGCAGCCACAGCTTCCCTGAGCACCCTGTTCCAGGGCCTGCCCACCCTCACAGGGTACAATTGTTTCTTTAACATCCAATCTCAGTTTTTGGTTAGTGGTGCTGTGGATTATACAGAGAGGAAAATCCACAGGGTGCTCAGTGCTGTAAATTGTTCTTCAACCAGCAGACTCAAGCAATGGCTTATGTGGAACATACAATGATGAAGAGATTGAATGAGCTGGAACTTGACTGAATGACCTATGTTTTCTACTTATAACTTCTCCAAATTGTTGTCATGGAATGAAACTCAAATATTCATGCACTATTTACATAAAAATAATTGTTGGCAATACAAAGTAATGTGCATCTGTGAGCATTTAAACATTTAAAAATGTCACTGCAAGTGCAAATCACTGTTTCCTTAACTGATGCTTGTATCAGATTTATATGAATCCATAAATGGACAGGTTAATGTAATTTAGACTATAAATGCAACGTAGTCTTGTATTACGTATTTCAAGGGTTTAGAAGAAGAAAATGGAAGTCGACAGCTGGGTTTAATACGTTACATTACATAATACATTATAAAAGGTTTAATAAAACAACTGGTTTTCAGTTCATTATATTATATCATACCATTTATTATGTGTATTAATACTCATTATATTAAGTGTGTAGTGGTTTTTGATGTGCTGTCTCAGGTTACTTAAATGGAATAGTTTAATTGATCATTAATAAAACCCTACTGTGAATAACTGCATGTAGAGTATAGCCTATATATTAAGATTTATGTAACATGTATATAATGCATCTATTTCATCAGAGGTGATGTTAGCAAATTCAATCAGTATATTTGCTGGCCTAAAAGGGAAAATGCATTTGTTGCTAACCTTGGTTGTGCGTTTTTCCCTTCTCCAATCACACAGGCAGTGTGTGGCAGCAGGCTTTCAATTTTCAGATATGTCAGTGTTGCAATCTAAAATGTTTATTCAAAAATTTCATTAAAAATGTCCAAAAGTCTAAGTGCCTTTATTGCCTTTCATTTTTAATGAAATATTAATGAAAGGAATTCAATTTCTGATTGTACTACGTGTGACTTAAAACTTGAAACAAGTCTGTAAATTAACAAAGCTGTTCATCATTTATTGAAAGTCCAGAGGATCAAGAACCTTATTTTAATAATATTATCAGCTTTCATTCATTTTGTTTCTCACATTTTATTTAAAAATCCTTGTCCATTCCTCACAGACTTCTCAAGGTTGTCCTTTCCTCACCCTTCTCATAAACCCAACTAGGATTCAGGAATTTATAACTAGCAAAGTGAGAAAGTGGTGAATTATTGTAAAACATCCAGAGTATTAAGATTTTTAGTGTTTGGAACAATGTTGTCACACAACTTAAAGTGAGACAAGATTCTGAAGTGAACAGTCTGAACACTCTTTCATGTAACAACTCAACATGAGTGCAGTCAGATTTTGCTCTTCCTGAGAGTACTGAGTTTTTCTATAATGAAAGTGTTTCTATAATAAAAATAAGCAAAAGAGATATGGTCAAAATGTTGTGTCACTGGATATATTTTATTTCCTCCAAGAAACTCAAGAGTTCATCTTATTTAATTTTCATTATGCAATGGACTAAAATAACTTACGTATCAACAGTCTCATGATAAGAAAATAGGCCAATACTCTGTTTTATTAAAACAAGCCTCAAACTTTTAAAGTCACTAGAAGCTTCATTTCTACACGCATTTGCAGATGCATATTCCAACATACCCTTTAAGACAAAATTATTCCAATTGAGACATTGTAAACCAATAAACAAACAGAAACCTCAAGGGAAAATGGCGTTGTGCTATATGGGTCAAGAGAGAGACCATGGAAAATCATAGCAGAATTCCCAAAATAGAGACTGAAATGAGAACTGGGGCTTCAGACCCAACAGGAGTTCCTGGCTTTGTGCTGGTATTCAAAGTCACAAGTCTTTCAGCTGTAGTTTACAGATCAGATTCACATGTTTACATGTAAATGGAACTTGGAGTGAGAAGCAACCACAGAATCCAATTAAACTGCAAATTTTTACCGTTATTGGATGACTCTTTTGGGATAAATAAACTAATTTGAAAATTACGTGACAAAATACAAATAGGCCTCCCTATGCCTCCGTCAACACAGGGAAATCACTCGGTGGCAGGAAACTCCAAATATTGCAGCTCGTAACTCTGACTTAAACCAGGACAAAAAGTTAGACCCTTAACTGGTCATTTTAGGCATCACTTGTTCCTCCAGTGATATTTCTCCTTCCCCATTCTGATGGTCATGCTGCTGCCTCAAGGTATTAATATCTCAGTGAACTGTACAATCTTCATATGCTGATGCAAATCATCTGAAATTGAGTCAGAGCCTGCTGGAAAAAAAAAATAAATAAAAACATCAAAAAGCCCTGAAACTCAGCTTTTTCTACTCTATGCTTTGTCAACTTCTTCATCTCAAGTAACTCTTTTTTGTAACGACTACAGGCACGGTTTGAAGAGCTCCACGGAAGGAGGTGGAGGAAGGAGGAGACATTGCAACAACCATGACTTTTCTAGGCCTCTTAATACCTGTGTAAATAAATTCAAAGCACATATTATCCGTCATTAATTTTTAATTCATTATTTATGGTTGTATGCTATACAAAAGTGCCCAAGAAAATTAGAAGGGATGAAAATATGTGTAAAGGAATGGAAGGGAAAAAAAAAAAAAAAGAAGCTGCTGAATACAGGTCTTAGAGAATGGGCTGCACATGGCTCAAGGGGAAAAGAAGGATGCCATGCCAGATGGAAAGGTTCAGAGGGTCCTGGAACACCCAGCTATTAGGGAGTAAGTGAAAAAAAAACAAACATGAAAGTGGCAATAAGACAAGTGCTTGGGAGGAAACTCAGAAAGGAATAGGGTTCTTTTTATTTGTCTGTTTTAAAAGTCTGGCAGTTTAATGAATATGGCAAAGATTGCTATGAATGAGGGTAAATCTGTCCCACATCCACAGAAAACAATTAAAACAAGTCAATCTATGGCTGAAGTCATATAAACTGAAATCACTTCAGCAAAGAATAGAGAGTTTCCTGTTGAAGTGACTCAGTTCGATGGTGTAGCCCCAGACTTTCTGATCCCTACGAAGAGAAACCCAACCAACCACAGAAAACTCAGTGGCAAAATGCCTCTGACCAGAGTTGCCTGCAGGTAAAATCAATTCTGTGATAAACTGACAGTCAGGGATGAAATATTGCAGCAGTTTGGGGCTGTTTAGCTCAGATTTTGCCAATAGTGGAGCACCAGGACATTGGATGAACTGAATGGGAAGATGTCTAACATCTCCACAAACAGCATTACTGTGCTCTGCAGCCTGTCAGTAAAGAGACACAGATCAAATACATTTACATCCTGAGAAATCAGAGATCACCCTGGCAACGTTTTGTGTAAGTATAAAGGAAATTTAAATAATATTGGTTCCTGAAGACATCCTGAAATTTACATTCCCAGTAGCAAGCAAGAGCTGTAATTATTAATGTTCCAGTCAGTGTGATGTAAATTGATTTGGAAGCAAGGACTTGTAGACACTCAGAATTCCCTTTTCTTCTCTGCTTTTTATTTTGAATATTAGATTTTTTGTATATCTCAGTGCTATTACACATCTGACCAGGTCCCAGCTGAACCAAAGTGAAGCTCCAGAGCTTCAGCAGCCTATCAATGAATGTTCATCAAATGTTTGTGAATTGCCTTGCCCAGTGGCAATATGTAAATTGGAACTAGTAAATAGGCCAGAGGATGTGGGAAAGTCTCCTGCTGACATGAAATGACATCTGTTAGCTAGGTAAGAGCAGAGGAAATGCAATCAGAGAAATGCTGCCAGCGAG
The DNA here is from genome assembly GCA_013396735.1 of Grallaria varia. Taxonomy (NCBI): domain Eukaryota; kingdom Metazoa; phylum Chordata; class Aves; order Passeriformes; family Formicariidae; genus Grallaria; species Grallaria varia. The sequence continues at coordinate 24,869 of VWZG01008649.1, forward strand.
GCACTTGCATTCAGCTCAATCTAGCATGATATGATGATCAGTTATATTGCTCAGAGGTAGTTCTTAAAGCTTTTCTCTACCCTAAAGCTGCATCTCCATGAAAACATCACAGTAGGGGTTCACATTTATTGTCTCTAAACAACTTCAGGTCAAAATTGTACATTATACAGGATTTCTCCTCCCTTCTCCTCATAACTCTCCACTTTATACATCAAATAGTAGGATCTGAAAGTCAAGCTGAGACTTTTTTTATTTTTTTTTTTTAGTAGTAGGTGACTACTATTTTGAGGGGAAAGAGCTTTGGAAGGGCTAATATAGAAGATTTCAGTTCTGGTTGCTGGGTTTTTTTTGAAATAAGTGTCATGTGTGTATGTCGTTCCTGGTCAGTAAGTGGGAGAGTGGAAAAGGCTTGAGTAATAGCATCATCTGTGATTTTAAAGAAAACAAAACAAATCTGAACTAAATCAAACCAGACCAACCAAAAAACTTTTTCCTTCATGGTACTGTTTATTGCTATGGCCATGTACCTAAAAGAAATTTACAACGGTTTATTTATGGGGGTTCACGTCCCGATAACGGGTGGCTGTCCCTCCTTTACATTGCAGGGAGTTGAGCTCCCCCCGTAGTCCCCCCCAAGGAGCCCCTGGGGGTGCCCCACAGAGAGACACGCAGAGACCACCAGAGAGGGAGCAGAGAGAGAGTTTATTACAGGGGCAGAGGTATTTATACCTTCTCGATGGATTGTAAAAGGTCCAATAGAAAACTAGGAATAACAACCAATAGGAAAGGGTTAACTAAGGGCCAATAGGAAACTTTAAAAACACTTCAAGGACACATTCTTTCAGACCTAGCTAGGGAGATAAGGGTTTTCTCAAGGGATTTTGAGAAGAAGACACAGTGATTCAGGGAACAAACACAGAAACTCCATCTTAAACAATAGAAACAGCTTCAGTTTTCAAGGTATTCAGGTTAGCTTTTCTTCCTTCTTTACCGGCCCATTTCTCACAAGGCGTTTTCCATTTCTGATATTGTTTGNTTGTTTGTTCACTGCCACAGAAATTGACTTCAAAATTACATTTGCCATTTTAAAAAGAGGGAAAAAACCAAAAACAAACCACAAACAAACTCACAACCCGCCCCACCCCCCCCCAAGAAAAAAAAAACAACACAAGATGGGATCCCCAAACAACCCCCATCAAAATACAAATACTGAAATGAGTAGGTGTGGTCTGAACTGAGGTTTGAGCACTTGCTTTGTCCTTAGTGTTCAACATCCTCTTTAGATTGCCATAGAAATAATTGAAGACATATTTTGGCCATGTGTCACTTTGCCATTCCTTGTGTTCTTCAACAGGAGGAAAACAACCTCAGGCTGTGCCAGGGGAGGGTCAGGTGGGACATCAGGAGGACTTTCCCCCTGGAAAGGGTGGTCAGACACTGGAAGGGGCTGCCCAGGGAGGTTTGGAGTGCCCAGCCCTGGAAGTGCCCAAGGCAGGACTGGCCATGGCACTCAGTGCTCTGGGCTGGGGGACAAGGTGGGCATCGGGCACAGGGTGGGCTCGATGACCTTGGAGGTGTTTCCCAGCCTAAATCATTCTGTGATTGTGCTACTGACATTCACCTAGTCCTTTCTGAGGGCAGAAACTCGTATTTGTTAAAATTCCTTGCATCAAGTAGGGCAGAAGGGGTTGGCCTATCACACCTCTGTTTTCCATTTTAAGAGTAGGAACACTTGTGATGTTTCATGGGCAACAGCTCCTGTGTGCTTTCAGGACCACAACGGGGCTGCAGAATCCCAGACTTATCCTATCACCTAGAGAGGCTCCAAGGTCTTTACAACACCTACAGAGACATCCCATGGCACAGAAAAATTTACTCTCTTGTATTTAAGGCAATTTTTGGTTCTGCCCTTTTTACATCTATTTTTCGATGACAAAATATTTTATTGTCTCCAGACAAACCTTTTACTCTAATCCCATTAAGACAAATGGAAAACTGTTTAGAAATCTAATGAGTTCAACAAATGTGCATAAAGAGTAACTGGCCTTGAATGTCTTCAAGTTGCAGTAAGTCACTACTTTAACTAACAGACTATTTCCAGAGTCTCTGGTACTGGTGATTAGGAGTCAGATCTATTCTTGTATCAAAAGTAAAAATGAGTTACTAAGAGCAACAGATGAAAATATACAAGTCCCAGTTACTGTGTCTGCTGTGTCTTAAGAGTAAAAATGGTCTATAAAGCTAAGGCAATTCAAATATGAGTTCAATGGAACAATTGCTGCTAAAAATTGTCTCACTTTTCCAGACAATCAATTTTGCTTTTGAAGAGCATTTCAACAAAAAGAAGAAGTGTAATAAACATTTTTATCCAAGCCACAAACACAGAAAAACTAGATTTTAACATATTCAGAACAGAGGTGCTTCTCTACGTTTTTTGAGGTTGCCTGGTTTTAACATGCAGAAGAGGATGGGTGATTTACTAGAGGGATGAACGAAATTCTATATTTAGAGAAAATAAACAGCTTTGTGTAAGATTTTGGTTTGAATATTTTGATCTCCTTAGAGAATTCAAATTTGAAATTGCTGTGGATTTACTTTAAACTCATGTTTTTATGCTTGTTCTTCCTCTAAATTGTTGCCTTTTCTTTCAAATCATGAAAAATTGGATTTTTTTTATTGCCATGTCTCCTTACTGATTTAATATTTCTAGAAGCAAAGCTGTATTGCAGTCTTGAAAAACAAAGTAGCTAGTATTTCACCCCATCTGAATTAGACATAAATCAGGTCAGTTTAACTACTGAAAGAAAATAGGCTTTAAGTATTAGGTGTTAGAATCTAACATGTTTAACATGATTTCTTGGCACAGAAGCTTCTATGAGGACATGGCATAAAAAAGAGTTATTAGCATATTTATATTTACTTCTGATATGTGAAATATACAGTTTTTAAATGAAAAATCATTATTAGATTTAAAAATATGCTACTGTGTTAACCAACAACCTGCTGATTTGTTCGTGAGTTTTTTTCTTCTCCTGAAAGGATGCATTACAACTAATTCTGCGTGAAATTAAAATTTATTTTATAATTTTTTTT
>VWZG01008650.1:0-33919 GCA_013396735.1 Grallaria varia
CCCCCACCGCCCCCTGCAGTTCCCGCCATCCCCGCGCGGCTCCGCAGCGCCCCCTGCGGGTTCGGGGCCCTCACGGGGGCCCTCAGGGGGCCGCGGGCCCGTATGAAATATAAAATACAAAATACAGCCGCCCATGAGTCAGTCCAGCCCAGTGCAGAAAACCCAGCAGGAAAACGTGTTCACCTGTCCCAGTTCTTTCCCAGTTGTTATCTGCTTCCACACTCCTCACACTCCAGGAAGGCCTGGCATGCCGACTTGGACTACTCTGGGTTATCGAAAGGTCTCTAAAAATCCAGTATTTTTCCTTGAAAACGCCTCACAACAGGGTTTTCTGCAAGTAGGAAACACAAATTAGAAGGAGGAAGGATGGAGGGATGGAATGGTGAGGAAGGAAGGATGGAATTGGGAGGGAGGATGGACGGAATGGGGAGGACAGAAGGATGGATGGATGGAAAGGAGAGGAAAGAGGGATGGAATGGGGAGGAAGGAGGGATGGAATGGGGAGGAAGGAGGGATGGAATGGGGAGGAAGGAGGGATGGAATGGGGAGGAAGGAGGGATGGAATGGGGAGGACAGACAGACAGAGCCCACTGACAGCCTGTCCCTTTCATCAGGGCTGCTTTGGACTCCTTTCTGTGGTGACCAGTGTGATGACCAGAACTATTACATAAAGAAGAATTCATTCTGCTTTTATCCACATCATAAGTTGTTAGAGGTGAACAGATTCTTTAGGATACCTTGGGACAAGGGGAAAAGGGTAGAGAGAAGGTTCCAGCCATGCTGCAGATGTGTTCCTCTCTTTGCTTATACTGTCTGCCCTCCTAATTTCAGTTTTAAAAATAAACTGTCATTGCGTGGTTAGTTCCATTACCTTTTTTTGTGAAAGAAACCTTATTGCAAGATTTGGTCTCTGCTCCTCCGTTTGTGGCTGTGTAATCCAGAATTCAATTCCCATAAGATATCAATGTGCTGTATTTCCAAGCTCCAGTCATGCCAGACTTACTTTCCTTCATGTCAAACAGAGTGAAGCCTCATTTTTGTAACTCTGTGGTGCTGAGAGGACGGGAGAATTAAGGACCAGTTCGTCAAGCTTCACTTGGAAAATATACCCAGCCCAGCATGGCCAAAGAGCAAGAGGGGTTTTTTCCCCTCAGAATGGTGGAAACTATACTATGAAACAGCAATGTTTTGGCAGCTGGGATCCTGTGCTCAAGAAGTTTCAGATCACTTACCAATTCTGTAGCAAAATAAACTATCTTCAGAAGGGTCTAATGTGTGTTACACAGAGGAATGTGTTCAGGTAAGCACACGTACTCACCTATGCACCTTCAGCCCACCACAGAACACGAAAACCTCAGGCAGAACCTCTTGCAGATATTACCTAATATTGAAAGAAATTCAGAAGATAGAAATATCTAAATACGTCTGTGAGGTTACAGAGAACACATGTGATGTGCTACATCACAGTTCACACACAGTCAGCAGAAGAAGCATCTTCAAAAAGAAAGGCAACAGCAAGTGCCCAGGTTATGGTTAGTTTTTCTCTTTGACTTAGTCTCCAAACAGGCTATTTTCAATACATGCTAAAATGCAGAGTATAAATAAGGCAATGCAAGTTAGCAGCAGGAAAAAATCATCTTATTGCATATATGAGGCAGCTATTTTGGTATGCAACATAGACCTAATAATCATGTTATGAAGCTGAATAATCAGCTAAATTTTAAATCAAAGTAAACTTCTCAGGTGTTAATGAGGACAGATATCTGCTAAACCAGCAGTGATGTCAAAGCCAAAACCCCCAAAGCCCCTACATGCTAGACCCTACCAGGAAAGTAAATAGCAGCGCACACATTTCTTCTCTCATACCAACCAACACGTATAACTCATTGAAGCAAGATGTTAAGTTGATAATTCTAGTAAAATTCAAGGAAGAGCTGAATATTTATCCCATAACAAGCTCATCTGCAATTACAGTGTCAATACAAAATCATTTTATGGCACATCTCTCTTCTTGCAAACTAAATTCAAGCCAAAAATCTACACTAGAAGTTATATCCTCTGAAAAAGTCCCTCATACAAATGCTACTGGTAAATCACACCTTTTCTGAAATTCCTGGTTTTGCTAACTGTCACAATACTTGACTAATATAACAGTTTGTGCTTATTTGCCATACAGGACTTAAAAACAGGGGAAAGAACTGTTGCATTATAGATTTCATCCTTGCTATTTTACACAGAAGGTAGACAATTTGGGTGTGTGTGTTTTTGATTGGTTTCATCATGTCTTATTTTTATTTTTTTAAAAAAGTTGTCTTGCAACTTGTCCTTCATGGGCCATCATTTTAAACGAAGAACAGTTGCCTCTTCTGATAATGAAGGATAATCTTTTATGATGGGTTCAGATATTCTTACTGCTGAGAATTTTCTCAGTAATTTATCTGGACTACTATCTGCCCTGTTATTTTAAACTGAGGCACTTGAAAGATAGCTATTAGCATAAGTAAGAACTTTGAAAAGTTTTCCCACAAAACAGTAATTTTGGTAAAAACCAAATCAGTTTCTTGCAAATCAACTTCCCAGTTTTCACAGTGCAATGCACATTTGCTTCCCTCACCCATGGATTTAGAGCTTTGTACCTTTGTTTTCAGAGCTGTTTCTTCGCTTTGCATGATGACGTCTGCACTGTCCCCTGAAGGAAATGCCTTTGACATTTTGGTAGAGGAAAGAGTATCTAAGTGACAACTTCAAATCTGAGTAAAGGCAATAAGCTGTGGGCAAGTTGCCCAAGTTGAACATGACGCACTTCATGATGGCTCCAAGAGGCTGAGTCTTCCTTGAGAAAAGACAAAGGACAGAAGTTGCTTGTGAAGAGTGCTTCATTAGCTTTCCTTGGAGGATGCCTAGAGCGAATATTGATAACACCATTGTCATTGATAGTTCACTGAAGGAGAAGCATTTGTACAGAGCATCCAGCACCAACAGTGAGATCATGCATCAAATCAGACCTAATTACTGTCTGCAGTTTTGGAACGAAGAACTGCATGACTCAGATGAGGAGTGAGAATTCCTCTTTCATAGGGAAGCACAGGTAAAGAGAGGTATAAAATGTATTACGTTAATACTGTAGAGAAATTCTTTTGTCATAAACAGTTCAGCAAAGAGAAGTCCAGAGAAACAGTATTTGTAGTTCAGACACCTACAGCATATGTTCTGTAAGTCAAGACTAAGCCTCTCTGTGCACAGAGGAAAGTTTAGAAAAGTTTAGTCTGGCAGGACCTCTGTGGGTGTTTTCACACTTCTGCCACTCTGCACTCAAATCAGAGCATCTGAACTTATGTGAGGGTGGTCAGGGCCTTGCCACACTTAGTTTTGAAATTCTGTCCCATTCCATCCCTGAAATTATTCAAACCTGAACAGACACACTCCTGGACAAACCGTTCTCGCTGACCCTGCTTTGAGCAGGTAGATTAGACTGGATGATTTCCAGAGGTGCCTTCTGACCTCAACCACCATCTCAAAGCCCCCTGTGTTTCTGGACAACCTGTTAACCATGTCCATGCTCTCTTTGAATTAGACCTGCAGCAGAAGTACATCTGTTCCATAGGATCAATGCAGTTAACTTGAAATTAGTCCTAGAAGCCAGAGGATGTGCAATATAAAACTTAATCTTCAGAAGGAACTGTTAATAAAGGAAAAAGATGAGAAGCAGACAAGTTCACACCTTTTGCAACTTAAAATTATCACAAAATTCAGCATAGAGAAAGAACTTTAGTGACATTAGCTGGATTTCATAGTATTTAGAAGAGCATTTGAAGACAAAAGCATTTGATTAGAGGCAGAAAAGTAATGAATCTCAATTTTATATGAATGGGCACTATCTTCTCACCATCTAACGGAAAGGAAATTGCCATAAACTTATTTTTAATTGATTTTCAAGGCTCTATACAGTTGGATATGACATTTCATAGATAATGAAGATGAGGGACCAGTCCAGTCAGTTCTTGATCTTTGATATGAAAAATTAAATTGTAAGTAGAGAAGACAAAATATGCTAGATGAAGGGAAATAAGCATTAAAGTGATGAGACAACATAAGGCAGCTACTGTATTAGCATTAAGCAAAAGCTAAAGGCAAAAAGGGAAAAAACTCAGAATTAAATAATTAGGTCCAACCGAAAGAGAAGTGAAAGGGAAAAGGGTCTTCCAGTCAAGTGAGGGACCTGTGTTTAACATCAACCAAAGTCGGTTATATGTACCAAGCAAGTCTCCAGATGAAAGTTGTACTTTCTCTGCCAAGGCAGATCTCTAGGGCAATATTGGATGAGGTCTTCTCAAATAAATAGATGTAAAATGCTGCAAGGGGGGCAGAACAAACAAAAAAAATTGAATGCCCCTAATACTATCTTTGTAAATTAACTAGATGTTTTAACTCACTTTTTCTTTTACTTTTTCTGGCACAAGAGCCCCAAATACAACAAAACACATTCATCCATCTCACAAAAAGGGAAAAAAAAAAGTGCATTTCATATCAGATGCTTTGCGTCAAGCCTGCTAAGGTTCATAAATCAGCTGTCTTATTGCCCTGGTCATTTCAACCAACGTCTGACCCTTTTGTTAACTCATGATTTATAACTGGAAGTTACTTTTTTTTTTAATGCCAGATTTATAAACTTTACTGTGCTTGGTTTGATATAATATCCATTTTGTACACCAAGCTATAAGACAGTAAATTTATTGTCTATGAACTGTTACCTTGAAAAATTACATCAATGCAAAGTGGTTTCCATTTAGAATCAATGGGCAATAAATTCATTGGATTTTTTTTTGAAGCGGGGGGGGAGAACATGATGATATTTATGAAGTCATGAGCGGCTATATAATGGGAGAAACTGGGAGCAGAGGCAACAGTCAGACCAGAGTTCTGAGTTACAGGGGAAGACAAAGACGGAACACACTCAATACAGCAACGATGCATAAGCTGATACTCTGCTGCCTCATTATTGTCAGCTTCTCCTGTCCTCTCTCGTCTCTTCCCATCATCAACACCAGTGAGATGTCTTATCAACTCTCAGGTAAGAGTCTTTTGATTTTAATGTTACAAAGCAGGGGCAGGAACAGTAAAACCAGAAAAGAGGCAAGTGTGCTTTAGGAGGGGCCTTGATTTGTGCTGATCAGTGCTTTCAGAACATCAGTAGTGCAAGTAACATTATCAGTGGGTGCTAATCTTGTAAAATGGGGAGGTTGGATGCCCTAAATATTTATCCCTGCTGCTTTGAGATCCAGGAAAGAAAAGTATGTATCCAGGGGAAAAAGGTGTCTGTGCCTTAGAGCACTGAATGTGAGATAGTATTTACTGTCCGTCTGAGCATTTGTAGGCATTGGGTAACTTAAAGAAACTTGTCTATACAGTATCTCCTCTTCCTACCCTTTGAAAGGAGCTATGTTGTACTTAAAAATGGGGAAACCTACCATAAACATCAAGAACAGGCAAGTCTGTCTCACACTGTTATGTACTCAGCATGCAATTCTTTTGCACTCATTCGGATTCCATTCAGCCCGGGGAAAGGATAAATCTTTGCTTGAAAAAGCTGTCTTCAATGTTTGAAATGGCTCAGTAAAAATGCACAGCAGGGTCTGGAGGGTTACTGTCATCAGACCTGACTTGTACTGGAAGACTTTCTGAAATGAGTTCTGAAACGACAGGCAAACCCAGAGTTATTGCATAAAGCTGACTATCAAAAAGTGGCTGTTCTTACCTGCTTTGCTGGTGCAACAGCTGTTGTGCTAGTTTATAGGTATCAGTAGTCCCTAGTTTGCTTTGAAAGTCTTGGACTCACTAAGCCAGCATCTTCTTAAGACTTCCACCATGTAACTTGCATTTACAGGTCAGTCAATGACTCAGTCAATACCTATCACATTACAGGCTCTGACCATTATTGCATTTGAACACATCCACCAGGCTTCTTAAATCTTCCTTGCTAATATAAAGAGTCTCTAGGATTGGTAAGAGAGAAGAGGAACTGTTTTAAAGAGGATTGGTTTTGGGTTTTGTTTTAAATCTCAAAACAAATTTATCTGCTAACACTGCTCTGATTTAAAGAATAACCCAAGGCCTGAGATATGAATTGTCTCCACACAGCACAGAGAAGTTACTGTACTCTTATTCTGAGCCTTACAATGAAATCCCCACTTTGCAATTGTTCTTTTATGCAGTGAACAAATTAATAACATGGATGTCCAAGGTCTTCAAGTTCTTGATCTTTGTCCAAGTTTTTGAAATGTTGGGAGGTTATTTTCAGCAGTTTATTTTCTTATATATTCCCTCCTGAGGAGCTATACAGTGACACCCCATCTCTGCAGTTCAGAGCAACTGAAACTTCACAGTGTCATCTAGAAGCGCAGCTACAAAGTGACCCTCATATACACAACTAATGTTTGATAATAAGACCCTCTCGTTGCCCACAATTTTGAATGTCTGTTATATATTGGCAAAGATGAAATTTACTGCTCAGACTACAAAAGCCCGAGTAACCTCGAGCACAGCTGCCAAAACAACTAAGTTGTATGATTTTCTACAATTATTCCTGCCCTTCTCCCTCCTTTTATTGCATTTAGTAGTTGGGAAACCAAGCAGATTAACAGCTCTTGAACAGGAGGTTTTGTCTTTATTTATAGAAAAGCTCCAGCATAGGAACGAGTTGATAAAGAAATGGAGTAAAAAAAAGGAAAAAGACTTATATGTAATTATATACAAGTCTTTGTGTGTACAGCTGACTACTGGAAGGATTAGAATGAGTACCTCAAGTGATGAAAGGGGCTGCTGTTTGTCAAAAACTTTCCTAAGGAAACATCTGACAGAGACATGACAATCTGAGATTAACATCAGGATGGTAGCTTTTCCCAAAGCTTTGTGAGGAAAAAAACCACAAAACCAACTATCCCCAATTACAATCATAAAATGAGGTTGCATGATTTGTGCTTTTATGACAATTTTCAACAGATGGGGCCAACAGACCTGATCAGAAATCACTTGAGACAGACTGAAAGAGGAATTCAAAGTAAAAGACTCACCATATGCCTGTTTCTATAATCTCCCATTTGCAGCTGATGAAGATTCGAGATTAAATCTGGAGAGGTTGGACAGCCCAGGAAGCACTTCTCTGATTCAGTTTCTGCCAGAGCTCTTGGGCACACTGACTGAAGACACCAAAGCAGGTGAGGATTTACCACAGCAATGGGAAGTGCCCATGGTTTGCATCTCCAGCTTCCACAGATATTGTGTCCCAACTCCCAGCTATTGACTGAAATACAACATCATGCACAGGCAACAGACAGCTGCCACATAGTTAACTGGGCCCTTGGAGAAACCCGCTGAGCAACCATGCTTACGGTTCAACACCACCTGCTAAAGCCTCCAAGTGAGTCTGGCAAAACTTCCATACAGCAAAAACCAGGGAAAGGCAAAGATTGGCCCTAATGGAGCTGCCAGACAAAACAAAGTAGCAGTCTTACAAACCATCAATACTTGCAGAAAGTGCAGAATCAATAGCAATGGATGGTTTGGGGAGCAACAGATGTTACTCTGTCTGGTCCTCTGAACATTCCAGTTCAAGAGTTCTGCCAGCTATAGCATTATGGCACATGAGAATTATTTGTCTAAGTTCACAATTTCTAAACCATGAAACATTTCATTATGTCTCCCCTCTACCAGGTCTTATCCCCAGCAACTACAACCCAGGCGAAAACATCAAAGAGGTAAGTAAATGACCATCTGCCACTGAAACATAAGACTGAAAAATAAGACTCCACATTTTAAACTACACAGAATTGTTACCGAGACGACATTTCAGGTCCACAGACTTCATAAACAGTATAGACTACAGTAGTGTGCCACAGTGTTCTTGAAGCTGGAATCACTTAGCAGTTAAGATAGGCAGGGGAGGGAGGAAAATGGAAAAAGAGAAGAAAAAAAGAGAGAGCAAGTAGTCCAGAAAACTGCCTCTTTTTTTCCCCTGAAAAAGTTTTCTTAGCAAAGGCCAGTTTTCAGCTTCATTAGCCCAGGCACATGTACTAGTTGCACGTAATTTCCATCCCCACCCCTACAGCATAGGTTACACAGTATTATCAGATTTGTCATGAATCATTAGGTACATGGAGAACATCATCCCTTTTTACTTCCTGCTGAATTAAATACAAATGCAGGAGACAGGGATTCTTAGTGCATCATTTACATCAGAGGGCATACTGGGCAGCTGCCTCTCCTTCCCCCAGTCCGAACACAGGGCTGGGTGGTCAGTCAGGGCAGTGAAGAGTGTACTTTACCACTGGGAACAAGCACCATCCAACAGTAACCTCTCTAATGCTGTTTGACTTCAGACTTTCTATGGAAATCATCCTCGACTTGCTTTGCTGGGACGCTTCTTGACCAAGGACAGGAAACAGTACAAGAAACGTGGGAATCTTTCCGAGTGCTTCTGGAAATACTGTGTGTAAAGAAGCTGCCTGACTGGCTGCATAATTTCTACAGATGTCTGAAAACATGTATATAGATTTGCTTGATTTAAAATGAGAATGAAGAGACATGAAGGCAGCATCTAACTTTAGACTCTATGCTACTTGGAAATGAATAAATCCTTGATATTTTGCAATTATGCTGTCACCAATGTAGTATTTTCTTAGAGCTCAGCACAACATGAAGAAAGTAATGGGACAAAGAGAGAAAAACACAAAGAGAACTTAGGCAGGGGAAGTAAGATTTCCACGGGGTCCTGTGAAACCTTCCAGAGAGCAACTGTGTCTAAGTCAGAGGCAGGAGGACTTTCTCCTTTGTCACCTGATGTAGATTGGGGTGTCAGGAGGAAAAGGTCATTGCTGCATTCCCTGATGAGCTGGTAAGGGATTACAGGCTTAACAGTGCCCAGTCCCACTCTGCCATCCCCAAGGCACCACAAAAACAATAAGCTTATGTCAGGATCAAGCATCTGCTCCCACTACTGCTGGAGACAAGTTTCTCTTGTTCACTCATAAAAAGACCCACAAATCCATTCCTTTACAGCACCTCGCCTAGCTCCCAGCTACCCATGACAACAGGCCTGCCTGTGCATAGCATGTGCTTTAAGAACTGTGTCTGGTTATCATCAAGCACAGTATGAAAGGTAAACATGACTGTCAATGTCAAGGCTTTAAACCCCGATTCAGTCAGTCAGTGGAGGCAGGAATGACACCATTTAAAGATTTGGTGGCTGTAACCTGCACTTACGTGGCTGCACACACAGATGCAGGACGGTGACACATGGACACAGATAACAGATGTTACTAGGCCAAACCACCTCCTGCTTGGGCACTCGAGGGCAGTGAGATTTGTTCCCCTGAGCTACCACTCACTGATAATGTTGTTATCTTGGCATGTAAGGTAAATAAGGGAGAGAACAAAATAGCAGCTGCGAAAAGCTTCTAGTCTGACGCCTTTGCATGCAGAGTACCACCACACTTTCTCAGGCCCGGGTACCTCCTGATGGTATCTGCAAGGCATAAAGCTGAACAGCCAGGAGTTGTCTTTGGGGGATGCCAGTCTTGATAATATGCACAAACTGCCTGAGCTGTGAACCCTATCCTGCTCAAAACATCCTTTGCACAAGCTTCACACCAATAAAGGCTCACAGAGAGCTTGAAGTAAACTCACCTAACAGTGATACACAGGCTACATTGATCTCAATAGTATACATCATAAATCTCTGACTGTGCTATTTAAACAAAGCCTACAGGCTTGAGACAGCTTGTTCACTTCACACAAATTCCAAGACAGATGATCCCAGCTGTAACAGAGAAAAATGTCCTCGGAAAGCAGGGCAGCTGGATGCCCCTGTGCAGCAATTTGTAATCTTCTGAACATTCATCCTTCTCTTACACAATGGAGCAAGTCAGTGCATGTCTGGAAATTACTCCTTTTCTGCTACCTCATCAGCCAATAAAAACTTGTAAAAAAAGACTTCAAATCTGTCTAAATGAATAACCAAGACAGACAGATGGACAGGGCAAAGTGAGAGCCTACAGAGAATTTTTTCCCCTTTTTTTTTAACAGAGGAAAAAATTAATGTGTATTTTCAAAAATTGTAAGCATAAAGTAAAATAAATAAAACCAGAATGAATAATAATGGAAAAAATATTTCAAGTATTAAAAAGTTCACTAGCCATCTACCCAAGGACAGTCAGGTGTTGAGGACGGAGTCAAGACAATGTGATCGAGCTATAAACCCTGAAAGCTTTGGCTTTTAATACTGCAAAAATACCTGCTAGCATTTATGACTTTAGACTGTGTCTTTGGATATCACTGATAGTTCTCAAAAAGCCAACTGTTGAAGACCCTGATGCCCACCCAACTGCTTCTGTCCTGAAGGAAACATTCACAGTGGATGCTGTACAACTCAGGCCCAGGGCTCCAGAGCAGAGAGCCTGGCCAGTCCATGACACAGGATGGCAAACAACACTTCTCCCCCATCCTGCTCTGATCCACAGCTCCTGCCAGCTTTCAGCTCTGAGCTTTTCCTCACTCTTGCAGGCCAGAAACAAGGCTGGAACTGTCAGAGAGAACTAACAAGACTGCAGGAAGAATTTGGAAGCCAAGCAGGTTGTCTATTCATCAGAAGGTGGCTGGGGAAGTCAGTTACCAGTCTGACCCAACCTGTACTGGTACCAGACAGCAAACTGAGGCACCAACTGGGAGCTGAGCAGGCAGACACCAGTCTGAGCTCCACAGGAAAAGTGTGTAATATATATCCTGATAGCTACTGCAACTGTGAAGTTAACCTACCACAGAAAAACTACGAGCCAAATACTTCTGAGATTAAGCATCACAGGTCCAATACTTACTTCCCATCATTTGCCAAAAATAGGGCAGGACATCATCAGCTCACCTCTGGCATCCATGCAAAGGTGTAAGCCACAGGTTTTTAATTGTGAGCAAGAACTTGAGCTGGCAGAAGGATGACTGCTATTGACAAAGCAGAAGCATAGCTGGGCTGAAATTGCCTAGAACTCTGAAAAACAAAAATTCACAAGCCTATTCCCTTTTCCTCATTTTTTAGACCAAAAATAGCTAGATGATTTGGCTCACATTTTTAAGTATGCTTAGAATGACCAAATCACCCTTAAAAAAAAATAAAAATCAATAAACCATTAGCAATGATACATCCAATGTTACCTTCAAGATGACTGTATTTCAAGGAACTGCATTGTTTACCTTATCATAAGCACCTTCAGTTATATGCTCATCTAAGATTACTTCTTTCTTTTCCAATTTCAGTATGATGCTACATCTTTTGTCCTGTACTTTGTACTCGCTGCAGTGATTTTGCCTTTCTCCTGCAGGCTTCTTTAAGCATTGTCCATCACATCTCTCTCTTAGGTCCCTTAAAGCAGAAAAAGATGAGCAAATTGTTTCTCTGCAACTAGTTAAAGAACTTCCTTATTCTGTAAGACATGCCCGTGAATTAAACCTATGAATTTTTATTTCGTACTTCCTCTAGAATAAAAATTTCCTAACAAAATGAGCAGAGACAATCCCAACAGTTTATGAATCCAGTTACAATATTTCACATTCAAAAGGTGCTTCCCCTTCTTTGTGGGACAAAATTAGAAAGGAAAGAACATGCCCTGGAGTGGGCAGGGTAGAGTGTGACTCAAAAAGCCAAACAGCTACAAAGCCCCTCAACAAACCAGCATAAATGGCCATTTTCACTGTACACAGAACCCCATGTACACTGTACCCCAACCCATGTACAACCAGAATGTAAGGAGTGTTTCCTTAAAAATCTATTTTCCTACACATTACCAAGAACAAAAGTAAACACACATTTGAAACAGTTCTTTGCAGCACATTTTTCAGTTTTATTTATAAAATCAGATGCTCCTTTAAAGTGTACAACTGTAAATTCAACAACAGCTGAATACTATCTCAATAAAATACTCCTACCAACTGATGTAAAAATTCATTTGATTGTGATTTAAAACTTGATTCAGCTGAAAGATAAACTTAGCAATACATTACTCATTCAGCAAATATTTACCACACTGTAAAAATACACGAGGGTCCCTCCTGTTCATAGCAATGCCATGAAAATATTTGCACATCAACTCATCTTTTAAAACATAATTCTGTATTTATGAACACAACAACAAAAAATTGCCAGCGAAATCCACCAGGGGTTTCCCAACTGCTGAGGCCCCCACAGGGGGTAGTAACTGCATCAGTACTGTCCTTGCGTGTTTTCCCTTTGGTCACCACAACAGTGACCTTCCAAGCAGCTCTGAACTGTCCACAACACTTTGCCAGGCAAAACAAAGTCACAGAAACAAAACAACAGGTGCAACTCTCGCTGCAACACTCACTCCACTGGTCTTTCAGATGGAAACTGTAACTCTGATCACTCCAGCAAACCAAAAAGACAAAAGATACTAGAGTATAACCTGAAATAAAAACTACCAGTTCCTGAAAACTGATGGAAATGAGGTCAAAGGCTTGATAAGGCATTTTGTTGCAAGATGTTGTGGTTGTAGTGGTGTAAAGAGTAGCTTGGGAAACTTTTTCCATTCTAAGCCTGGTTTTGCAGCCATGACCATTCAATTTTTGGGCAAGTAATTGTCTCATCGTCACACAGGGCACTGATTCACCTCTCCATTCCTTTTATATTCTTCTCCCGCACCAAAATTTTTTCCATAACTCAGGACTAATGTAGTCCCAGACAAGGGATCCTGCACCTAAGATTTAGCCAGGGTTACAAGCTAGGAATTCAAAGTCCTAGGCACATGCATTTTCATTATATATGGCCAGAGGGTATATGGCATTTACAGCACTACAAAAACTCTCTGGGCTTTGTTGCTCAATGATTCTGCTGGGCACAAATACTTACTAGGGGGTACAAGAAGGGTTAACACCTCCAAACACAAAACCTATGTAATGTGATCAAGTTTCTACATACAGGTCTAGTGAAGATTCCCAAATTTTACTGCTGGGGTATGTACCTGTGTAAGTCCTTTGTGTCTCTGCCTCTTTCTATACAACTGGGAGAGCAAGCTATCCTTTTGACATGCTCACAGAGCTAGGGATGAAAAGCATTATTCAAGTGTTAGGTATATATTTACCATTCTCCTAAACCAAGTCCCACTGTTCTACAAAATGGATGACATGTCTGCCTGCTGAGACATTGCAAATTATCTCATTTCCATGCTTGGGAAATAAACAGTGAAAATAAACTACATAAAAGAGTTGACTATTATCTTAACTTTCCTTCTGGCTTAGGGTTCAAAACTATTTTGAAGGAGACAGCTGTCCTCACTTGAAGTATGCAAATCAGTCTTTCACTAAGCCTCAATATATTAAAGCAATCACTTTAATTTAAGCACAGCTTACTAGAATGGATTCTAGTGCATAAGTCTAATTTGACATATAAGTTAATTAAGAAGCTTCCCAATCAAGAAAGAACCTATACACAAAGCATCTTATTACACGTTTTAGAGCAAATATTTTAGGCAGTATGATTATAAAGCAGAATACCATATTTGGACAATTGTGTAAAAAAACTAGGAAAGGTACAAGACACTGCCCACATTTTTCTACTTGAATACATAAGCTGCTACATGTAAACACCTACTGAAGTCTCATTTTAAGAGGTGTTTGAACACCAACAGTACTGAGGATGTGTGGACCTCTGCTGATTTACAACACAAGTTTAGGCTGAAAAAACTGAAAGACAAAGAAATGCAGACTAAGAATAAATAGAAGCCAATAGGTATAAACAAAGTGGGCAAACATACTGTTAGAAATATATTAAAAAATCAGAAGAATAGAGTCAAATTAGCCTCGAAAACTTAAAATTCTGTAAAAGTAACTTTCCCTAAAATAAAACTTTATGAGAAGAATTGTCACTGGATTGATTTTTAAAATTAACATAAACCTTTAGATAAATACAGTTTTCCTTCAATGACCTTCCGAACACAGTATTTCTAACTTAACAACTTGAAGCTTACTAGTAACAAACTAGAGAAGTGAAAATACTTCACACAGTGGAAAAGGAAGAATCACACAGAAAAAAAGATAAATTATGTGTTACATTCTAGAATTGTGTTGAGAAGGCTGAGGTGATTAATAACACCACAAGGAAAACCTGATTACATACAGGTTTTAATAAACAAAGGAGAAATCAGACAAAATTTGCTGGGTTTTAGTTTTGGAAGAACACTTTGAGACATCCATGAGAACTGGTCCTGATTATCACTTTCTGAACAACAAACTCACATTATACACAAACGCCTTTTTCATCCATGGATTAAAAAAGCCAGAGACTCCATTATAAAGAAAGAGGCTAAAACGTGCACAGGAAGTCAAAAGTGCTAAGAAACAATGAGTATGTGGTTTGATGTTCAATTTCGGCTCTGCAACAAATGACTTTCCACAGAAGCAGAAGAAATGAACCTCAAAACTCTTTTTGGTTTTGACATCACAAGAAAAGCAGAAATTACTTAAAATTTCTTATTTGCTATGTCTGGATTCCACTCATCTAACCACTCCAAATCAACAACAAAAACATTCAGATACAAACCCACCTTTCTGAGCACTAGCAACAGAAAAGATTACATGTACCTACTTCAGTAATTACTTGCCTTGATAGAGACGACTTTCCCAGCAGTCTGTTTTTAAAAAGCAGATTGTGGAAGGAAATAACTACTACATTAAAACTTCTGGTTTTTTTTNTTCATCTGTAGTGGATTTTCAAACCAGTTGCCCTCAATTAATTTCATACATCTGTCTTGATAAACACAGCTTTAAAATCAAAAGTAAGCCAACTTGGCTTCAAAACACTCATCACCAAAAACATAGGGAAAAGCTTTGCTTCTTTTCACTTCAGTTTTTTTTTTTTTTCTGATGGGCACAAGCTGGCAAAAGGCATTCAATGCAGAATAAACTGGCCAGTTTCAGCTGCTCTTTAAAAAGTCTGTTGGATTCTCGAACCAGCTACAGTGACTTCAGAGCCTGAGTGTTAGGATTTTCAGTTTAGACCTTTAAATATTGAACAAAAGTAAAGAATACTCTGCTGTAGCTTGGCTTAAACACATCCACCTTACCTGGAGAGTGAACATGCTCTGATCAGTTCATCACCATAGGTTCTCAAACACTGCATCTTTTCAGACTCTTACTTGCCAAGTTCAAAAAAAAAAACAACACCCAAACCAAAAAAATCTTTGTATTTTGCTCATCATTGAGCAGTTAAAGGTTAGAAACCTAATCCATTCTTGTGTCAAGGCTGTGAGGTCAGAAAGTGAAACAGCCTCCCAGTGAAAGATTGTCTTCAGTCATGCCAGGAGTGGAGGGGTAATGGAGGAAGATTCAGTTCCATATGTGTGACTGTTCACACCAGTAAGAGATGGCCACGTAGGTTCACTGCTAGGGTGGAGTGAAGCCAGAGGGAAGGAGAATGGGAATGACACCAAGTGGTTTCACTGACACAGGTGCTGATGTCCTCAGCGTTGCAGGAGTGGAGGTGGTTTTCCCTTGTTTTCCATATTGTCATCAGCCAGCACAGCCTCACAATGTGCTTCCCTGTTGTCACATGTAACACAGCCCTGTAAAAACAAATAAGACATAGTAATTTAAATTCTTCTTTTTCTGAGTCTATTTCAATGGGTCAAACCTCTCACCAAAGGGCTGCAATCTCTCTAAAAGCAAATGTTATACAGATATCTGATTTTCAGAAGCAGATACTTGCACCTGCAACTTTCCTTGTCTCAGAGATTAATACTTTGTGTAGTGAAAAAAACATTTTTACCTGTGAGATAAGGAGGCATGTGCCTTCCTTGAATTTGAAAACCTTATCATTCAGCTTTATAATAGCAAGCTCCTCATTACAGATTTGGACTGCAGCCTGAACAGCAACAATATTGACCAACATAAAAGGCTGAAACACCCCAGTATATTGATTGACCAGATTTTTCTGTGTTTTGAGAAATGGTACAATATTGACATAAATATGCAATGGAATTTTCTACAAGATCACTGGGCATGAGAAAAATATCTGAATCAAACACAGTACCCTAACCACAACAGGACACATGATTTTTATCAACACTCTGCCTCGATATTTTCTGCACAACTCAGCATTGAGGTTCTACGTCTTTGTGGGACTAGATCTCCTTTGCTCTTCTCCATAGCACCTAGAAGCACTCCAAACAGACTAGGACATTCAGAAGCATTTTAGCAGAGTGCCCAAGAGTTATACCAGCTAAAGAAATCAAGCCTAAGATACCGACATTAGTAAAGAATAAATCCACCTACCCAAAACCAGCTATTTTTGTGTTCCTTACTATAGGCCTGAACCTCCTCTGTGATTATGAGCATTTTTCAGCTTGCTGGACACACTTGCTCTGATTTTCACTGATATCCCAGCGTTATATGCTACTCAATCATAGCAACAATCAAAAAAATAGCAAAAGTCCTAACATGAACAGAAAAAACATCTCTAGATTTCCTACATGAGATCATGACACTATCTCCAGTCATCCAACACTGTGACTGAAAGAACTTTTCTACAGGTGGTTCCTGGTTAGAAATGCCTTGGCTGGCCAAGGCACAAAGGAGCTGCTGAGTCCTCCTCTCCCACTGCTCACCTGGGTGCTCATTTGCAGCGGGACAGTCTGGGTCCGGATCCACGTGTGCACCTCTGCAAGCTCCTGCTTTTGCCCGTCTGTAAACCAAGGCTGCTGCTTTCGCATGACTGCCAGCTTCTCCAGATCCTGCTTCAGAACTTCCTCTTTAGTTCTGCAGGTAACAGACAACTGTGAGCACAGCTGTGCTGCTGCACAAAGCAAGGCAGGCACTGACTACACTACATTGTGAGAATCTCTTCACCACTATCTATGGCTGAAGCCTAGAGAGCCCCAGCTCTTGAAAGGGAATTGTATTTTGTACTTTATCTGCTTTGTAAAACTGCTTTCAACACTGATCTAACAGTCAGTGTTTTGTTGTTCTTCATTTGGAAGTTTCTGGGTGTTTGGAGTGGGGTTTTTTTGGTTTTGTTTTATGGCTTTATGTGGCTTTGTTTTTAATGTGGTATCTCATTACAAATTGTAGATAAGCTAAGTGCAAGTAACTTGTAAACAACCTCTATTTTTACCCCTTCATGCATTCAAAGTACAGGACAATAACCGATCCCATTAACATTTCAGTAAAAACATTACATGTTGTCTTATTTTAACTGATGGGGAAAATGGGGAAAAAGTAGACCAAAGTTAATAACCAGGGCCCAAACTGCACCAAAGTAAACTAACACCTTCCTGAAATTCCATTGGTATGCATGCTGTTTTCATGGTACGTCATTTGAATTCTACAGTTCTATGCACAATTCCAAAGTATATATCAGAAACTGTTCCATGTTTTACAACCTGTTTGGCATTTGGTAATTCATTAGAAGTTGCTCAGGTGTGTGATCCATCATCATCCAAGCTGACTCATGTTTCAGTTTACAAGCTGTCCCTTTTTCTTCCCCTTTCCGATTCCCATCTTCTTTGGAAGTTTCAGAAGAATAATTACTGGCAAAATACTTTCTGCTTTTCCCACTACCTGCTGAGAATGATCATGAAAAAAAATCAATGCAGTTCCCTGAAAAATCCCAGCAATTCAGCACAAAAAGTAAAACACCACCAGTGTATTCTTGCGAGTTAGTTCAGCAATACAAACACAGGTACTTCCCAGAAGACTGCTCTAGAAATTACTACGTATTGAGAAATCAAAGATAAGCGCATTTTTTAAGTTATTCAAGATCTCCAAGGCTCTACTCACTCTTCTCAAAATTAACTGGTTCAACTTCTCTGCTTCTGAGAGGTCCTGCTCTAGGCAGATTTTCCTTTAGCCAAGTAAGATGTAAGCCAATATGTAATGCAGAGAAAAGTGATAATGAGCAAAATGAAAGAGTGACTACCAGGTTAAGGGAACAGCTTCTTAGATTCACATTTCCAGCTACAGTGACTGGAACAAACTTGGCTTCAAACACTGAAAAAGCTGGTGAAAAGTAAAGCTTACAGATCCTCTTACAGGGATTTTCCATTCTCATTATAGTGCCTTGTTATTAATTACATGCTAGCAAGACTTCTAGCACCAAATATCTAACTCCCCTACCTGTGCCACCACGAGCAGTCTCATTGAAGCTAGAGCCTAAAGAACAAGATAAAGCTGATCCACTGACTGATGCTGCTGAACCTGAACTCAGGTGGGATTCCTCATACAGACTGTGGTCAGGAAATTCCCGAGAAGCACTGTTACCACTATCTTCTGGATCGTTGTCCTGGAGACAAGAAGCAAACCCAACACATCCATGGAAGTTACATTTAAGTTTGCAAAAGGAAATTCATGCATTTACTGAGTTTGTCACACATTGACCAAGTTCTCCTATCAATTCAACAGGTTTGATGTTTCTAGCTCTGAAAATGAATGGTAGTCTAGAACTCAGGTTAACACTCTTCATGGGTGACAATCAACAAGCATCTGGACACTCTTGTTTACTGGTTTCTGCTATCGATCCTTCCCCACTTTGTCAAGATACTGTGCTATTGCATAAAGTTAACATTTTCTGCTGACAAGAGGGAAGGAGTGAGTTCCCTTCACAACCTGTTAGATGGCATGAAGCAGCCACACACATCAAGCAATGGTGCACTACAGGGAAAATGAAAAAGTCTTCCCCTGATTCACTATGCGAAGCAACTGCTTCAGCAGCTAGAGGTACACCAACGCCCCTTCCAGGACCCTACCCTGCATTTCAGCTGATCCAGCCTTTCCAGCCCAATCTGGATTCAGGAGCCAGCATTTTTTTCCTTGCCTGCAGAGCTCAGATTCCTGCCTCTGAGTTTACCGCGGAAGTTGGAGAGGCCTTTTCTATGCCCATGTATGGAAACCGACCCACACGGATCCCTGTTCTTCGTTCATTAGCTGCATCCCTGGGAGACAGAGGGAGTAATTAGAAGAGTATCTTCCCTTTGTTTTGGTTCTCCACAGAGACTGTGGGACTGGGTGAAAAAGGATGCAAATTGTGCAGCACTAACCGAGTTCCACATGCATAAAAGCCCCAAACCCAAAATTCTAGCTGACAGTTCCATAAGAGGCTGCTGCCAAAATGCTGAGCAGAAGCACCTTGTGGCAGAGCCTAGACCAGGAGATCTCACATTTCTGTCATTTACTAAGTGCCAACACTGTACTGGTACAAGTTCCCACAAGCGCAAGTATAAACTGCTTTTTCTACCTCCTGTGCTATTTGTGTCCCACGGCCTACATAGCACAGCCAAAAGAAGCAGCAGCTGACAAAATCTGCGTCCCTGAAATACAGATCATCACCACAGGCTTTGGTGGCAGAACACCATGAAAGTCAGTTTCTCCTGTACATGAAAAATTTTTGTTACTTACACATTTATCTTCTGCATGTGGTTTAACATCAGCACTAACGGAAAGCTCCATGGGCTTTGGCAGCTCTTCTTGAAGCAAATTCAGCTGAAGTGGGGAGCTGCTCCGTGAGCTGCTCAGCAGGAGGGCCTGGTCACACTGGCCCTCTTGCTGGTCCTCCATGGATGTGTGAGAAGAGGCTGGAAAGGGCTGATCCACAGGGTGTGCTGTTAGTGGTGATGGTGCAGAAGGTGGGGGGGCTGGAGGTAGCGTAGTGTATGGATATGAAGAGGGGGGATAAACACACTGAGCATTAGGAAGAAACACTTTTTGAGGGATCTGAACATACGTGGGGAAACTCTGAAAAAATACAGCCATAAATGTGCCAATATTTGGGGGATAAAGGGTCGGGTATGACTGCACTCCACAGCATAGTTGTGATGATGACATGGACTGAGGTTGTAATGAGTGAAGGGCAAGTTCATTTCCTGCAGAAGAGGCTGGAAAACTAGAGAGCGGATTCAAATAGACAGGAAACCCCATAGGAGGATGGACATTCAAAGTGGAGGAGCTCAGACAGGACACTCCTGAGGGAGAGAACAACTGTTTCTGAACTGTTCTCTTCTCACATGGAAGACTGTTTCTATTTTTACTAGAAGAGTGGTTATCTGATGACTGTCTCTGAGGTTTCTGGCGCTTGAATTTTCCATGTTTGCCTTTTTTACAGCTAGCTGGGTTCATCTGCTTTGAAGGGAAATCTCCTAAGGAGGAAGAAAAATAGACACATTCACTAAATGACAGACCTAGGGGGAAAAAAAAAGGAAAAAAGAGAAAAACACAGAGATAATTGAGTGTGGCTTATTCAGAGAGCTGACTATCCTCTGGATAATTCTTCCATAAATTAGTGATGGATTTGCTGACATATCTACAATATTTTCCTTCATGTCATCAACTTTTCTATCAATCACTTTGGCTTATCCCCATCTTTTACATTCTTTCAAGGGGAGGCAACAAACTATCTGGGGATTTGCAGGGTTTATTGCAATAACTATCTGCTTTGTGAAAGGTGGCAAGATCCAAGATGAAGCAGACCTCCTGTGTGGGCAATGCTGATGTCAAACCCTGCAGTTCAAAGAAGTATTCTGTTTGCAGCCACACTAAGACGCTCACTAAGTCATGCAAAGGGGAACCAGACTCCATGGCTAGCTTGGCCTTTTTAAGTCACCTAGCAAATCTTTATTTCTCAAAGCTGCTGCCTACCTTGGCCACAGGAATGCCTGTTGTTACTTCTGTTTCCTTGTTGAAGGTATGTCCTAAATGGAGAGAGTAAGATCCTCTGCCGGAACTTGTCAACGTAGTTCTGCTCCTCCTTTTGAGTGTGGGCTGACAATGTCTCTTTCGTTAGCCCAACTGGCTTTAGATCCTCAGGCAACATAGCAAGGTTCTGAGCACTGACAGGAGGCAGCTCAATCTGTTCACTTCCAACAGCAGTGTCCTCCATTGTAGTCACTTCTTTGAAGAGATCAAAAAATAAATCATTCTTTGCTCTGGTGTTCTGGTGTCAACACCCACAGCACCCAAAGAGCTATACAGAAAACAATCTCATCTGAGCAACGAAGCAAATACAGGCTGCAGAGATGGGGAGAAAACAGTTACACTAACATCAACTGAGCAAACTACTTTGCTTGGTTTGGAAAATTTCAAATTCCCTTTAAAGTTATAGGCAGTTCTTTCTTCATACTTTCTTAGTACAATAGCAGCTAAATACTCATTTTTATGCTTATTTCTGCATTAAAACTAAGCAACGTTGGCCCGCTAGTAATTTTTCTTTTAATCCTCAATGGTCAAAAGCACATTGTTGTGTTTGAGGTATATGTGATGAAGTTCAAGGGGAAAGGAAATAGGGCAGTCTGCAAAAACTGTTTTACTAAAATACTCTTAAAACTTTAAGGCTCAAGTTTTCTTCACAGTGTCCAGAGAAGTACCTCAATATTTCAGAATTCACATTCATGAAAAAGTATTTTAAAAGGACAGAACTTTCTCACAGTGTACTTCAGTCTGGAAACACTGTGTAAATTTAAAAATCAGTGAGTCAAGTCAGTGTTTTTTCAGTGTGAACAGTACCTGATTCAGGGTGTGGAACATGCACTATGGTGCTGCTGTAGCTGCATTGGCTGGTGACAGACACCACACTTGGAGCCTTGTTGGACAGGGACAGGTCTGCCAGAGGAGCTCCCACCATCCCTGCAGTTCTCTGGTCTTGCAAGGCCTCTTCCAGACCAGCAGATATTGGAGTGTGGGACTTAACTGCTGACAGCATAGCAGGATCTGCTGGTAAAGGACAAAGTTTCTACATGGAATTTCATTCCAAGCACTTCATCATGTCTAACTGGTTCATTAATAACCAGTACCTGTGTAGACTAGACAGTTAGCAACACAACAATTTAGAAAGTGGAGATAAACCTTGGAACGCATAACAACTGACTTATGAAATATTAGATCAATTGTTTGGGTTCTATTACAATTGTCAATGCACTTCGTGTTACCTTCCAGTGCTGGGATTTCCTGCTGACTTTGCTGGACTTGTTTGTCATCTTCTGAAGATGATGATGATGTATTTGCAGAAGATTTACATTTCCTTTTCAGTGCTGGAATACTGCAGCTCTCTAGATACCTGAAATGAAAGCACAGCACAGGAAGCTCTCCCTACTCTGTTTTTTTCTCCATTTGGAGACAGAAACATTTGAATAATCCAAACTGGAGATCCAGAGGTTGTTAACTCGTATTTTAAATTCAGTTCAGGAAGTTCTGGACACGTATGTGCTTTCCAAGGGGTATTTAAAAAAAAAATCTATTGCTCTTTGAGGGGGAAAAAAAAATTAAAAAAAAATTACATTATCCACTGGGTTAAAAAATACCAACATTCTGTAAATTTTATCAGCTTTCTGTTTTACATGGATGTGTAATGAGAAGACATTGATAAATTATGCTCATCAAAATTCACTTAAATTCATATTGCACCAATGGTGAAATTAGCAGTAGACAAGCATCAATAAATAGCTGTGAACAGAATCTTAGGTCTTAAATTCTTTGTTACTGTGTAGTTCAGATTGGGCAATCCATCCCAATGCTCAGTCAGAGAGGGAGAAAACTGGACAAACGATCCCAAATCTATCTCACAACTCAAAACACAGAGAGTTTTAAGACTAACGCCAAATGCTTGGATATTTACCTTTTACCAAAAGATCTTAAACTTTAATTACTAAAATTGCCTCATAGTTTATTACCTGATGATACTATCGACACAATTGATCTGCTGATAGGAAGGAATATGTGGAGTCTTCTTTGGATCATCATAAAATGTGTTGCCTGGTTCCTCTGTGCTATCACTTCTCAACGTCTGAAGGAAATAGGAAGCAGTGTGCCTCTTCCCTACAAGAGAGCAAACCTTAAAGATTCCTCTCAAGGGTATCTAAACACTACCCTCACCAAGACACACACAGATATATACAAACACAAGGGGTGCCCCTGGGTTTCATATATATGATACAAGGATATATGGCCTAAGACAGCATAGCTCTCATTACTTAGTTACTCTGCATTTTCATCTCAATTTATATGTTTTGAGGCAGGGGAAGGGGAAAGTATGCCTGAAATAAACCAAAACCACACACATTGCCTTAAAACATCCACTCAGAACAACCAGCAAACAGAAAGAAAATAGCAAACAGAAAGAAAATAGCATACAGAAAGCCCCTGCCTTTGAATTGTAAACAAAGCTGTAAATTAATATTATTCTTCTTTCAATTTATACATCACAGAATCCAACCCTTTATTTAATAGAGAGTATCATAGTGGAAAATGTTTTAATACAGATTTCTATGACATTTGTGGAAGCATCCAGGTTTCTTCATGTATTTGTGCTAGGTACTAACTGCAAATATTGTGCATTAGCATAATATTAAGCACTCAGTAACTAAACCCTTACTTCAGTGGAAGTGGGGCAGTATTGTTCAACCTATGATTACTTCAAAGAGACCACATGAAGTAACTAAGGAAAGCTTCCACAGTACTTGCTACAAGCACATGTGCATTTGCACTAGAGAACGTTAAAATAAATAAAAAAGGAGAAGTCTTTTAACCTAGAAAGAGACATAAATGTTCCTCCATATCTCAGAAGAAGTTAAAAAGTTATTGCATCTGCTGAAGTTTTTTTAAGGGGTGCCCCTGGGTTTTTTTTTGTTTGTTTGGGTTTTATACAAAACCAACCTCTTCCCATGTTTAAGCCATGCTCAAATGCTATCTGAAGTTCTTCAGCATCACGTGAGCCAGCCAAACTCATGGCTACAGACCTACAGGAGTTCACGTTACCTTAAGGATCACAACTACATTAACTTACCTCCTAGCACTTCCGAGCTCACAGCCTGTTCATTTCCATTCTGTGGCTTGCTCCTTGATGCAATATACAGCTGCTGTCCCAGATTCTTTATACGGTTGACATCTGCACAAACTTGTTGCAATGTCATCTTGAGATACGTGGAAAAATGTGAAGTCAGAATAAAATGAGTACAAAGAGGGCACAGGAGTTGACTTGAGTTCTTGTATTCTTTAAACTGAAAGTGAGTGGACTTTCAGCCTAAGCCTAATATCTATTGGTATTTGTTATTTTAATGAATCAAATTATTACGGTTAATTTAAGTAAATTAACTATGATAAAGCTCAAGCAGTCTCAGCATTTCAGTGTTTTAATACTGATGGCACGTGGGTATAAGCTGATGACTTACCCAGGAGCCTCACAAGGAAATTAAGTAACTGCAATACTTGTTTTAGAACAGCCAGTTTTCTACAGCAGTCAGCAAAATTAAGAGCAAAATCCAAAAGCCAGGCCTCTCTAATTGACCAATTTAGCTTGAACATAGCTGTGTTCTTCCCACTTCAGTAAAATTCATGATAAAAAGTGCATATGTAGAGAGTAAACACTTTTATTTTCAAAAGTGTATTTTTATTACCCTGCAGGCAGTGACACACTTATAGACTTACTGGTTCCTGTATTTCCTCTGCACAATTCCCATTGGAGTCACTGGAAGATGCTATGCTGATATAGTGCTCATAAGAGCCACTGCTACCGAGGCTTCCATAACCACTGGAAACATTGCTGTGAACTGGCTGTAGGAGGGAAAAACCCCAGTAATTAAAAACTCATGCTTTCAGAGAACAAAAAGAAGGAAATAACATACTTTGCAACACAGAAGTTCAAGTAAACAAAATAAATCAAATGGAAAATCCCTCTTTGTCTGGGCTCTACCATGTTCTTAGGAAGAATTCTCTATCATGCTTCACACAGTGTTTCAGGAGGCAGATTTCTCTTTCAACATACAAACTTGTCAAACAAATTTTTTTGTAACAAGGTGAGCCTGTCTCTACTTAGAGCTTTCCTTTCAGACCTTTCAAAAGGCCATTCTCAAAGTAGCCTGCTAAGCAGACTCAAGTTTCTTTAGCCTCTCATTCAGAAGGCCAGCCACTGTTCTGAAATTATTTCATCTTCTTTACCTGCAGAAGCAGTTTGTAAATTTGTCCTTGCAATTCTCTTATCTCTTTCTCCACACTGCTCGTTTCTTTACTTCTTGCAGCAAAGACATCTTCATTCAGAGGGCTTCTGTAGAGACCCAACAATATTTCACTGTTAATTTTAATTTGATGAAGAAAAGGTAGCTATAAACAGTTAGAATAGATCATTTATTTTATTATTACTTTATTTGGACTGCTTTGCTGAACCAGCACAAAGGGATGTCATCTGTCCCAGCAGCTGCTCTGCTGGGGTAGTGAGGCAGGGCTATGAGAGCAAGGGAGCTCCAGGGAAGTCAATACACCAGCAGAGACAAGTTATGAAGTTGACAAGCACCTATCCCTCTGTCTCCTTCACTCAGAAGACAAATTCACACCCCATAAAATCTTGAATAAAAGATCACTTTGAAAAGTTAGGAGGCCATTCCAAAAAGCCATTTCCTATAAGAGAAACCAGGTAAGAAGGCAGCAGTCAGTCATAGTTTCAAATCTCTCAGAAACTAAAGAGAAACATCTGAAAAACTAACTTGCACATTCAATGCTAACTGCATTTTTAAAAGATACTACTTTGGTAAATATTTACATTCTGTATCAAGTAAATGTTACAGAAGAAAACATACCAGAAGGTCAATTAATTGGGGTTTTTTTTGGTGAGCCAATCATGAATGAATTTTAAGAAATTATTGGTTAAACTGACCTACTTTTTTCGTGCTTTTACTCATCTAAAACTGCTATTTTGATTTAGACATGTCCATTGTCATAGTATTTGGACATCAACCATATGAAAAAAGATCTAAGAAAAAAGTTGGCTTTGCCTTTTT
The DNA here is from genome assembly GCA_013396735.1 of Grallaria varia. Taxonomy (NCBI): domain Eukaryota; kingdom Metazoa; phylum Chordata; class Aves; order Passeriformes; family Formicariidae; genus Grallaria; species Grallaria varia. The sequence goes on from VWZG01008650.1 coordinate 25,806, forward strand.
CTTCCAAGTGATCCACTGATTTTTCATATTTAATAAACAAGACTAATGCTGTTCTGAGGGAATGCATTGAAGACAGATACAAGGTAGTTTTCACATCATCTGCAAGAGCAACATTATGTTCCTAGTTCAGTACTTAGACTGTTTTGTTTTGCAGAATAACCAATGAAAAGGACTTTAATAGATCAATTCTACAAGTGACTTACGTTCGGACTTTGTGTCGGCCAATGATGAACACTACTTTCCTGCTCCAAGGATTCACAAAACTGGACCAGCTGGTATCCAGGATGACATAATCCCCATTTTGAGTACAGAATCTAATAGGTAAATGTTCAAAAGGGGGTTGGCCTGCAAATTTCAGTACTGAAAAAAAAAACAACCCACAATGAAGAAGCAAGCTTTAGTTTACATTATGACACAGTAGTGCAAGCACAAACACTAATGACTGGGGTCCTTAAAACTTTGTGATTCAATCTGTTTTGATCTCAGACTGATTGCACTAATTATTTAATTAATTTTGGTCTAGACTGCAGATCGGTCACATGTCAAGCAACATGACAAGGAAGGAATTGTAAAACATACAGAAGTTCCTCTAAAATCATCTGTACTTACTTTTCCGGTGAATAGTAATCATCAAAGGACGATCTTCTGGGTGCACATACATCAGTATGGATGTTCCAATTAAATCCTGGGGTAAGTAACCCAACAAAGGCACTGCTCTGAAACCCAAACACATTATCACAGGTTATAATAAAGTTTTGAGTAATTACATCCTTAACCATTTTTCTGTCAGTGAAGCCCCCATGTGTGATCTACAATGGAACAAACTAAGGGTACAGAACACTGTCCAACCCGTCTAATAATCCCCCACTGCAATATAGACACGTGAATACCAATGACAAACATTTCTGCGCCTGGAGATCTAACACATATTCACATTTGCTGGCAGTCTTGTGGTTGTCTACATGCAAAGGAAAAACAATGGGATCTTGAAAAAATGAAGTCATAGACAAAACGGGAGTAAGAAATCTGACAGGCATGGTGCAAGGTGTATTGTAAAAACACTCTTGTGGCTTTGCAGGAGATGGCTTCAGTCTGGCCAAATTTATTTGACCCAGCTTAGTGCAGTGTGTCACCCCTGTGAGCCCCAGAGCTGGGCATTATGCACGCTTTCCACTGTGGGTGCTCCCACAGCTCCCCATTGCCCTGGGTAATGAAAACTGGCTGCAGTTCTGTTCAATACGCACATTAGGCCAAGACAGGAGATTACATCTATGGAATGGCAAGATGTTTTCCATAAGTGGACTAATACAAAACTGTTTTCTTTAATTAACTACTGCTGACTGCATAGTTCAACTACTTTACTTGGGTCTCCAGCTGCACCACCAAGGGATTTTTTCCTGCCTCTCCATACATACCTCACAAGTCTTAAGACTCAAATCTCTCACCTGTCATCTATGTCCAGAAAAACACATCCAGGGGTGTGAGTGGTGGTGAAGATTCTTTTATCCATAGGAATTCGAGGAGCTAATAGAAACAAAATATGCACTAAGACAGAAAACCTAGGCATTACTCTTGCTCCTGACAGAAATTTATTGGCTCCTGAACTTTTTAATTGTTCACTGCTTTCTGACCAACTCATAGAAACATTACAGATTTTTAGGTGCTACAGACTTCTCTCCAAAATAAAAATAATGAGGAGAGGTGAAATGCTTTGGGGTCTGGCAAAGGCAGCAGAGATGCTCTGGATTCACATGCATGCACACACAGGCTGCAAGTTAACACAGGTGAGACTACCCAAGCACAAGTTCTAAACAAAGGAAGCAGACTTTCATACACTGCATTTTTCTACTGGCTTGTTTTTTCCCCACTGGAATCTCCTGACTTGCCTTCATATCCAGAGTGAATTTTCTCAGCCAAAGCCAAGCAACAGGATTCTGCATCCACATGGACAGAAGTACACACGTGGACCAAGTACGGGGTGATTCGGAAGGGGTAAGAACGTGTTTCTTGTTCTTGATCTTTACCAGCCCTGAGGAAAAGCAAAAGGGATTCACACACTGCTTTCAAGACTCACATACTTTGTGTAAAGGCTGAGAGCCCTGCACGGAGAAGCTATGCTGAGCACATAGACTCAGATAATCAGGCCCTACACACTCCCTTGTGATCCAAGGTCAATCCATTCAGCAATACTGATCTCTGTCCACTTAGGTGTTTTGACTCCAGTGCTTGCACTCAGAGGTTGTCTAGAAATACTATTCCACTGGTGGTTAAGGACTACCTTCTAACACTCAGTCTAAATGTGTTCACAAGAACCACTCACTTGGTTTTGTGCTCTCCTTCAAGATAAACAGTTCTTTTTTCTGCTTGTTGTTTATTCTGTACCATTCTTATGGAAAAAAAAATCTGCCTCTCTCAAGTTCTGTTTCACAGACCTACATAACTAAGACTCCACCAGCCTTGGTTCATTGTTGTTGCTTTTTGATTGTCCTCCATGAGAATTTCTCTTCCTAGAACATGGTGAACAGTTGCAGCACACAACACTGTAGATGAGATCTTAACCATGGCTTTGCAACAGCTGCATTAGCTCCTTTCTATTGCAAGTATTTTTTCACCTATTATAACTGCAGTATCTTACCCACCTCTGATAGAAAGAATTGAGATAAATTTTTGGAGCTAATGACCTATACTAAAAGTTACTTTCTTATTCCACACTTAGCTTCATAAAATGTTTCTAGAGAGAAGCTAGTGTAATAAAACCTACTTCTGACACCTCTTTGAGAAAAAAAATAGAAACTGCATACAGCAGAAGTTAAACTCACAAAAAAACATTTTCTTACTTAAGCCTAGTGTGTATTTGTGAAAAAATACTTTTACTCATGATGTCAACATAATCAAATAATCTGTTAAGGGAAGTAGAGACAGCTGTCATATGAAAACATTATGAAAAACTACTGCAAAACATTTATGTATCCTTGTAACAAACAGTTCTCCCAACTTAACATTGCTATCTGTCCTGTTATATTTATTCCAGGTGCCCTTACACAATTCAAGATAAAAATGATTTTAGAGCTCAGGTTTTTGAAACACATACGAATGAATCAATGATCAACTAAAAGATGGAGCAAGTGTTTTAGCTGCTCAGAAACAAACAGTTCTTACTGAAATCCAGAGATCACCTGAGCCTGGAACAACTTCACTGAAGATAAAAGGACAATCTCAATTTTTTTTCTTCTTTTAGCCACGGACAAAGCAACAAACAGCATCCATAGTGATAGCAAGTAGTATCTCAGGAGTCAGGTCTCGCACTGGGACTCAGGTGACTGGGTTTCTGTTAGTGCTTCTGTCACAAACTCTCATGCAATCTTAATCTTAATGTAAAACACTCTTTGCCTCCAACCTCAAACAGTAAAAGGGAGAGCAGCAATTTTTTCACAAGATCATTCTTCTCCTGCATGACAGTACAGAAGGAAATGGATAGATCCAAAAGACAGATGTATGAACAGGTTTCCTTCTACCCCTGTCACTCTGGGAAAGATATCCAAAGTGTCCTACTGGATGCCAATACTAAACACAGTAAGTCCATTTTTTAATGGAGTTTCACGAGCTCACACTGGCCAGCTTTAACAATAGAACAGTTTCTGCCTAGTACTGTACCCTTTGTCAGCCTTCACAGAACTGTAATAATGTACTTACCTGATCCTGCAGAAAAAGGATTTCACCTGGGCATATTCATACAGAGAAGCTAATAAAAGGAACACATTGAAAGTATCAGTTAACATGCTCAAAAAGGTCACACCTGTCAGAACTATTTTAAACTCTGCATTCTCCAGACTTTCTGAGCAAGACTGAAGTCTCATAACCTACTCTTTATTAGCTACTGAATTAGCCATTCAACAGCCTGCTCCCACCTCAGATGTTATCTCTCTTCTCCAGCCCACTCACTCTTAGGGAAATGGCTGACCTGAAACTATACTCAGAGAAAATGTGTATGACCTAAAAAAAAGTAAGAAAATCCTTTCCCAAGTGCATCACTATGAAAAGGAAAGGTGACATTTCCTGGCTTTATAATCCATGTATCAAAAACTATTTACAGACAAAACCAACTCTATTGGGGTGCCACTGCTCAGCTGGTTAAGCATGACTGGCTGCCAAGTTGTGGAATCTCTGGCATGATGCAACATCCAGAGGTCCCACCATCCTTTGATAGCAAGGACTTTGGACTTCTCACATCTGATATCGGCACAGCCCCGGAACAACCCATGTCTAGACGGGCAAAAGACATCGCCTTGGCATGCAAGCTACGTTTAAATTGCTCACAAATAACACAGGACTCAAAAGTCACAGTTTAGACATATCCAGCACTAAGCAGCAAGTGATCTTAAAAGCTGGGTTTGGAGAGCTATGTTCACAGCAGGAAGCAAGTGGACCATAAAGACAAAGCACCTAAGGAACCATAACGTATATATTAAACAACTTCAAACTCACAATTAGATCTTTAGTTTCTTTTCAAACAGCAGTAGTATTTGGAATGAGTAAAATGGTACATGAAACAATGAAGTATCTGACTTATACTTACCCCCAAGTAAGAGTTAAGCCTCTGGGAGACTAGCAAGAATACCACAGCCACACCAGTTTTAAAAGTGGAAAGGGAACAAGTGTTGCTGATGTATATTGCTAGCATAATCATTTAAAATGAACTACTATTCTATCCTCGTTCTGTAAAGACAGAAAGACACACAGAGCATTTAAGAGCATTGCCAGGTCCCACCTGTTTGACTTTCCATGTTCCAAAGTGGCAGGTGAGAGTGATCGGTGTGTGTGTAGAACACACTCACATCCTGAGGGACAAGCAACTCTACAAACCGGGAAGAGTCCAACACTTTCTTCTTACAGTTTAAGATAGATGCTGCCTGCTCAGAAATATGCACTATGCGTCCAGATAGCAAAGAAAATACAGCCACAAATGTGTCCTGGAAAACAGACATTAAAGGCAATCGTTCCCCAAAACATGGTAGCGACACTGTAAGGATAAAAAGAAAAACAACCCCAAAACAAACAAACCAACCCCAAACCACCACATACCACAACCTCAGGGTGAGGTTCAAAAATGTGGTAAGTTAGCATTCAATTAAAGTAGTGTGTGAGCTACTACACTCTACAATGCCATAGCAGTGTAGTCAAGATTCACAAATGCTAGTAAGACTGCAATACCAAAACTGAAACCAATGAGAGTGATGCTTGACTTTGCCCACCCACTGCCCCCCAAATTTCAGAGCATTCACCCAATTCCACATACAAAAACACTGAGAGCTTTTCAAATAACAAGCATTTGCAATACTTCTGATACAGCATCCAACAGCACTGAATTTCAAAAAACACTCTTTTCTTTAAAGCAGACCCAGAAAGCATCACAGATATTGCAAAACAAGGAAAAAATTAAACCTGGAGTACAAACAGAAAAAAAAAGTCCCTCACAACTCTCAGTTTCATTGGTTTCATAAACTTTCTGCTGTCTTGACATTACTATGCTGTAAATGAATTTTCAAAGAGCTATTTTGTTGCTTGGAAAAAACAAACCAAACCAAAAAAAGAAGAAAAATTAGTATTTCTTCACTCATTATCACTGGGTACCCTGAGACAGCACAGATAAGAAGTAGTCTTGATCTAACTTAAAAAACTTAAAACTCTGTCTGGCTAAAACTTAGAGGCCTTTCAATTTTATACATTTTATTTCCACAAAAAATGTTAGTAGACTATTAAATAGAGTAAAACAGCAAGTGGTGAACTCGAGTGTGCCTGAATTCTTACAGTGTTTTTTGGAGTGTGTTCAGATGCAACTGCCACCAGCTCTTCTATGCTGTATGTCACCACATCTGTCTGAGACACTCTTCGGTCATTCAGAGCCTGGAAAAAGTCATTGTTTGCTAATTGAAAAAAACAAACAAACAGAAAAGCAAAACAAACACAAAAAGTCAGTAAGGAGACTACTTTGAAAGTATTTCTTACAGCCCTTGAACTTTTGTCATCTTTTTGGTGAAGTCCGAGGTGAGATGAGGAAGTTCTGTGTAGTGACAAAGGGAAAAGGAATACTGATTATACTACTGGAGTGACCTAGTTATGTTACAGATAATGAGCATGAGCAAGTATAACTGACAGAATGTGATGGCAAAAGAACAATTTTAGCTACTTAATTCTGTTGGAAAACACAAACTATCCAATAATTTTTCAAAGTGGGATGAGAATGCTGTTTTTATAATTTACATAGAAATTTACTAGTAGGCACCTATTAGCTATGGGACTCTGAAGAAAAGAGACCTACTGTAGGTCGGTATTTCAATAGAAAAGGTAACATGATTGTTTAACAAAAAAAACCAACAAAAACCCCACAGTGCTTCAGAAAGTCAACTGTTAGCAGGGTAACTAGAACGCATTGTTTTCTTTTAATGCTATTTGCTGCCAGACACGTCTATTCAAACCATGCAGCTGTTCTTTCAGATTTTCTCCACACGTACCCTGGACCTGCTGGACACACTGCAAGGCGTAGTTGAGAGCACTGATAGTGCTGGGCTTGCTGGAACTCCTTTTCTCTTCAGGCAAACATCTTTTCATTTCTTGGATCATCATCATCAGATCTCTATGAGACTGACTCCAATTCAGCTGCTCACTGTAAGACAGAGATTAAACTTTACCAGAGAATTCTGGCATAGGAGCTTTTTTTTCTATCACTGAATTAAAATTATTCACTAAATGAATATTTTATGGGATTGGCTGCAGAGTCACATTATATCCAGAAACGTCCTTAATGGTACTCCACTAAATTTCCTGTTGTATTTTTCTCACTTCTTCGCTACTTTAACTTCTCTCCTCTACCTTCCTTTCTCCAACTCCACTATGTCATGGATGGCAAAGTCACAACAAAACCACTCTGCTTTCTAAGATGCTTAGCAACTAAACATAAGCTGATACTAACTGTATATTCTGTAAATCTCACCAGTATTAAAATCATGAATAGATGCTGAGTCTTGATCTCTGTAAGTTTTCCGAGCCCTGAAGTCTGCATTATAAGCACCTCAGGGAACCATGAGGTCCTCAAAATACACCTGATTTCACTCCTCACGTGACTTCAGTGTCTTCATTATACTTTTGAGTTGTTGGCTCCAACAGCTGCACAACTGTTAACAGGCAAACTCCCCCTCCTTGCAATTCACTGACTAAAAAACAAACAGCCAACATACTCCAAACAGATTCTAATCCTACAGCTGGGATATGAACATGATTACTTTTAATACCTTTTGTCCATTTGACATTTTTATTAGTATCATATGCATAGGTTCAAGTATTGCATGTTAACTTTACACACCAGTTCAACGTTTCCTAAGTTATAGATCCTGAACTTTAAAAGAAATCACCACCTCCTTGAATTTCCCAAGTTCCAGGAAAAACATTATTTCAGTAATTTCTGCTTCGGTACTGCCAAATAACAGTGTTCAGATGAGGTACATACAGAAACTAGCAGCGGGTCGCTGCCGTAGGTGGCTCAGCCGCTCCGAGAGCGGGGCACCCCTCAAGAGGCGGCAGCAGCGGGCTCAGCGCCCCTGCCCCCGCACTCCTCGGGGTCCCGCAGTGCCCGAGCGGGTCCCGGCTCCCGCCCGCCACATCCCCGCCCGCTGCCCGCTTACCTGTCGGCTTTGCCGCTGGCCTGGGGGCTGTGGAGCTCCGTCCCGCCGAGGCCGGTCCCCGCACACGCCGCGCACCCAGAGCTCGCAGCCCCGCGCTGCGCCGCCACCGGCTCCGGCCCGGCCCCAGCCCCGGGGCACCGACCGGCGCCGCGCTCCGCGATGCCAACCCGACCTTCGCCCGTGTCCATCCCGGATCCGCCGAGCGCCGCAGCGCGGGGGGCATCGGCCGCCAAGGCGCCCCGGCACGGCCAGACCCCCGGCCCGCGCTCCGGGCGCTGCGGTGCCAACACGCACCGCCCCAGCGGGCAGCGGGCGGAGCGGCGAGTCCCCCTCCCCTCCCACGCCCGCCGAGCGCTGCGGGCACGGGGGCCGGTCCGGCGCCCCCCCGCTGCCTTCCCCTCAGCTCGCCGACAGGGCGGATTCCTCGCTAGAGAC
>VWZG01008650.1:38999-73503 GCA_013396735.1 Grallaria varia
GGGACATGGATGTGGCTGGGGGGACACGGGTGTGCCGGGGGGGACACTGTGCGGTCGCAGCCCTTTGGGCTGTTCCAGCAGGGGACATCGGGCAGCAGGGACTGCCTTTGCCCCGCTCTTTCTCTTCTCTCCCCGTCATTTATTAAGCTTTTTCTCGCTCCAGGCAGTTGTTTCCCAGTTCTCTTCCCCAATGCCACTGGGAGCGCCCAGACACTGGTAGGGGTCTGCACATCAACTTTCAGTCCAGGGTCAGCCGGCCACGAGGCCAAAGAAGAACCCAGCAATTAACAGGCCCGTTAAAAAGACAAATGGGAAAGTATCAAGAGAGCAATTTTGGGAGTTAAATGCTGATTTATTCTTTAAGAGAAACGTAATTGAGCTCTGTCTGTAGTAAAAAAGAAACTGTCTTAAAATCTCATCTTCTGTTGTGGTCCAGGGTTTTGGAAGAACTTACTCATAACAGCACTAACAGAGTCTTTCACAGACCAGATGACTCATTTATTAAACCTGGCTTTCCCTGCTAGGCTGGCCTGGTAGTAATCTGGTTCAAAATTTCATTATTGAGGGCCAGTTTGTGTAACTTACATATCTGATCAGTGCAACAGTTATTGTGTCTCAGTCTTTGTATTATAATGTGACCTCTCAGGTTTCTGCATCAGCAGTGCTCTTGAATTTAACCAAGATTCGACTCTGTGCACACAGGGGGATTTGGCATTTTGCTACCAGGTGTGTTATTTGGTTTCTCATTAAAGCCCTGAATGTCCAGTGAAGAGGAACTGCAAAGAGCCTGATGTCAGAGAAGCTGCAGGGACTGCACCTGCTCAGGGCAGGCTGTGGCTGGTACACTGAACCCCCTAAGAAACCAGACACAGCACCCTTACAGGCAGATCATGTAGAGAAGAAATGCATTTTTTTTGTGGTTCCTTACGGTGACTAAAGGACTATGTGGCTCTCACTGGTATGCAGGAGACGTGCTCAAAAGAAGGCACACACTTTGTATGGGGAAATTTTCTTTGTTTTTAATTTACAGCAGAAAGAATATAAAGCATTCAGAAAACATTTTCCATATTTTAAGGGCAATTCAAAACATTTTGCATGGTTCCAGCAGCTGAGTTCTTCAACAGATCCATTGATTCAGTGATGCTTTACATGCACGGTTACAAAAATAAAACTTACAAAAGAGAAGACATCTATACTAGTTTTACATGCAAGTCTTGGGGACCCCCCATTGGGCACCAGCTATTGTGTGGAACTGCCATAAGCGTGCAACCAGAGAGGGGGTTCATGTTATATTTTGTATTTCTTTCACACAGTATTACTGCTGTCGAATGTGTTTCACAAAGGAGCGGTTCCATTATCAGAAGACAGAAGATCTGGCTCCTGGCACTTGGGAATTTTGAATTTTCCTAGGAAGCTGCCCTTCCTTCTCTTGGGTGAAAAACGGAAGTTCCACAACCAAGAAGAGGGTTCGCAGCGTTCCCTTCCCTGCGGGGGGGTCCTTCTCCCTCCCCAGTGACACACTCAAGGGTCACTGCCCGACACAACAAAGCACTTGGGAGCTGCACTTGGCTTGGAGCCCGCGGCGGGTTCGGCTGCGCCCGCGGAACTGCCCGCACGCGCCAAGCCCAGCACGGCCTTAAACGTTTGGCTGGAGCAGGATCTGGCTTTAGGAGATACACCACCAGGCCCATGGATCTGGAAGAGTAATCTGAAATAGCTCTGTATGTCACTGAATCGTTTTCTGTGAAGACAAGGAGTTAAAACGTTTCCACTGAGGTCACTACTCTTGTTAGGAACAGATCAATTCTACATTGTCACGTATTGGTTAATGGGTGCAATATTTCACTTTCAATTAAGTCTTCCAGTACTAATACAGAGCATTTCCAATTCATTCCAAAGGAGATTCTTCAGTGTCTCCTGTTCTGTTTTGGCGTGAGAGGACAATTTAATGACTGAGGTTCCAATTGCAGACAGTAAATGGAGGCTACGAGGCTGCCCACGGGCACAGGCCATTCGTTTTGCCTTTTTCCCTTTTTTAAAATTGAACCAGGTCATAAAGCAGCAGTTCAGAAATGTACAAGAGAATTCTGAGAATGAGCTATAGCACATCTACTGTAATTCAATGCTGGCAGTGAAAAGAAGTAATTAAAAACAGGTACAATTATAGAAAAGGCACCAAGAGCACTGACCCCAGTTTTTTTTGCCACAATCTTTGTTTTTTACTCTTCTTGTAAAGACACCAGTTTCAAAGCTTCTCTTACGTGAATATTTTTTGGCTTCACAACAAGCCTTGCGTTTAAACATTGCAGTTGGTGGCCGGGATCAAGCAAGAACAACTATTCCAAAACTAACAATCTCAAATTTACACAAGTCCATTCAGAAATTTCAAACTGCCACGAGCGAGACAAACGGAGAGGAGCAGTTTCTGATCTCAGACACACGTATGTGACCCCCAGCAACGACACCGACTTCAGGGGTTTCTTCCCTTACATTCCTGCGTAATGAAGATCAGAACCTGGGTCCCATTGTTGAGGATCTGTGACAGTTTTAAATTAGTAGTTCAATTTAAAAAAATCTAATTTCTTTGGCTCCTCACTATGTGGAAATAGCAATATACCATGACACCCCTACGAGATCAGTTTGCATCTTTTTTTTAAGTTTTACTTAATTTTTTAAAATTTTTTGTGCAATTTTTATTACATTTTCTGACTTCCAGCAGGAGATATGAAAATGTGAAACATATTTTCTACTTTCGTACTATTTATTTATTTTTTTTTCATTTTATGTTCATTCTAAGTGTTCTTTATTGGAGTGAGTGTATGGTGTTAAGCTAGATACGGTTTTTGTACTCTTATGATTATCTGCTTTGCAAAAGTAACTTAATTTTCTTAAGCAATATTAGCATTCACATTACTTGGCACCATTGGCAAAAAAAAAAAAAAAAAAATTTTTTTATTTTTTTTTTTTTCCCCGGGGTTTTTTTTTTTTGGGTTTTTTTTTTTTTTTCTTCTCTTTTTTTTTTTTTTTCCCCCATCTTTTTTTTTCTTTCTTTTTTTTTTTTTTTTTAAAGTAATGTTGCTCTGCCTTTTTTTTCCTAAGTCTAAATACAGTAGCTCTTTTTTGCCATTTAGTCATGCTTTAGCAAAAATGTTCTTCTAAAGAACATTTAAAATAAAGTTTCTTATAGTGAAATAAAGTTTTTGTTTCATTTTACAGACCATAGCCACTAATGCTTTGCTTTGTTCATTTCTTTTTCTTGAGTTCATGCACATATCTCTTTGTTTTAATATATACAATATGTACAAACAATACATCCACACTCTTCTGGTTCATTCAGACAAAACTATACAAATAATTTTATCTTGCCAAGTTATTGACCCTTTGTGAATAAAATATTTAGTAATTAATCAATATATTCCCTTTCAAATATTTTTTTCTCATTTTCCATTTCTACCTTCTATATATACAGAAAACTGCCCAGATTTCGATGAAGTAGCCAAAATAAGAAATTTACTGGCCAGAATGCAGCACCACTGATCTTCAGGTGGCATAAAATGTCCAGGCAACATATGTACGTGACTCTGCAAAATGACAAGAGGTTTGACACAAGAGAGAAAGCTACATGTTTTACAAATCATTTAAGAACTTAATTAAAACAATAGTACATGAAGGTAAGGCTAGAAAATAAAGTGCCGAATATGAAAGTACATGACAGTTGGTATGTTTGCAGGTTCTAGTAAAAATACCAAAAAAACTGTTTAAAACTCGCTTAAGCTTCTCTCTCCATTCCTCATGCATTACCCGTGTCTCTCACACACCAACCCCTTCTGGAAGTTCCCACAGGATGTATTAAAAACCTGCAGATTTAAAAAGTTGCATTAAGTGTGCTGTAGAGGTTGAAAGAAAACACAAAGGACAGGAGTGCGAAGGAAATGAGGATGCATGGACCCAATAAAGGTGTACTCATCTAAGCCCCTCCACTGAGACTCTCAAAGCTTCAGTTCCTTGGAGATGACTGACAGGTGCAGGAACAGCATTCTTGTGTTGCTTGTGCATTCCCACCTTTTCTGAACAATATTTTTGGTATAATATTTGTACAGTTCCACATGTTGTTTAATACAGCCCTATATGAAAAGGATAATTAATCGCTTCTTCCTTCCTTCTCGGAGAATGAAGCAACTCACAAATTCTTCCTGGTGTCTTTTGTTTTCCCCACGATCCAACAGAAGATTGAGTTCCAAGATGTCTTGCTGAACAAATTAAAAGTTGTCCATGAAAGTGCAAATGCAATGACCAAAACATTACTGTTAAAATCCTGCAGCTGGTAGTTCCAGAACTGCAGTGGGTATTTTTGTTGTTGTTGCATGTCTCTGCTAAAAACAGAAAATGAAAACAGTCTGAAAAGCAATGTCACATTGCTACGGGATGCTGCTGCGTATCTTCAAGTTCCTTGGCCTTTTTCAATTCTTTCACTCTGAAAAAACAAAGAGGAGCTATGTAACACTTCTATTGCAAATTTCTCCAAGGCACAGAACAATCAAAAAGGACTCCTCGGTCCAACTTCCCGGGCAGAAGAGCCAGCTCAGAGAAACGACAGGAGGGGAACACCTTCCCCACACCATAAACACCTGGAAGTGCAAGAATGGGCCACTGGAGATCCGAGACAGACACATTTGGAGACAACCCCCTGGTTCCAGGTACTGTTTTTCCCCAGTGTTTGAATATTTGAACCCAAAGCTGGGCTTCATTCTGGTGCTGGCCTATCTGAGTGCTTGGGGTTTTCTGGACTCTTGTTCCCTGACTGACCCTGCAGCTGCTCTGATTTGTCACAGCACAGGGGACGGTCAGCACTGACCTCTTTCCTCCACACTGTGACAGTAACAGCCTGATGTCACAGCCAGTCCAGAGGGGGGAAATCAGCCCGTCCTGCTTGGACAGGAGGCTCGGGGTTGATACAGGATCTCACCCAAGAAAGTGTTTGTGTGTGAGCAGAAGAGCTGGTGTGGCTGGGAAGTTGTTTCACACGTGTTCCAGCTGCTGGTGGCTGTACTTTCCAGCACGTTGTCGGGAGTGGATTGGGGTGTTTTCCCAGCCAGCAGTGCAGGATGCTGTTGGGCTGAGGGTGACAAACCCACAGCATGGAAGAGTCACCCTCCCTAGATGTGGCCTGGTGCCCCAGCTCTCAACTCTAAAATGCAGGCGATTCATTACCTCCTCTAACACTTGACAGCGTAAGAGCTAAACCACCACTGAAAGCAGAAAAAAGGTAGAAATGAAATTAAAAGAATGAAGAGGAGGGAATCCTTTCAGTGCCATCAAGCGAAACACAACTCTGCACTGGTGCTGGGTCAGCAGCAATCCTCTGCTCAGGCTCAACTTGGCTGTGTGTCAGGGCAGGCTCCCTGCAAAGAGCCAGACCAAATCCACGCTGTCCCTAAACCACAAGGCAGGTGCCCAGCTCTGCTCGGGGCTGGCTATGCCTGTGGGGAGCTCCTCTGCAGTGCCATCCCCTTGGCACCTGCCTCCATGTGTTTTCCCTCTGCTCCTGCAAAGGGAGGACCCCATAAAAGGAGCAAAACACAGCATATAAAAAAAAAAGGGGATTTAGCATGTACATACATGCTCGAGTGCTCAAGTGATGCTGCAAAAGTTGAAAAGACAAACAATGAAAAACTGTGTCAGAGATTCAAGTCTGTGTAATGGATACCTGTTGAGGTGAGTGAATTTAACAAAGCCCAAGTAAATAAAGGTAGTATAACATGTTGGGAGAGCTAATCAGCAGCAGTGAGAGTTTGTTCCTACTGTAGGCAGACTTCTACCCACACATCATCTTTGGCTCCCATCATCCTGCTAATACAAGGATACAGCGAAGGCTATAAATTGATCTCTATGAATACACCTCCATTTCACAATTTTATTTATTAATTTTACTGCATGTACTATTACTCAGAACCACAGTCAAAAGGGATCTGGCTGCTTTTACCTCTGTTTTAGCTGACTCAAAGCTGTAGCACTCAAAGGCATTCTCAGTATTTGTGACATGGGGCCAACAGGGGTTAAATCGCATTAATCCATATGCAGGCCAGACCTTCACTAATTACCTTAATTCCACTGACCTGTTGGAGAGTATCATGCATGGAAAGACAGAGGCTGTGCTAGTCCAAATGCACTGTTTTGAGTCTGAAGGCCACTGCTGAAGGGGCCCCAGCACTCCTGAAATCTGGGTCTCTGGACTGCTCCCCCAGGTGCCAAGCAATGCTCTGACACCCAGGCTGAGGAAGGGGCAAGGCAGCCAGCAGCAACAGGGGTGCTCAGTTCCTACCTGGACACTGTTATTCTGAGCCCAAATGCCTGCTACAACTTCACAGAGAAACCTTCTACAAGGAGATTTTGGGTCTACACCAACTGGTGCCATAAAGACCCTGCAGACACCAAGGGAGCAGAGGCTTCAGAAGCACAGAAGGCAGCAGCAAAGCTCTGCTCAGGATGACAGTCTGAGTTCTACCTGAGTTCACTGGGGCTCTACCTGCTGGGTAAGGCCAGCTCACCTTTTCATTACAGGAAACAGAGGAGGGCTGGGACAATGAACTGAAAACACTCACAAATTGCAAACTACCCATCTTCAGCACACTTCGTTTTCTTGCAGAAGAAAAGCAGTCCCTCTCTTGAATTTATTGCTAATATTTCTACTGCTTAGAAGTGGAAGGCGAGCCAAGATCCCTGGTGCTGTGCTAGAAAAGGTGTTGTGTCTCTGTGCACTGGACAATTTTTAAGGCTTAGATGAACTATGTTCAAGATACCATCAATTAATGCATGATTTGCAGTGCAACTTCCAAGTGTTTTCTGTTGCACTTCAGTACTGTAATGTAAAATTAACCTGTTATGATTGATTTCTCACTGAGAACATGCACATTAAAGAAGCTGGTGGCTCTTCCACTGAGACATGCTATTCCTTACTTCAGCACTTCACATGCAAGGGCTACACTAACAAAGCACTTTTGCTGGAAGAATGCAAGACATGCTTTGCTGCAAACTTCAACCTACAGCATGCAGTATCTGTACTGGTGCAGACCTATTGCATCTGTTTGCCTGGAACACACATGCCAACAGAAGTTAATTACTGCAGCAGTCAGCATTTGCACTAACACAGGTTCTATTCAGAAATACAGAATCATGGAACATTAAGGGTTGGAAGGGACCTTAAAGACCATCTAGTCCCAATCCCCCCCTGCCATGGGCAGGCCCACCTTCCACTAGACCAGGCTGCTCAAGGCCTTATCCAACCTGGCCTTGAACACTTCCAGGGATGGGGCACCTACAACTTCCCTGGGCAACCTGTTCCAGTGTCTTGTCACCCTCACAGTAAAGAATTTCCTCCTAATATCTAACCTAAATTTCCCCTCTTTCCATTTGTACCCATTACTCCCTGTCCTGTCACTCCAGCTCCTGATGAAGAGTCCCTCTGTGGCTTCCCTGTAGCCCCTTCAGGTACTGGAAAGCTGCTCTGAGGTCTCCACACTATCATTTCTTCTCCAGGCTGAACAGCCCAAATTTTCTCAGTCTGTCTCCATAGGGCAGGTGCTACTGTCCTCTTGGCAACTTCGTGGCATCCTCTGGGCTTGTCCCAACAGTTCCATGTCCTTTCTAAGCTGAGGACACCAGAACTGTGCCCAGTGCTGCAGAGAGCAGAGCAGAGTGGGAGAATACCCTCTTCTGACCTGCTGGCCCCACTCCTTTTGATGCAGCCCAGTGCACAGTTGGTTTTGGGCTGTAAGTGCACACTGCCAGGTCATGGTGACTTTTTCACCACCCATCATCCCCCAAGTCCTTCTCCACAGGGGCCGCTCTCAATCCATTCTACGTCCAACCCGGAGGTGTGTCTGGGATTGCCAGGAGCCAGGTGTAGGACCTTGCACTTGCTTTGTTGAACCTCACAAGGTTTTCACAGGCCCACCTCTTAGGCCTGTCAAGGTCCCCCTGGATGACCAAGCTCCTCCAACCTGTGACGGCACCACACAGCTTGGTGTCCTCACTGAACTTTCTGAGGGTGCCCTTGATCCCACTGTCAATGTCACTGATAAAGGTGTTGAAGAGTATTGGCCCCAACACCCACCCCTGAGGGACCCCACTCATCACTGGTGTCCACAGGGACAATGAGCTGTTGAACACAACTCTTTGAGTGCAATCAAAGAGTGGTCCATCCATCCAATCCATGGCTCTCCCATTCAGAGAAGGATGCCATGCAGGACAGCGCCAAATGCTTTGCATTTGCAACACTTTCCTTGGTCAAGTTGTGATTTACACGGTTGCAGGTGCAATGACAGTTACTGCTTAACAACACAAGCACATACTAGCACAGAACTTCCCTACAGTCAAGGTCAGACTCTGAAATTTGCCATGGGCACATTACTGACAGATGATATTTAGTATGTAATGGCTTAAAACAAACCCCGCATTCCACAGCGTTTATACACTTAAGGTTCAAGATGATGACCATCCAAATTTACTAAGTTACCACATTTTGTTTCACTAACTAATCTCTGTGTTCAATAAACGTAACGGTGCTCGTGGTAGTGCAGGTAGGTATTGTGTGTCCTTTATTGATTACCACACTGCCCTGTAGGTACAAAGACCTGCACTCTGCAGCTGCCAGTCTCTCCTGTCACTCCAGAGCTCACACTTGGAGGCCAGGGAAGTTCTCCCTTCTCCCGACAGCTGGCACAGGGCAGCCCTGCCCACTGCAGACTGCAGCAGGCACAGCCAGAGTGACTGAAGTGCCTCCAAATGCTACCAAACCCAGAGCCAACCCCTGGCCAGAGTGACACCAGGGAAGCCCCGAGGTGCTGTTGGGAACACCCTGCTGCTTCCTCAAACCATTTTGAGCAGGAGGTGTCAGAACCAATGCATGCATCAAGGCAGATACCAGACCAAGGTAACCCATTTACATTATCTGAAATGTTTTGTCAAGAGAACCTAAAACTAACTGCAGTCTGTACTGCAGCCTTTCCTGCGTCTTAGAAGTCCTTTCAGTCCTCACTGAACTCTTCTTCTCTGAGTTCCTTACTCTGTGGTACTTTGATTGGATTACAACAATATAAAGTGTCAATAGAGGGGGTTGGTATTTCCTCTTCATTAATGGTCAGTGCAATAAACTCTCAAAATTTTCAACTGCAGTTAAGAAATACAGTTTGACCAGGGAAGAATTCTGGACAAATCACAACCCTTGAGAATAGAAACCCTTTGAGTAAGTGCTGCTAAGAGAGATTTTAAGTGAACAATATAGCATTGCCTTCAAGCTAGAGGACAATCTTCTTTGGTTCACATTTTTCCACTCTTAAATCGAGGCAGGGGAAGAGGACCAAAGTGCAGCATTTGCAGTTACAAGCATTAATAAACTGCTCTAAGAAAAAGAACACTACTGGGATTTATAGAATGGGGCAGCAGAACAGATGTTTTTAGAGAAGACATTTCAATCCAGTTTGCTAGACTTGCAGTGAGACTTTTTTTTTTTTTAACAATCCAGAGAAAAGGAGAGCACCGAGAGAAGTGACAGCAGCAGGTCAGGTGCTGCTGGATGGTGTGCAAATCTCTCCAGGAGTCTACAAGCACTGGCAGGCTGGCTTGAATCACTTCTGGCAGTGCCTCCAGCTGCCTGGGACTGGAGGTGAGGGTGGCTCAAGTGAGGCAGAGCTGCAAGCAGAGCAGCCCAGAACAGCAGCAGGCTCTGGCTGCTGCAGGTCTCCAAACAAGATGCACCATTCTACATCAGCAGATCTGAAACAATGCACAAAACTTGCAAGGACCATAAATTTGGTTTTGCGCCGATGAAGCCTTGAACAGAAAACTCCTCAAATAACATTTCCCCTGGACAGTAAGTGCCTCTACGATACCAAGTCATTCCCTCAGCAAGTGCTGAAGAGCAGATGGAAGGAAAAAGCACGTGCAATAGAGATGACCACTGGTAAGGTGTCTGAAATAACAGCCGTGGTGCTGACACACAGAAAGGGAAGAAAAGATGACTTCAAACAGGAGCTTTGAACCCTGACTCTTGGGAGCTGCCTCCTGGTTCCCAGATTGCTCCAGCCAGGCAAAGCCTCTGCCCCTGGCACTGTGGTACTTACTTAGACACCATGAAGGAGGTTGCATCGGTACGTGCTGAAGCAATGTAGAAAGCAACAGCCCCAGCAAGTGGCAGCTCCTCTCCCCCTCCCCAGTCCTCTATGAGGTGTCAGCTTAGAAAAAGTCACAGCAAACGATGGCTTCATGGGTAAAGCGGAACACAAAGCTGCTTTGTCAGACTTACTCCATAACGCCCAGCCAAGGAAATGCTGAATGAGTCCGAATGCTGAAGATCAGTATACACAGCTGGGTGCAAGAGCCAGAAAAGGCTGGCTGGTGAGTTACCTGTTGCTCTGAGAGCTGAAATGGCCCATGGGACATTTAAGAAAAGGGAGCTCTTGCCTTTTTCCAGATACCTCATTTAGGCAGCAAAACAAAAAAGACAGAAAGGCCCAATAAGAACGACACCCCAGAGCACATGGTCTGCAATTTAACACACGCATTTGAGCTCCAAATACACTCAGCCCCTGAAAGAGGTAAATGAAAAAAGAAATTACTTCGAAAACTTTTGTTGCAGGTACAGTGACACATATCCTAATATGACATTTTCACAGATTGCCCTGAACTCAAACAAACAGGACTTTCCAATCTCCACTCTCCACCTTACTAAGAGATGTAAGAAACCAGGTACTTCAGTGCAATGTTTCCTGCACAGCATGGATCAAAACAACACAAAAAAATACAAGTCCTGGATGTGCAGGAGTAGGAAAATGTTTGTCGCTAGAAAGAAGGAAGAGTATGCAGAGAACAAAACACAGTAGATGCTGTTTATTTGGGCATGAAATGAAGACGTACTTACCAGAGAACTGACTGCAGGTTTCAGTGTGTGTTACATGCACACCCCCCCCAAACTGGAGGCAGCATTTAATCAAACCATGAGAACGTGGTGGAGGGCAAGGAGATGTATTTGTACATAAAAGATGCTGTGAATTAATACAGTTTCTGTTACTCATGATCACAGGTAACAAGGGCACTTGTTTAGCCCCGCAGAGGACAGAAGTTTTGCCACAGGAAGAAAGCGATTAACTGGCCTAGTGATGTGAAAAGCCTTGCTCCTTGTGATCTGCTCCAGGTCCCCTCCTGCCAAGGGGACAGCAGAGAGAGTCACCCTTCAAGCAGCCGTGCAATTTGTTCATCTCTGTATCTGGGCCAGCAGCAAAGCTCTCCTTCGCAGGAGGCTACAGCGGATGGTGTGACTGATGAGCAAGCAAATGTTTGTGCAGTGGGGCACTGTGAGTAGCTGAAATCTCTCCAATGAAGCTGGTGTCCTTGAGAAGAAAACTATTACTTAAAGGCAACAGCAATTGAATTTGGGTTTTTTTCCCCCTAGAAGGTATTTAAATTTCTATTGTAGGAAGATACCAAGTTTTGTCTCACAGGAGCTGGCCAGTAAAATCTCCTGCCTCTCCCTCTTTACTGATCCTTGTGTAATGTAACCCAAATAAATCCAGAAAAAATAATCAAATCAATTTGAAAAGGTTTTAAAACTAAAACACAGAAGCAAATGCTGCCATCATTTATCTGCACAGTACAACAACATGTGTACAGAGTACACCCAATTTATGTATTACAGACACACACGTTTGCGGGGTTTCCCTCAGCACAGAGGAATGTGTCAGCCTGTGCACATGGGAAGGCCCAGGAATGCTCCTCTTGTGGGTGTGCAACGCCAGCAGCATACACAGGTTGGTGTCAGAATGCAAAGAATCATTTGCTGTAACAGACTTACTTTGGCAGAACAGCAGCAGATACATTTTGTGATTACTCACAGCTCACTTTTTCCAGACAAGCAGAGAGCTCCCTCATTTCCCCATCAAACCCACATCACTGGCCATTCCAGGCAAAACCTGCAAGTGCCACCAAGCTTCCAGAATCTGATTCCTGGTAATTTCTCATATGCTGTTAAGTACACAGAGCCTTGAAGTGCAACAACTGTTTCTCCTGCAATGCTGACAACTGGCCTGTCACCTGCACAGCCTCAGGGCACATTTGGGCCTTTGCACCCATTTCATCCAGTTCTTATTTCATTTGGCATTAGTAAAGAACCCACATTTTAACTTGTAAAAAACTGAGCATGTGCAACAAAAAATGGTAGCATAGAAGCAATAGTTTGGACGCAAATGTCATTAGCTGCTGCTTCTTTGCTAGGCTCAATAGCTAAAGAAATAATGGTTTCTCCAGCAGGCTTAAGTCCAATTCATACTCTCACTCTTGAGTCTTGGAAATGATCTCTGCAATTCAAAGTCAACAAAACCCCATGATCAACAATTCTGTTTTCTTTTCTGAACATTGCACAGAAGCAGGAGTCCAGGTCATCCCTTCCTCTGCCTCTCCTCCCTTGTTGAGAACAGGAATAATAAGCATACAAATGGTGATATTTCTGATGGCAGTTTTTGACAAAAACGCTGCTGCCCTCTCAGGTGAGAGGGAACAGAATAGCCAGCTGACAACTGAGGGAGGTGCCTTGAGAGCCAGGGCATCCCCTGCTCGTACAGGGGCTGTGACCTGCCACGGGAATGCTCCCACCTACCCCCATCCTGCTGTCAGGGAGCAAACCAGCTGCTAAGGTGACTGAGCACACAGGTGAGTGGATTCCCTTCATGCTAAGAATAAAGACTCCAAACAGAAGCTCTCCTGGCACTTACTGTAACACAGTTATAGCAACTTCATTTCAGTTTGTGCTCCTTCCCATTGCAGGAATGGATTAACACATGAGAGAGGCAGTTGTCAAAAAGTTGGCCCTATAAGGCAACCATTCGTGTGACTTACCGAAGACCAACTTCTAGAGGGTAAGTACTGGTGCTTAACCACCTTTGGCAGTAAAAAGCAATGCGAGGAGCTCTTCCACTTCCATCTGGCTCAGGTAAAACCAAACACTCATTTAGAGTAGGCTGCACCTGAACTGCAGCTTCCTACACTGTAGCTTGAATGCTGTCGTAGTCCATGACAACAGGCATCAGGACTCATTACTGAGTGTGTGTGAGTGCAGACCCTGTCAGGTTCCAACATCTACTAACAACCATTCTGGACACTGAAAAGTTATCCCACCAACAACGCCATCTAAGCATGCCCATGATGAATATACATGTCCTTTTTCACAAATTCATGCATTGGTAACATCTACTGCAGAGCTCTGTCCTGTTACAAAAGCAGCACTGTTAGTCATTGCAGTAGGGTTAGTTTGTACAGGATTCTTTTATATAATTAATGGAGGTGAAATTTAACTGGCATATCTCGGCTGCAGCCCCATGCAAGCAAGCAGAAAGCAAATATATTTAAAATGGAAGAGAGGAACTGGCTAGCAGGCAGCTACACTCACCCTTTTGTACAGCCTATGGTCCACCAGTGGGCTTCAGAGTGCAAAACAATACCAAAGAGCCATTAGACACACATGGCAACAACCATACCTTACCCAGAGCTCCACTTCAGGGAGAAGGAGACAGCACTTCTGCTTGCCTGGAGAGAAAGGACCCTTCCCACTCCTGCCTATGGGACTCCTCTTTACCAGGTAAGAGCAGTCCTGTGTTTAGGTGTTTTAGGGCAGAAAGTTATAAGCAAGTAGAATAAACCAAACACTGTCATCCCCGTGGCATTTCTAGCTGCATTCTCCCTTCCTTTGTAGCAATCATCTGTTTTCTATCTCATTCCAAATGCTACTCCACAGAAACCACTGCAGATCATAACCCCAGCCCAGCAATGGTCTAGGTATCCCTCAGAAGAGTAAAAGCTTCCTACCAATCAGAGAAAGAACAGGAAACAGGAGGCAACCTTCCCAGTGAAAGCTGTACCACACATGGATGTGGCTAAGCAAATCCAAACCCACTTGGGTTGCTCCCAAATTTCCTTGCAGCTCTAGATGTGTCATATCTGGGGATCACTAAGTGGGTGGAGTCTTCCCAAAACCATTAAATACACAAAGCCTTGGCTCTGCCTTACACAGGACAGCCCACAGGAGGTGTCAGGGCAGCTTACAGGAGGTGTAAGGCTGGAAGTCAGGCAAGTGCCAGCTGACAGGTTCAGGCACCATGGGAAGATGGGTGAAGCTCTCCTGGGAGACCAAGAAGCTGCTGTTTCTCATTCTCACCCAACAGCACTTCTGTGACAAGTCATGTTGAGACTCTGTACGGCTGATGCATGTTTTTCACCAGATTTTTGAAAGTATGACAGCAGATGGATAAATATGGGGTTTTTTTTGGTTCAAAGTCAAAAGGAAAGGATACATGTCTGACAGTTAGAATGACTGCTGCTGATGAATGACCCCTCTTGCCTCAACACCTGAGAATATTCAGCTAACCAGAGCTCCAGTGTATTCTCTAAGAGTATGTTCAACCAAAACTTACATTTCTTTTCTGATTTTCATCAACATCTATGCATTCCCTACTGAGAGCTCCAATAATGCAGAACCTCTCTCATGAACTCTCTCAAACACCTGAAATAACATCAGGCAACAAATGTGAAGTTCAGGAGATCAGATACTCACAGTGATTGGAATCACATTTGCATTATTTGAGCCTTTGTGCCAAAAAGTTTCTAAGCAAAACAGAACAAGATGACCATTTAAGAGGATCTGAATGTGAGTAGAGAAAGAGTCCCCAGAATTGGCTTAAAGCAGACTTGGATCAATTTTAACAGGACAAAAAACCTATCATCCAGATGGTTGCCAGGGAAAAGCCTGAGTAAATCTTGCCTAAAGGCTTCAGAATAAGCTCTTGAGAGTAATTTTTTGGCCTACCAACAGAACCTCCTCTTGGACAAAAAACTAGCTTAAACCCTTCCATTTTTTTTTAAGGTTGAATTTCTGAACTTTAAGAGTTGACTGCCTTCTCACTTAGCTCACTATCCTTACAACAGGCCACAGCTGCCTTTTACAGCATCTTCCCCCAGCTCTGCCAACTGACACAAATCTGCTACAAGATCCTGGTTCTTTGATGTTCCTGTGCATGCTCTTGTTTCTCTCACTCCCTCAGATTTTCCAAAAATACTTGTCTTGTGCTGACAAGGCACAGTTGTTTAACAAATGGCTCCACAGTGCCATTTTTATGCTACAGAGCATTAACTAACATTAGATAGTAGTTGTTATGGCTGTCCCCTGGATGTTCAGGAGTTTGGACAGCTGAGGAGTTTCTTTCTTGAGACTAGAGCTTTCTTAATCTCCTCTTTATAGCACCAGTGTGCTAACTTGGGGAAAAAAAAAATTATACTTTTCTTTTACGGTTATTTACAGAAGCAAAAGACTTGAATTTGTCTTCAAAGTCCTGGGTGGTAATAAAGCTCTAAGAACCCAGTTTTGTGCAGAGTTTGTCACTGAGTGCAAACAGCAGAGGGACCAGATCCCTGTGTGGTTCCAGCAGCCAAGGGAGGACGAGCTGAGATGCTAAAGCAGAGTGACCCCAGGATCACAGATGTAGCCCAAGTGTACAGAGCATGACGTGCTTTGGAAAACATCTTTCTTTGCAGCTGCTTGCTAGAGCTTTTTTGGCAAGCAGGAGGAAGATGGAAACAAGGCTGAAACTCGTCACATTTCTGAACAGTTCTATAAATCTGGTATATTTATGTGTTTTCCAAGCAGATTCTGAATGCTTGTCATTTCTGACTGTTTTGTCATTTTGGTATGTCTTGCTTTTACTTTCAGCATTTGCCAATGCCAGAACGCTCCTGTTTAAACTTTGTGGCAATGATTAGTATTAGTTACATTAACACCATTTCAAACTCTTACGATTATTTGGTTACTATGTGACCACAAAAGTGTGATGATTTTTATTTCAGAGGGAAAGGCAAGGGTGTTTTGAAACACAGTTAACACCTTCAGTGGAAATAAGTCAAGCTTTCCTTTTGCTCCATCCTAGCCAAGAACCACAGATGAATTCCCAAGTAACCACTACCCCTAACAAAGTGCCTCTGGACACGGCCAGGACAGAACTGCACTGCTGCAGAAACTCAAGCACTGCTGGAGAGCCTAAGGACAATGAATCCCCCTGCTCCTGAATCCCTGCCTGTAACTACCCAAGAGCTAAACTCACCCTGCAGAGATGGCCAGCAGCAGTAACCATGCTGCTAGAGAGAAGAGACGGATCACAGGCAAAGGGAAAATTCAGAGGTACAAATGAGCAGGGTCTCACTCTACAAAGGAAACAGGAGACACTGAGAAAGGGGAAGGCAATGAGCTGAAGTTAAGAAGAACTGCTGGAATCATGGGCAATTTAAGCCTGGGAGAGCCTGTTACCCAAGAGCTGGAGTCTTAACTGAGCCCAACTGAAGTGCCTGGCACATCCTGGATGCTGGTGGGAACCCCAGGGATACAGTTAACCCTGGGATATTCTCTGGGCCCACGTGTGAGTTGGCTGTAAAAGCCTGTCAGGTTGACCCCAGAGCCCTCATGGATGGAAACCTGGCATGTAACTTCCCCAGGGACTGCCTGGATCTCAAGCAGATTTGAGAGGATATAGAAGTTCTGAGCCTCCACCTGCTTCAGGAGGACACGGTGCACAACAGACACAACAAACCAAACCTTTTGGTCTCTTCCATATGCCCTGCCAAAAGCAAGAAGCCACTTGTGCTTCCTCATCAATAACTGTGGCTGTTTCAAGTGCATTTGGAAATGATCTGAGAAGCACAAAGCCCTCTTTCTTGTCCACATGTTTCTTCACATAAGATATCCTTCAACAGCATGAGCCACACTGACCTCCTGCAAACTGCAGCTCTGAAATCCTGCAGTAAGGACCAAGTCTGTGTCTAAAATCAAGTCTATCATATGCCTCTCTGAGAGCTCTCCTTGTTCAAATGGCACTGGGCTGAACTAAACATGCTTCAAAATGCATCAGGTCTGACCAGCTCCTGAGTGGATGAAATGCATGGGTAGTGAGAATGGAGGGAGCAGGGTCAGAAACATCAGAACTCACCTTTGTCTAGGCAAAGTTCTGGTTTGCAACCTGATAATATGGGGGATGCTTTCAGCTAAAAACCAAATCAAATGCCCTGCTGGTACCAGAGTACGAGTATGGCAGTGCTGGCAGCCACAGAGAGCACTCTGGCAAACCCACACACATTGCCACACTGGCAGGAAATGGTTCATCTTCATGGCTGTCTGTGCTCCTGGCCCACTGCAGTATGTGTGGACTGGCTGATGGGAACTAACTTGTCTGCTGCTCTGCTGGCACATTCCATCCATCCACACCAATAACAATGTGCACTCAAGGAGAGCCAACCAAATGACCCTGTGACCAAACTAAAGGCATTCCAGCACACACCAGGTATTGTCACATTTTGCACTTTCCCATATACCATGAAAGCTTTGTGCAACACTTACAAGCTACTGCTATGATTTAACAAGCGTTTTTTTAGCTTTCCTCAAATCCAGCTTTTAAAGTCACACAACCTGGACTGCTTTACCACATCAGCAATGGAGCTGAACACAATTCTCTTTCAGCAACAGTCCGAAGTCAGAGATTTCATTTTTAACAACATATCTCGGAAGCAGCTCGGTTTTGTTCTTCCATCAGAAAATTTGTAGCAAGCTGATTCTATCATACTTTACATTGTACTCATTGTGGACACACTTGAATATTGTCACGTTGCTCTAAGGAAGGGCAGATACCAAAAGACATTGTCATACCTGTGGCGGCAGCGTCGTAAAAACCGCATAATCTTGCGAGCAGCTTGATCCTGCTTCTTGGTAAGCAGACTGCTTCTAAACACAAAAAACCCCAACACTGAAGTGCAGGCAAAACCGGGGAGAATACTACTAAATGCACGAATAATTATCCTGTGAATCACAGGGCTTTCCCCACTGATCTTTATGTGTAAATTACAGCACAGCCCTGTAAAGATCCCGACAGCATCCACCACCCCGGCAGCTCACCTGAGCTTCTGTTGTACAATGGTGGCTGCCCGACGGTTTTGCTTCCTCTTCCCACACTCTTTGTAGCTGCGATAGTACTGCTGGATCAGCATCGCCGCTCGTCGGCTCTGCTGGAATTTTTTCTGCTCGTAATAACTTCGGAATTTGCTCTGGATGAGAATGGCAGCTTGCGTCATCTTTTTATAAAGTGCATACTGCAAGAGAAACAAAGAGAAGCTGAGGCGTTCCAGTAAGACCAGGAAGATGCAGGTTCCTACACTAAGACACGAGGAGAAGCAAATCTGTAAGTTTGTATTCACTGACTGGGAACTGTGTAAGAAAATGCCAGGCAGCCCTTGTAAAAACTCTTAACAACAGCAGCAAAATATGCCCAACCCAATAATTGTAAGGTAAAAGCAGTTTGAGTGACTACTCCAAAATGCTAACAAATTAACTAAGCCCAAAATACACATTTTTTTTTGTTTCTTCATTTTAAAATATTTTTAAACAAATGACTTTTGTAAGAACCAAATTTGCTTCTTATAAGTATATTCTGCTTTCACTGGGCAACTCACTTTTCAACAGCTCATTTTCTGTTTCTATGCAATAGCACAATACTAAAAAAGTTTTGATTACTCATATACCCATTTAAATCAAAGCATTTCAAATGGAGTAATTCTAACTTAAGAAAACCCAAACAACTCCCCAAACACACAACAGCTAATTAAGGCAAGTCTAATACAGAACCTAAGACACAGGCAAAACTAAATTTCATTAGAAATCTGTAACAAGTATCCACTGAACTTGCAAATCTGCATGAGCAGTCACACATATCCCAAATTCCATCTAGCACTGTGGTATTTCTAGCCCTGTGAGTCCAAATAAAGCAGGCACAAACTCTTAAAAATGAGTATCTTCTTTATTCTACATCCTTTTCCTTTCACAGCATGCAAGGAGACAACCACTTAACAGAAACCATATGCATTCATGCATACTTTAAGTCCTTTTTAAGATGGAGATTAGAAAAATGTATAGAAGTCACACTCATACCACTGAACTAACACTATAACAGAGGCTTTCAGTGTTTGTTGATCTTATCTGGTAAGTTTTAATACTTTAAAAACTTATGTGTCTGTTGTTCCTGGATATTTTATCAGCTTTGACTTCTGCTTACTTCATCAGACATATGAGCTAGAAATAACAGCTACTGTCCTGTACAGGATAATGTCTTAATGTATCTCAATATTTTCCTATCTGTTGGGACAAAAACCCCCAAAAGAAAACAAACAACCATCCCAATATCACTCCAAAGCAAAAAAAAAAAAAGCCCTCCAGTATCATCACAGGCCACCATTTACCAAATTTCACCTTTTGGAATTGAAGCAGTTATGAGGAACAGTTATATTTTGTCAATACTAATTTCTATTGGATTTTTTTACCTTTTTCTTTTTAACATTTTTAACGAAATCAATCAGATTGTGGTTCTAAATTCACTGTTTTAAAGAAGTCCATTCATGGGCTGGTCATGGTTTTCCTTCAAATTTTTAGCCCAGATGGGACGTCTGTGGCTGAGTTACAAACCCCTGAATAGAAGGGTTCAAATACAAACCCGTGATGTGAACTGTGACTGTTCAAATCTAGTCAAGCCTGTGCTGATCTCTGCAGTGCAGTAACAGAGCAGAGGAATAAGGCATGTGAAAGAGAAATCAGCAGTCCCTGGGTGGACCAGACCCTGATCTGTTTACATTCAACTCTAAGACCCAATTTGCTGATGAGTTGCTCCCTCTCCTCCTCTTGTTCCCCACGGTGGGAAGAGGATCAGTGGAGATCTGCAAGCACAGCACCCCAGAGAGTTCAGCTCACTTGTGTTGACAGAACAGTCCCCAGTCTGATACAAGAGCTGGGGGTAGGAGGAAGCTGTGGCTGGAACATCACCCCAAGGACACACGCTCTCCAGGAGAAGCATGCCTTGCCTCCAGGAAAAGCTCTGCTGGTTCTACAATCTGATGAGAGCGAGATGTTGCACAGCTGGGAAACCTTATGGCAGAAAATTATTGCCTGGGAACAATTAAGACTGGCATCAACAGTTCTGCCTCCAGCCTGAGCAGCAACATTTGGAGATGTTGGTCTTAGGAATTCAGGACACAGGCATTTCAAAGGTGAATGGCCAACATACTTAGGCAGGCAGGTAGAATGCAGAGGACAGGAGGGATAAACATTCTGTGCTCCCCCAATGGTAAGGCAAAGGTGATGGCTGAGGAGGAGCAGCAAAGGAAAGCCTGTCCTCTGGAAACTGCCTGCAAACCCCTCCCTGCACCTCAGCCCATCTCTGCTCACACACCCTGTGGCAAGGAAGTCCCTGCACATCTCCCACAAGGTCCAGTTTGTCAGTGATTTCTCAACCACAGGCATTTATTAGTGGATACTATTAAAACATTCCTCCAAATGCCAAGTTCTCCTGGTTTATACTGAATGTGAAAGTTAGTGACCCACGGGGAATTGTTTCCAAAATAGTGTCTGTATTTGTATTACCTTCAAGGCTATCCAAGTAAGCTTGGGGAGAAACAGAAAAATACATAGTTAATGTTAGTTCTGCAAATAAAGAATGAAAAAAAAAACCAACCAAAAAACCAAACCAAAAACCCCTAAACAATCTTCTTTCAAAAAGAAGTGATTCCAGGATCCAAGACAAAGCAGCTTGTCAAGCAATTTTTGAAAGGAATTAAACTTTCCTATTACAGGAAACATCACTCCAAAATGAAAGCCATGTGATGGGTTGGATGTGATGCAGTCACCTAACACTGAAAAGACTTCCCAAATAAATATTTTTATGAGGGTTGTAAAATAGCACAGGCATCTCACCTCTCACTTTATGAATAACATGTCAGACATCATACAGATTGTGTCTGCCAGGGTAAAGTGCAAAAAGGGATGTGGGCTCTAGTCCCCACAAACAAAACAAAACAAACAAGAAATCAACAAAAAACCCAAGCAAAAACCACAAAGGAAAAGCATCTTCTTTTTCGGGGGTTGAAAACTCAGCCTGCAAACATGTCTCCAAATAGAATGTGGAGAACAGTCTCAGTCCTGGAAAAACTTGCATCAATCAATCTGTGACAAGTGAGTTCTCATAGTTTAAAAGTTTCGTATGCACAAAATAAAACAATCTATTTTTCATCTTCACCTTTTTCAAAGGCAAAACCAACTTCAATTTCACAATGAAATTTGGCAAGCAACTAGTCAGAGAGTAGTCTCCTCAGGCTGTAGCATGCATAAAGGCCCTCTGTCTCATAGCAAAAATGCAGGCATTATCACAAACAAAATAATTTCAAGGATTCCCTCCAAAATTAAGATGCAGAACATGAATTTTCTTCCCTCTTCAATTTTGCCTGAGCAGGGTATTTTGTTACTGCATGCTGAAAAGCATACCAGAGGAACAGTGGGATAATTGCCATTACAGAGGGCTGTGTTCATGGCACTTACACGTGCTTCATAAAATTTCACTTCCTTGATTACCTGTTTGTACTTTCGGTAGCAACGCTGAATAACAGCAGCAGCCACCTCTTGCTGTTCCCGGAGAGGACGACCCTGTGTGGAGAAGGACAGGAGCAGTAAGTACTCAGAGTGCTCCAAAACCCAGGGCAGATGACGTGGCTCTCAGCTGCTTGCAGGGCAAACCTCTCCTATCAGTGCTACCTGGTCTGACTCAGGGCTAGGCGTTTCTTGGAAATGCCTCTACTATCAACTCACATAAGGAATAAACACTCAAAATGCACTTTTACACCAAGCAGGCAACCGCCCAGAACCTCTGGGGTGCACTTTGAGGATGTGCTTTGCTAGTGCTGCTCGGGCGCAGTAGGTGTGCCATGGCATGGCATGCTCTCCCCAGCATGGTACTTGCTGGGCAAACCAGCAAATGACAGAAGCATTGAAAAGACGATGACAGAAACCAAAATTTTGTCCCAGGAGTGGGTATTACCCACGTTTTGTTTTGCAATAGATTTTACTCTCTCACAACTAACAAGAAGACAGTGGACATTTGGGCCACATACCTTGTATTTCCTGAACACTGTCTGGACGAGTTTGGCAGCTTCATAGAGTTCCCTCTGCTCATGATCAGACAGAGTTAACTGTGCAAACTCATTTTCTACCTTCTCGCTGGTGGATGCACTCAGAAATTCGGACCAGTCTGCTGCCGAGGGAAGGCTGGGTTTCTCAAAAGCTATTTCACTCATTGGTGAGCCTGCAGGGCTCAAGCTGGTGTTCGAAGAAGGGGTCAGGGGTTCACTATACAGACTTCTGAAATACCAATCACAGTAGGAATTACTGGCTTACAAGGCACCTGGGCTGGCATCACAGATAAGGACAACAACATTGCTGAGTTCAAGACAGAATTTTATGCTCCCCTCCCTCTCTCCAAGCAACATCCCATACCCCTGAGCCTGCCTGTGTTGCACTGCATAGATGTGGCACTGGAGTGAACCCCCCATTCCATGAATTTCAAACCCGTAGCTGTGTTGGCAACAATATGTCTGAGTGCAAGAGTGTGCCTGGACTTGGAAGATCAGCACTGAGTCTTGCTGAGAACTGACACCTGCAGGCTGAAGAGTCAGCACGTGCATCTCAGCATTCCCACCATGCCAAAAACTCAGGGCAACCTCTCAGCCCTCCCTGACCTGATCTGTGCAGCACTTGGCAAGTGATCGACATCCGCAAGGTAACTGGCCAGCCAGCTCATGGTGGTGCTCATGGCAGCACTGTCTGTCCTCTCCACCAGCAGTGACTCCATTGGCACAAAATTCTCCCGCTTGATCCTGTCAGGCGTGGCTTCAATAATGTGCTCTGCAAGTGTCATCATGTTCACCTGCCACGGGGGAAAGGAGAGGAAACTTTTGCAGCTTTGTGCTTCCATGCCATAGCCCAGCTTTAGATAGAATTTCCCATTTTCCCCACACCTGTGGAAGCTGGAGTCTACTGTCTGTCTCACTACTGGAGAGAAATTCATTAACCATGTTCATTTTGTTTCCTGTCTCTTCGGACAAAGCACTACAGGGTTTCATATTCCCCAGACTCATTTTTTTCTTTATGGGGAGCCTGAGCGATCTGGTGAAAGGTTAATGTCTCTGGGCCCTTACTCTACACTACTGACATCTGTCACTTCTTTCCAAAGGAAAAGAGATCTTGCCACTCTTTTGCTGAGATGTGCAGCAGAGCATGACAGGACAATAAAGGCACATAAAGAGAATTTAAAAGCCCTGGGACAACACATTGTGAGGAATCCTTCTAAACAATATCCTCCAGTTCACTGGAATTTTTAATACAGAGAATGTTCTTGTTTTGCAATGCTACGCTTTATCCGTGTTATACCAGACAAAGCATTTTCCTTTTTCCTGGCACAACTGCAAACAATTCTCTGCATTCTGTACACTGTTGAAGTGTTTGCCAGTGCATGATCCTAAATGCTAGCAATTAGCCTTTGTGTCCAGGCTGAAATTGGAAAAAGTATACATTGATTGTGTGACCAAGTCCTTTCTCAAAGTACAATTCAGAGTCTCTAGAGGCCTCCACAGGAGTTTCTCACAGTCAGGCTCCTCTGTGAAGCCACCGTGTCCCCTGAGACTGCTGCTCTTGGTGCTGTGGCTATGTTTACCTGCAGTTCATCCATGTGGTGTAAGCAGTCCTCATCCCCTGCGTTGTCCCTATAGGACAAGAGCTCTGCATCCACCATCTCCCTGTCAGCCATCATCAGCACATTCATCTGCTCCCGCTGGTGTAGCCGATGGGCTACAACATCTTTCCCCAGCGCAGTCCCCTTCTGGCTCCCTGCCACCTGTACTGCAGACACACCAATATAAATGTCTTTTGGGTTCCATTTGATGCCTGCTTGGCTGCCAGAGCCCCGGTACCCAGGAACTTCTGGGATGTGCTGGGAGAGCTCCCGGCCATAGTCCCTCATCCCTTCACTGGGGCTGATTGTCTCAGTGGAGGATTGCTTGGAGCTGGAGTTCTGCTTCCTAATGCTCGGCTGTTCCAGGCTCAGTGCAGTGGAAAGCAGCTTCTCTTGCCGGGCTTGAAAATATTCAGGGCTCAGCTTATGCTTTTTGGGTGCAGGGTAATCTTTCTGAGTCTCACTACTGTAATAACTGGAAGGTTCTGATCTTGGCCGTCTCAGCTCTGGAAACAAACAGATCAATAATTAAAACTAAACACGCAACCCACGATTGCTATAGGAACAGAAACAGCTTCTGCCTCAGAGCTGCAGGGAGAAGTTTGTGCCATGCTCCATGGCACCTGAGAGGATGTGCAAAAGGAGTAACAACCACCCAGGGAGGATCCTGCCTCAGGAACTCCTCGGAGACACACATCTTTCCAAAGCAGGCATTCACTCCTGTTCCTGATGCTTATGTGAGTGTATGGAGCACAAGAAAATAATTAAGCATGGACAGTGGGGCTACAGGTGGCTTCTGCTGCCCAGGTGAGTTCCCTGCCCTCATGTTTTCATATGTCAAGTGACAGCAAAACAGTGCATGTCCTCCAGGTTGTTTTACCTGTGTTTGTACTGGAAATCACTGTGACTCCCTTCTGAGGCTCCTGAGAGGCAACAAGCTCGCTGTGCCACTGGGACACCCAGTTCTCTGTGTTGGAGTCAGTGCTCGAGGGGCACTGAATCCTGGGGTTTTGCCCAAGCTGAGTTTGTTCATCTCGCTGTAGCTGCTCCAAGCACTCTGCCAACTTCACGTGGCCCCGAGACCGAGCAATGGCCAGTGGCAGTCTCCCAAGGGAGTCAGGAATAGAGATGGCTCGGCGGTCCCACTTGTACAACACAACGGCCGCATCCATGTGGCCCAGGGCACATGCCCACATCTGAAGAAGAAAAGATAATTGACCCGTTGGGTGACCTGACTTCTTCCTTTCTTGCTAATGCAGTGGAGTCTGGCCCCCAGCTCAAGGAAAAATAATAAACAGAACCACAACATGCTTGAAGCTACCAAACTACTTTCCTCATGTTACTCAATGACAAGGTCTTGTTCTGGGTGCTGTCTTGCAACAAAATGCCGGGAACCTGACAGTACCATGTCTTACCCAGTGACACCCATGAAGCATCTACTTTCCAGAGAGTGAAACGCATTAGGAAAATAATACATCAGAAAGAACTCCAGATGGTCTTTAGACTCTCTCAGAAGTTTCAGACTCCGATCTTACCAGAGGCGTGCAGGAGAAATGATCCACATTCAAAGGGTCAACTTCCAGCTCCAGATCAATGCTGTCTGCATGTTTGGTGCTGCAGGGGAAACAACAGAACGAATGATGCTCTGCAGCCATGTTAGGGTCACAGCCTAAGCACAGCTTTACCCAATGCACCATATCACAGAGAAGTGGCCACGCACATGCCTGCGACAGATGTATTTACTCCAAATATTGCCCCCACCAGAGACCAGAAGAGCATGGTAATTCAGTGATTGGACTTGGTCTCTCAAGAGACAGGTCCCATCAGATCAGGGAACGGGAACAGGTTCAGGCACTTGGCTGTCTGTACAGGACAACCAGAAATGTGGACCAAGCAGAGCTTACGTATGCTTCTTCCATGCCTGTAAAGAAACCACAGAGCCCACCAGGCTGGGTCTCACCGCCATTTGATGAGGGTCTGGATGAGTGTAGCATAGCCCTGCGCAGCGGCGAGGTGGAGCAATGTCATTCCTCGGAAAGTCTTCGAATGGATCAAGTGTTTGGACTTTGCCCAGCAAGCACGACTCATCATCTTCTCGCACACC
This sequence comes from Grallaria varia, assembly GCA_013396735.1. Taxonomy (NCBI): domain Eukaryota; kingdom Metazoa; phylum Chordata; class Aves; order Passeriformes; family Formicariidae; genus Grallaria; species Grallaria varia. Next base: position 64,728 of record VWZG01008650.1, read on the forward strand.
ACCACCACACGGCTCTCAAAGCAGCTGCCCAGGGTCCCAGTCCCAGAGACACACTGAAACACCACACACAGACCAGTTTAACCACAGAGAGGAGCTGCAACCTGCCCTGAGCAGGCAGCCATCTGCTTCTGCAAGTACTGAGACAGTTGCAAATGTGATTGAAAGCCAACTGCTGTTAGACGTCCACAAACCAGACTTGTCATTTAGGATGAAATATAATCTTCTCTCAACCCCTTACCCCATAAGAAAAGCATAAAGCTGCCATTTCTGGACAGCAGGGTTCATACCTGCACCTGCGTTCCACCGTTCCCACTCCCGTTACTCCCGCCTCCTACTCCTTGTTTGTGCTGCTGGGAACCTGTCATTTCAGCCATTCTCCTCTCCATCTGCTCCAGTCGCTCCAATATTGACATCCTGAACTGGTTATCTAGGTTGGAGAAAGCCAAAAAAAGGATGTTTCCACAGAAAGGAAGCTCAGGTTTTGACAGTCAGCAGCACGAAGCCACAAACAGCTACCTTGGAAGTCACAGAGATCTGCTCTGCTTGGCAATGCACACACACACACTTGCCTTGCAGCATCCTAGCACTTCAAGTTCCTGCAGCAACCTTTTGACTGCAATTCCAAAGATCTTCCTTACACAAAACAGGAAAAAAACCACCACAGGCAAATGTGGGGGACTACACCAAATGTGCAAACCTCTTGACAGAGCAAGAAGAAATTGACCTTGGTGAGATAATTGTGTACCCATAGAAGTTACAGCCCTGAGCTAGAGAACTGTAAACAGCTTGCAGGTGCTGAGAGAACTCAGAAAACTACAAGATAAGGAATAACAAGATGAGTGAATTTGTACAAAGACAGAAGGTTACCACTGTGGCCAGTGAGTGAGTGATTGTATGTAATAAGCACCAATAATGTTAGTGCATGTACACTTAGGAGTGACATAAAAAGCAGCAGTGCTAAAAATAAACAGAATCTATGCCTTTCTTGGGTATCTTGTCGTATGTCAGTCTCAACTATGACAGGCAAAACCCAGATCTTTTTCCTTGAGAGTCCAGCTGTATCCATATGACAAAGAATGGGGGCAGGTAATGCAAGGTCTTTGAAAACATGAACAAACCCTAAGCAAATATACCCATCTAGAGAGCATCACATCTGCCGTTTTAGGGTCAATCCCCTACTTTACAATAGCCCTGAATTCAGCTTGGCTTGCCTCCTGGAATCACACAATAATGGTAGCTGGAGGAAAAAGACTCCTCTGTTTCCTTATGTGCTTAGGAAAAGGAGCCTTTAACAAGGCACTTGCTCTTTCCCTGACAGACTCCCTTTCTTGAAAACAGTTCCAGCCAAGTGCCAGAAACAGAACTACCACAAATGGACAATCCCATAGGACCATTCTGGAAAGCAGTGCAACTCCTGAGCCCTCTGGTCCCTGCAAAAGTCTCAGGGCTATGCTACTGATTTTCTCCTCCTCGCGCTGCATATCCTACAGCTACCAAGTCTGGAATGGTGGAGCAGGGTGAGTCAGACAGGTTAACAGGTCATTGCTGTAGAGATCTACTGAGGCAATTGTGGTTAGGGCCAGTCAGTGCAGAGGGAGTGGCTGCAGAGCTCCTTCTGTCCTATGACCCATAAGGGATAAGCTTCATGCAACTCATGTGAAGCTGGGCAAGACTGTTTTGTGAATAGGGAACATTTAATGAATCTTGCTAATAGCATATGTAGTAAACTGTGGGGAAAAGACTGCCCTCATCCTGTTTGGTTTCATGCACTTATGGAGGTGGTGTGGTGGTACACAACACTGATAATCCCAGAACAAAACACACTGACAGCAAAAGGAATATATGCACCAAAAGGGACAAGCTTTGAACAAGTTTTAAACAAGCAAGTCTTCTCCAAGTGACCTGGTTACACACCGAGTCCTCCCTGGAAGGCTGCAGGAGTACTTGTACACTGCACTCCAAGGCACAGCTCTCACTAGGGAGTACTGGAGAGATGTGGCTCTCTGCTGTACTGCACTAAGGATCATATTGCAGACCATCAGTAAGAGACAGCTCCGGTCCACTGGCTGGAGACATCCCTTTCTCACCAAGAGGCTGCTGTGGTTTGACAGCAGACAACAGCTCCACACCCTGCTGGCCAGCCCCAGCACCCTACCCTGGCTGCTCCAGAGCCAGGGACAAAGGGCTGTGGCCAGCATCTAGTGTCAAAGGTGAGCTCACCAGTCCAAAACACTTATTATCAGTGCCTTATTAATCCTTTAGCTGTCCTGCTAATTGCAAAGCCTCTGGGAGAGCCCTGACAGTTACACGAGGAAATACCCAGCGTGCTGATGCAGCCTCAGGGCCCTGTCCCCGAGCTCAGCACACAGCAGCAACCCAAGCCCTGTGTGCCCAGCAGACCTTTGTTCCAGGAGTGCTGCAGTGTGCTGCAGTGCAGTCCACGCCGCTGTCTCCTCCCTCCCCATTGCCAGGCAGAGCACGTCCACTGCAGAGACTGGCAGAGCCCTGGCCCCGCTGAGCCATCCCCTGCATCTCACTGCAGGCCTGTGCAAACACAGCTGTGACAGCTCAGGCACCCCGGCAAGTGGCCAGGTTTGCCATGCAGGGCTCCTTTCTGCACAGGTAACGCCACTCTCTCCAGCTGGGTACCAGTACTTGCATTTTATTAGAGCTGAGAGTGGCCACACATGCTGGGTACCACATCTGAGCCTTCAACCCCATACAGGCAAAAGCAGCATCTTTTTAAAAGAAGAAATCTGGCTCAAATTGGTGCTATAGATCAAGGGCTGCAAGATTCTGGGCATTTGCTCCTACTCATTTAGGGGTCAAGTGAGAATAATTGTTCTGTACACCTGGAAACAGAAGGAGAAAATGATTCCAGTGAGATACAGAAGTATGCTGTGCACATTACTATTTCCCCCCCTTTTTGATTTTTCAAGCCGTAACCACCGTGAAACAGAAATAGAGGTCCCTGTCTTTGGGTCTATTTTCCAGACTCTTCTCACTGGGCTCTGTGAGCTGTAATGAAGCTCCACCTTTCCTGATCCCAAGCTAAAGACACTGAGAACTGTCTGTCATTTTTTGTCACAACACTGAAGCTACCACAGGTACATCCACCACCAGCCCTGTGCCCAGACAGAAACACTTAAACACAGAAATAAAAGCAGGGAATTTTTTTAGGAAATAGAATTTGAAAGAGCATCTGGTGCTCCCACGTATTCCTACTGACACACTTGACAGTGCTCCTGGGAAGTATTTAGGGCAGGGCTACCTGATTCTGACCTGACCAGGCAGGTTAGAAATATGCTACTAGTAAAATGGGAAGTGGAAACAAAGATTCTGGAGTGCCAGCACAGCATGGAGGGAGCTGGGGCCATCTCAGTGCATAGCAGAGACTGCCAGCATTTATCCAGCTCTGGGCACACCCTCAAATCAGAATCTCCAGGCAGCACAGGAGCTAAGTGGGGTGGCAGTGCAGGGAAGGTATCTCTATGCTGTCCATTTTCCAGGGGATCAACATTGTGGCCTAAGCAGATAGAACAAAGCCACAACTGATGGCAATTTCAAAATTTTTTATGTATAGTGTTTTCACAATCTGTGGTACCAATTACACCAAGTGTGTGCATTGCATCAGTCTACCAAAAAAAAAAATCCCCAAAACCAAACCCCAATAGAAAAAAAAGGGCACAGAGAGCAAGAATGGGAAAGGGAAGACAGCAACTAGCTATGCTGCAAGTGTTGGTACACCCTGAACAAAACAAGGACACTTCAAGTACAGAGGAACAGCCAACAAACGACACCTTCCCCAAGAACCTCCCGAACTCCATGACAAGGTGAAAGGCTCCTCTCTCACAAGTAGCCCTGGGCACACACCAAATTAGCAGCATTTGGACCATGGCCAGCATGGTTCACATGCTGCTAATGAGCCAGCAGAAGTACTTTGCAATAGTTGAGAGATGGGCTACAAGAGCCATAGGGCTGAATGTTCAAAGTATCACTCAGAGAAGTTCAAGACCCTTTCTCTCATATTATTTCTCATTTTGCTAGGCACAATCTTATCTGTCTTGCTCACTTCAGGGGTCTGGGCAGGACCAGCTGCTTAACAGGCACTGAAGTTACAGGAACACAGTTTCCACATCCTTGTGGCTTTTTAGAAGATCTCATGACAAGCATCTCTCTTGCAGTGCACTGAAGACAACAGCTCAACAACATACACATCAACGTCCAAATAAGCTTTTCTCCTGATATATTTTAGAGGAAATCTAAACATCCCCAGCCCAAGGAGATGTCTCACACTGGAAGGACCCTCACTCTGTCCAAAGGCAGCAAAGATGCATGATATGAACATATTCACATATTTACATCTACACAAATATATGCATACTTGCCCAAGGACTCTGCTTTTGATGACAGAGTATTTATTTTGTGAGCCAAAAAATTAGATAATGAGTTTTTTCCATTGCATAGCAATCTAAGAAATGTTACAAAGTTCTTTAGGAAACTACAGAGAGTGTTTCTGAAAATGCTCTTCAAGGCTTCCTCCCCCAAAAAGAACCACAATTCTGTATCTCCAAGACACCTCATAATTTCTCAGAAAACATTCTGAACATTATTTTTTCTGGAATTTATCCTTATTCAAATTTAACAATAACAACGTAACACCAAAACTGCTCTCACCATCATTCCTTAGCATCAGAGGGTGAGGTGGTGGCAGCCAGAGAGGAGCTGAACTGTCCCAGGAGGGAGGGACCAGGAGCAGCTGCTTGATCAGATTTTGACCAGTACCAAGAAATTGGTTAGAGTCTTGTACTCACTTCCCTAAAACATGAATCATCTTTTAAGTGCAGAACAATATTCATTTTCATTTGTACTGTGAGAGAGCCTCTAACTGATCACAGTAATGATCGCAGATTATGCACTAAACATTTCTAGAGATACAAAACTCTTCTGGTACAAATCCTCTAAGGATATGTGGTTGTTTACATCAGTTAGCAACTTACAGAGCTACAGAATGTATGTTTGCACAGTTATGTCCAAACAACCTGGATATTGTTTCACATTATCAGTTTTTTTTGGCAGGGGTCATTTAATCTAGTGGTGTTTTCTTAGCCCAGACCCCTTCATGATGAATTGAAAGCAGACCTGTACCAACAGCTTGATGAGCCAGCACAGCAGGCACAGTGAATGGAAAATGCAGCAAGCAAAGGAGTTCCTTTGGGCTCCTTGATTCTGGAAGTCACACCTCCATCTTCTCCCCTGGTGTCCTCCAATGAACACTGAATTTCCTCAGTAAGAATCTAAACACATGCCAGCCACTTACATGACACAAGTTTTCACTGGGGGCTGTGGAAGCACATGCCTTGTGCAGCCTGACAGCAGCTCCTGACTGCACAGACTCTCTGTTAAAAGGGGAGCTAAACCACAGCACGTGCAAATGCTTCACCTACACACCCTCCCCTGACAGCCCACTCCTCTGCACAGCCCTCCCCATCGTCTGACCCAAAGGCCTCTTCCAAAGATGCCAGAATTTCTGGGTTTGACCTGTGCGTGCAGTGTCCCCAAGGGGTGGGCACAGCTCAGAGCACCCTCTTTGCTCATGCTTTATTACAACAGGTAGTAAAGGCACATGTCCATCGAGCATCAGCTCCTGCACTTCCTTTTTATGGTACCCAAAACACCACCATGGTCCAGGGCATGGAGCTAAGAGGATACCAAGGCACAGCAGTAAGTGACAAGTCCTCCTTTGCTTGACAGGCCAAGTTTAAGAATTCAGCAGAGAGAGCTGCTTTTCTAATCACTGCACACTGCTGTACTGGACAAGTACAGATCCCAAAGGACCTTCTGTCCTTTGGACAAACAAGTTGCAAACAGCAAGAAACTGTCTGTGGCACTCTGCGTGACTTGGCAGTGCAGCCAGAACTATTGCAAGGGAAATACTGCTGAAAACACAGATGAAAAATAAAGTCACACTTCTCAGCAGCAAGTGGCATCTATTCCACTTTCTCTTTTTACACACTCTCACCTGGAGGCCTGGGGTCTTCTTGCCATGCTGCACAGCCAAAATGACAGACAGTATTTGACTGGAAAGGCTGAAGGATGAGGGTCCATGCTTTTCTGCACGTTCCACTGGGGCTGCATCTGGCCAGCATATAATTATTCCCCCACAGATGTCTAACCACTGAACTAACGGTGGTGTGCAAGATCTGCATCTGCACATGTTCCCAAGCACTGTGTTTAAACACTCCGTCAGGGAGAAGCCACTGCCATTTCATCACCAGCAGTTTCTGTGTTAAATCATTCACTGTAGGAGCACACACAGACTGAACTGAACAAGTGTGACAGCTGAGCACAGTAAAAACACCATGCAGCACGGAGACAGTTTTCTGTTTTGCAGAGCAAGCCAGATACAGCACATTCTCTCATCCAGGGCAAGCTGTGGGTGGGGATGAAAGCAGTCAGAGTGCCACTGCTCTGTTCCTGTTTTGCAGATCACCTGTGATGGGTCTATAATATCTTGTTTAATTCTTCTGTACAGTACAACCCCCAGTACCTTCTATGTTGCAGTATCAATTTGACTTGGCTTTGATTTGATTTCTGGGACACCAACATAACAGGAACACCTATTTCTGAAATTAAACTGTGGCAGTATCCTCAACACACCTTACAAGAACCTCTCTTTGGTAGCAAGTTGTTACAGGTCTCAGTCTTTACCAGCAAATGAAAGCACTTAAAATTTTTACTTCATATTCCAGGACAAATGCATATCTATGCCAGTGAGGCAGGTCACTTTTGGGCCTTTTGATTCATGAGAAATGCCACAACTACCGAGGCACAAGATGAGGAAAAGACTGTATGTACACTCTGAGCCTAAGCAGCAGCTGAAGAAAGCCCATGCTTTCACACAAGAAATGAACACTACTGGGCATGGGCAGGAAGAATGAAGTCATCCCATCCTGCACACACAATCACTGTCAGTGATTTTAACCCATTACTCCACCCAGCAGAGCATGATTTCTTACTGGTAACTCTTTTCCCACAGCTCTTCCAATGATGTAGGACTTGAGCTGTTACTCCCATGCCATCAGGGACTACTCTGTTCCTATCATCCCCAGCAGTCAGTGCTCCCTCAAAATAAGGTACTTCTCTGCTTTTCTTTATCATGCCATTACTAGAAAAGAGAAGAAGGTTGGCTCAGGTGTACTCTTCCCCCAAGTAGCAGCCTCTATACCAACAGCAATAAAACACTTGCTGCCCTATTTTTCAGGCTTCTCTTCCCCAGGTCTTAGAGAGGGTGAGATTCTAATGCTATCCAGGAACAGCTACTTTGGCAAACAAAGGAAGGTTTTAGAAAAGCCATGTAGATTTTATGCACTTTAGAGGTATGCCACACTGCTAAACACATCACTTCATGTGCTGTTTTGTGATTTGTATAAAAAGTTGGCTGCCTAAGGTCAGTCTCTGCATCTCAGGTCATAAACAGGCTTTTCCACGGGTGCCAACACTATGAAAGATGAGCTTTTGGATGTATGGAAAGAGCAATAGACTGTGCTGCTTCTCAGCTGCACAGAGCTACTACCCACAGCTCCCAGAGACTCCTTTATCTAAGGGCTACTAAAGGAGCTATAAACAGGAAAAAAAACACCTCGTGCTGCATTATGCAGTCTCTGTGCTTACAGTACCGTGTACGGTATGTACGTATGTGCATGGTAACAATTCTGACCCAAGTTTTCTCTCATTAAAACTACAACCTCAGGAGTCAAAACATTCACTCAGACATCACCAGACTGATGAGCAGGAGGATATAAAATGGCCTGCATTTGCTGCAAAGTTAGATTAATAGGAATTGCTGCGAGCTACAAACAGTGAATCACTAGAAGAGGTCAGTCAAAGAGATGAGATCTGCACTGGAAGCTTTCAGAAAGTCTGACATCAGCCACGTTTACCCCATTTAAACTGGGAGTGGCCAACGTGGTCTCCCGAAGTCCCTTTCCTAGTCCCACTTTGTGGCAAAGAGCGCTGCAAACCAAGTTTTGCAGTACGGTGGTGCAGAGCAGGTGTGTGATTTCAGCATCCCCAACAGCTCCAAGGTTTGGGCTGCCAACCTCCTCCTCCTCCTCCTCCGAGCCAGCTCAGAACGCCAGGCTGGGAGCTCAAATGCCATCTGTCCTGCCGCACACGTGATGGCACAATTAAAGGGCTCTCACAACCCCGAGCCTGCATCGCGACATCGCCCAGGAGGGGCTGAGGACCAGCAGGAGGAAACACGACCCATGGCTGGGGGCACGGGGCGGGGGGAACAGCGAGCAGCAAAGGCGTGCGGCGAGGCTGGAGGCGCAGCAGAGCGAGGGACAACACAGAAGCATGCGGATTTCAACCCAAAACAAGCACGGCAAGACACGTTATCCTGTAATACTTACTGCAAGCAGCACCTCGTCACATCTGCACATCCACCTGGCAAAGGCTGGGGGGTCCCGGCCCCAGATAAATAACGTGACAACACCTGGCACCGGAGGGCTGGGGGTCCGCAGGGCATCAGCGGAGGCTCCCGGCGGCAGCCGGCTCAGCAGGGGCGGGCAGGGCAGGCTCCCCCCGGCTCTCAGCGCTGCAGCGGAGGGGCAGGCGCCGGGCGGCATGGCCGGGGCTGGGGCTCGGGGCGGCCGGCGGAGCAGCAGCAGCAGCAGGAGGAGGAGGAGGAGGAGGGCGGGAGGCGCTCAGCGGGCATGGTGGTGAGCGCTGCAGCCGCGGGGCCGGCAGGCGGCTCCGGGGGGCACGGGCC
>VWZG01008650.1:74392-89752 GCA_013396735.1 Grallaria varia
CACCGGCACCGGGAGAGACCATCCGCCTGCCAGCCGCTCCCACCGGCACCGGCACCGACCCCCCGGCGCTCCCACCGGCACCGGCACCGACCCCCGGCGCTCCCACCGGCACCGGCACCGACCCCCGGCGCTGCCGCCGCCCCCAGGGCTGTGCAGCTACACGGCATCCGAGCAGCGGCGGCGGTTCCCGACACACGGTCACCCACCCACACTCGCGGTATTTGTGCTTCTACTCTGCTCTCATACGGTGAATTTGCAGCGCGTTAAAACCGGGCACCGAATCCCGGGGAAGGGGCAGGTGCCGCGACCCACGGGAGAGCACCGGCCCCACGGCACAGCCCCCGGGGCGGCAGGGCGTGTTCAGTCATCGGCCTGAGAAGGAACACGGGCTCCCAGAGCAAGCCGGTGTCTAACCGGGAAGACAGGCTGGCTCAGAAGGCAACGCTCGGCACAGAAAATTAAACACTCCTTGTCTCAACATTATAGCCAAAATGGAAAAGGGCAGTCTGGGAAATGCAGTCGAAGCCGTAGGAGACTGGCTTCCTGCAACAGGGTCATCAGCAACGGTGTGTGAGAGGAAAGAACTACCCAAGAAATCTCAGCAGGAATATAAACAGAACTGACAAAGCCTCTGTACTGCAGAGGAGTCAGCAGAGAGAGGATGAATAGGAACTTGTTAAGTTTACTGTGTAGTTCCTAGAAAGGAACAAGTTATCTTTGTCCTCTACCAATGCTCAGAGGTCCCTGTGAGCTGCATGGCAGCCTGTAACATGGTACAAAACATTCATCCCTCTTGCCAAAGAGAGCCCAAAAAGATAATCTTGTATGGTAGAATATCAAGATGTAAAATTAAACATCCCATCACCTCTACCTAGATGGAAAGATGAGAGAAAAACCGTGATACTGTTTATGGACATAGGCTTTTTTTTCTATCAAAAGTCTCTTACGGCTGCAAAACAACATTCCTATGGACCTCACTGACACTGAACACATCTCTCTGATATGACTGTTGTCCTGCATCTCATCACATCTGCACGCTAAGAAGGGCATCTGGTCCTGCTAAATAGACACATGCCAAGGTTTTTGGTGATGAACATCTACCACCCTGCATGCCTATCACCACCTTACAGAACTCATGTACCTGTCAAACTGTGGAATACCACAGAGAACACACACACACTGTATTTCACAGACAACAGGAGTGCATGTGATTCCATCCACCTCCTGACTGCCCTGAGTTTGGATACCACAGGTACAGCCACGTCATGCTAACACCAGTGACCTACCAGTCCCTCTAGGTCTTTTTTATGTTTTCCAGCTGGGAAAGACAACCAGATCATTCACTGTGAACCCAGCAGTGGCTGAAAGGCTGCATGTCAGGTGCTCCTGCATCAGTGCCATTTACATTCAGTACCAGTCACACCTTTTTGCATCCCATACATGCTTTAATACACACATGGCCTGGTCCTGGTTATAAGTTCTGTCCTATTTCCTGCAGACACACAAATGTCATGCCAAGAGCACCCCTACCTGTTTCCCTGGAATTTCTGATCACATCCCACACCAAGGAAACAACATCTCTTCAGACACATTATGAAAGCAGCAAAGGCTTCAGTGGAGGGCAAACATACATGCTTCCCACTGGGAATCTGTACTGAAATGCCTTTATAATTTGTTATGCATCTGCCAGGTGGGGGACTCTGCCCTTCAGTTCAGAAGGAGTCTCATTTGCTTTCTGTTCCTCTTTCTTAAGAGAACCTCTCTACAGACAGTGAATGAAAAGTGAGGTCAAATGGCTATAGAAACAAATGATGGCTTCTGAAAACTGACAGTTCTACATAGGAAAAAGAAAAGGCTGCCAAGTTTATGAGTGGAGATCAGGATCACATGAGAGTGCTTCCTTTATGAGAAGGAAGGCTTGCTTTGAAAAGAAAGAACACCACTAATCTAATTAACTAGAAAAAAATACAAGAACATCAGGAGCTGGTGTCAAGTGTCCATTTGTAAGAGATCTAACTCATCCATGGGGTAAACTAAGGAAAACTCAGAATAAAACAAGCATGTCTGTGTGTAGTCCTGAACAGGGTGCACTATCCTTCACAGTGCAGCAGACACTGACAAAGGAAGGAGCCCTTCAGAGGATGGCACCAGACACGCTGCTGCCTTCAAAATCCTTCCCTGCACATTCCTGCACTTGGCTCCATACAGTCCTAGAAGAACCAGCATGGAGGGAGACGGTCTCACAACACTTCCCAGTCATTTGCAGGACTGGTCCCTGATTCCAAGGGCCACTACTTTTCTTGTGCTCAAAAAAAATGTGATTTTTGTCTTAACACAACTGAAAGCATACAGTTCACATACAGAATGTTTTTGACTTTGAAATAAAGAGATTTGTGGAAGAGAATTTTTTTACCTAAACTTCTGTGAGATGGAAATTCATTGTTCCTCTGCTGTTCCTATGGTATGACTGTTCACCCTGCCTCTCTGGCAGTGGTCATTCTAGCTGGAATTCTAACTCTATTTTAACAGTGCAGTGCAAAGGAACTCAAAGTGTTCCACTGAGTTAATTGAAAAGAATTTTAAAATTCCTGTCAATATTTTGTGACTACAAATGCTCCTTGAAAACACTCCCTCAAGATTACATAACAGGCAGTAGGGCAAGGATTTTAAGCAGGGAAATTAAAGCAAACAGAGAAGACAGGGATTTGTGTATTTATTCAATTGATAGAATCAACTCACATAGCTTACACCTTAGCTAGCTAAGCTAACATTTGCTCTCTAACAATGAATGGGAAGATGTTGCTGGTCCTTTAAAGATGAGTGTAATTTGCTCCCTTTGGAACATTGTGCATCAAGGCAGAGGCTTCAATAAGTCATGGTTAGTATAATTATTCAGTCTTATTCCCTGAAGGGCCTCTGCAATGCAGCGGGTTCACTTACTTTTTTTTTTCTCTTCCCTGTTAGCAGTGCCCTAGTTTGTTCACTGCTGCAGTCCCCCTCCCTTTCACCATCACCACAGCATTAACATCTCTAATTGTGAGCTGGCCCGCTGACCAAGAGCTCCCAGACAAACTGTAGGGACACCAGAGACAGCACTCACAGCCACCCTTTCAGCTCCTCTGAATCCACCAGCACTGAAGGAACTGTCAAACAAGGGGTTTCAAACCTATCCACGTGGCGTGCTACGCTGGAGAGATTGCTAAGAACTGAGCATCAATCCCCATCACACAGTGTCAGCTGCACTCCACAGCAGCAAGAGGCCTCAGTGGCAGATGAAAAACATCTGCAGACTCTTAAAATACTCTGAAGTCCAACAAACTCAATTTTGATGCTGAACATAAGACTATGTGCACTTGCTTATTAAGGCCACTTCCATTTCTGTTTGCAAGTGCTCCTTTACAGTCCTATCATAAACCTCTCCTTACTCTGCAATAAAACAGTGCTCTGTCTCCACACTGCTCTTTGGAGGTGGGACCACCCCAACTTCCTTGGAATGTGCCTCGTGTGTGTGTGTCAGTATCTCCCCACTTTCTGCTTATTAAATACAGTTTTCTAGACAAGCTCAAGTTTCAGAGTTCTCAGGAAAGACAACTTCAGGGTAAATGCTTCTGTCCTGCTAGGGACTGGACAGTCCTTGTTTTAGGGAAATGATTGGAGTTCTATTAAAATATCCCTTTGTCACCTTGTATCAAAGACACCAACATTTTGTTCACATCACATGAATTAATATTACATTTCAGTGAAGGACTTTAATGTTACCACAGCCCTTCCCCTCAACACAAACTTACACCTCTACATCTCCCTCCCCCCCAGGAGCTGCTCACAGTCCTACATTTGGTAAGATTTCTTAAAGAATATCACACACTTCTTACCATCCAAGGACAGCCAGTCATGCTGGGAGGAAGGCAGGGTTGGCAGAGCTCTGGCTTTATATTCAAATACCACAGAATTGGAGATGATCTGATTGTTGAAGGCAACTTGCAAAGTCACGAGCCCAGTGTCATGAGCTGAAAGGAAAGCATGTGGTTAAGACAGGGAACTCCATGCAGAAACCCACAGCTAGGAATTATCCTGTGGATATCCTCCTGTGCTCACTGGGCTGAGAGCAGACGAAGTGAGGGGTGTTTGACTATATTTTTGGGACTAGCCAACGGTGGAGTCCAAAATGCCAATCTGTATTTTCAAACACGGAAGTTGTAAATGTAACAGTCACCTAACAGGCTGTTCTGGCAGGAGGCAGAATCACGTGTGCTTCCAAAGATGAACCAGCCTCACTGCATGTCCAGTGGGAAGCTGGGGCCTGGCAACGCAGCCAAGTTATTCTGCAGCCACTTAGAAGTCACTTACTGAGGGCTAGCACTACTGAAAACCTCTGTGGGGAGGCTGGAGGTATTCTCATCCTGTAAGCACCAACGGGCAAAATGCAGGCAGATTGAGTCAGCAGAGCAGTGAGTGCACCCCCAAATAACAGCTACGCTTTAATCTGCTATTTCAAAACTAAAGGAATGCTTAGCATGATTTTGAATTATTTCAAATAATTACTTTAAACTTAATTCAGAGATTAGAAATAGCGTTCGTTGTGATGCATCAAGATCTCAAATTGCTCTTCTCACACTAACTAGGTCAAAGAAAAAGGAAAAGCTTCTTGATGCCTTTCCTGGTGGGTCGGGACATGGCCACGACATGATCAGGCTCTGAAACTCCGAGCCGTGGGAGAGCCGTGCTCCTTACCTGGGCAGTAGCAGCGCAGTACCCCTGGCTGAATTAAAGATGCAGGCACTGAGATCTGATCGAAGAGACAGCTGTAATTATTGCTGGCTTCCTGCCACGGGCCGGTAATCAGGACCTTCACTCCTCCCTGAGAGGGGGAAAAAAGGGAGAAACCCAGGCATGGCAGGAGAGGAGAGGGCAAGGGAAAGGAGGGGAGAGGAGAGGAGAGGGGAGGGGAATGGAGGGGAGGGCAGGGAGGGCGCCGCCGGACCGAGGGCTCGCTCAGCCGGAGCTGCCCCTTCCCCGCGGCCGTGCTGCCCTCTGGCGGCCACCGCGGGCAGTGCCCCGGGACAGCCCCGGGACACCGGGATCAAACCGGGACACCGGGACCAACCCGGGCCACTGACAGTGCCCTGGGACACCGGGATCAACCCGGGACACCGGGACCAACCTGGGACACTGACAGTGCCCTGGCACACCGGGACAGCCCCGGGACACCGGGACCAACCCGGGACACTGACAGTGCCCTGGGACACCGGGACCAACCCGGGATACTGACAGTGCCCTGCGACACCGGGACAGCCCCGGGACACTGACAGTGCCCTGGCACACCGGGACAGCCCCGGGCCACCGGGACCAACCCGGGACACTGACAGTGCCCTGGCACACCGGGACCAACCCGGGCCACCGGGACCAACCCGGGACACCGACAGTGCCCTGGCACACCGGGACAGCCCCGGGACACCGGGCCACAGGGACCAACCCGGGCCATCGGGACCAACCCGGGACACTGAGAGGGCCCTGGGACACCGGGACCAACCCGGGATAACCCCGAGACACCGGGACAGCCCAGGGACACTGGGATAACCCCGGGACACAGGGACACAGAGACTTCTCCGGGACACCGAGACAGCCTCGGGATACCAAGATAACCCCGGGACACCGAGACCACCCCAGCACACTGAGACTGGTCCAGGACACCGACAGGGCCCCAGTGCCAGTCCCAGCCTGCTGTGGCTCCTCCCGGTGCCATCCCGGGCTGCTCACACCCAGTGTCACTGGCAAAGCCCCCGGCAGTGTCCGGCATCCCACTGGGCTGCTCCGCGGGAACACTCATCACACCCCTCCGCTAGGACACACACTCAACACACACTCAACAGGGCTCCAAGGCCAGCCTGAACAAAACACAAACCTTTTCTTTTATTCAAAACAACCCCCCTCTCCCATCAGTGGCTCAAACAGTCTCTTCCCTCCCTCATTCCTTCATGTCAGCAAAGCCTGTGCTGCTGCCATATTCAACTTGCAGGATATGCAGTTGATTTTGGAAGGTCAGTGAAATGGAGGGAAATGCTGAACTCGTTAAGGGAGTGCAGGTCTGGAGTTGTTCTTCTAAGAACATCAGAAATAAATCTAAGGATCAGTGCCAATTTGCAAACTCTATTATTCTAGCATGGCTAGGTAGCACCATGAAGGCATTGCATGGGAAAGACTTTGCTTTCAATGAAAGAGTATGTTTGTGTTCAGCGAAGAAAGGGTCCTGTCGGGGTAATGAAGTGCTTAACTAGAAGTACGCTCAGACAAGCAAAAGGCCTTGGATGCTCCAACTTTGAAGAGAAACATTTTAAAAGCCTTGTCAAAGCCTCAACAAAAGAGTTCTTGTGAGCCCCTATTAACAAAGCAAAGAAAGATAAAGCAGTCAACATTACCAATTAAAAGCCCTGGACTTACCTCGGGGTAAGACCACTCTGGTGAATAATCTGTCACCATGAACAAGCGCCCACTCTGCTGCAGCAACCCCAAAGTGCCTTGTGCTGCAGCTGCCGAGACCACCTCGGCCACGTGCATGTACGCCATGGTGCCGGCCCCGCTCTCCGTGCTGCTGAGCTGCATGCTGGCCTGCTGAGGGCTGCAGCAGGGGATGCACATGTCTGCCTGGCTGTACGTTGCTCTGTTGCTGTCTTCGGGCTGAGACAGGCCGGCACTGTCCCCTGACACCAGCTGGTGTCCATAGAGAGCATTGCTCCCACCTTCTACCGATATGAAATCGTTAATTAGATCAGAAAACTGGTTGCTGAAGGAAATGTCAAAGTGGTCCAAGTTAAGCTCCATGTTGGAGGAGTTATTTAAGCTGGGATGGGCCACGGGGTAGAGTCCTTGTACCATGTTTCCTTGGAGAATAGGGAGATTGTTCCCATTCCTGATAGCCCCGTTGGACTCGGGCTGTAAGTAGTGTTCTGTGTTGCAGGCTTGAAGATCCCCTGATTTAAGTAGATTTTCGTTTCCTTCTGCCTGCTGGGAGGTCTCCATGGGAACTTCAGCTTCTGCAGTCATAGCCTGGAAGTTTGCTTGGAACTGCATGAGCTGGAGAGAAGAGGTGGACTCTATTCTGGTTTCCACCGTGCCATTACAGTTGGAAGTGGTTTGGGAGGAGGACTCTGTTTTCACACTGGGGATTCCTAACGTGTTCACAAATGAGCTACTTGTGTCATTCAAATTATTGTGAGTGTTTTGCTCAAGGGGAAGAGGTTTGCTGGCATCCTGCAGAAAGAAGCTGGGGGAAGGGGTCTGATGGACATGAGGGCTCTGAACGGTCTGATTGAAGCTAGAAGAATAGTCCTTGTTGGAGTCAATGGCACTGAAGTCCATCTGCTCCAGGGTGGTACTTGGGCTCAGACCTCCTCCAGATGGAAGCAAACCTGAACCAGTACTGAGGGTGAGAGTGTTAGATGCAGAAGTGGAGGAAAATGCTTCTTTGGACATCTGTTGTTCAAAAGATGTGTCCTCAGTTTTAATTTCTTTTGTGAGGGTTGTATTGAAGTTGAAGCTGCGTTCTGTTGTGGGTGACTGCCTTATGTTGGTATTGATGCTGTCACTTTTCATACCTCCTCCACCATAAGTCTGCCCTTGCTTGGGATTGTTAAGAAAACAGTCTGGGTCAAAATTCATGGTGGTTTCTGGAATTTTTCTATTTCCTTCTAAAGTTGTGGAGAGCACAAGTTCCTCAGAGACAGTGCTGGGTAGCATTGACAAGCTCTCTGAACTGCCAGTTGTTGGAAAAGCAAACTTGTGTCCATCTGAACTCACAGCAAGTACCAGTCCTTGTGCAGCTGCATCTGAGGACAGAAGGTGTTGATTTGGGCCAGAGGTGGGTGACATGGTGTACACAGCTTCACTGGTGACTTCCGACATAAATACAGTGGCACTTTGTGACAAGCTTCCCATAACTGATGCTACAGCCATACTGGAGACACCAGTGACAGCTGGGCTATCTGCCATATCTGGGTCGCTGTTTAACCCACTGCTGATGGACACAGGAGAATTCTGGGTCGTGTCAGGGACCTCCACCTGGTTGGTAGAAGAAACCTCAGTGCTGTTTTGGTGGAGCAACACTGGTTTTGCCACCTTGCCATTCCTCTTCTCTCGGCTGGAGGCCTTGCCATGACTGTGCTCGTTCTTGCCTTCAGAGACATCATTATTTTGTACCTCTGAATGAGCGCTGTACCCACCTGTCCTTGGTTCAACCTTTGGTGATATGATGCGGTGTTTGGCACTGTTACACTTGTGATGCACACTGCTTCCTGCCCCTGTGGCAGAAAACAACAACATTTGCCATTCAGTAAATACAAAATTAAGACAATGCTAGCTGTGCATCTTATGGTTGTAGAAAGGGAGAGCTATGTTTATGCACATGTGTGTGAAGAGAGTGAGCACACGTACACGAGAGCAAAAGTGACCTTGGAAATAGAATAAATTTCTTGCCAGTGGCAGATGTCCAGGTCCTGTCTAATGCACAGATCCACTGTGTGCAATGACAGCACCCTCACACAACAGGCACATGTACACCCTTACCTTCACCCTGTGTAGCACCTGCCCCTTTCCCCCTGCCCCACTCAGGCAACATGTTAGGAGGACGGGAATTGGCATCTATGACAAGCTGCAGAGTTATTTAGACATGCCCAATCTCAATGCAAAGCCTGTAGAGCAAGGGCTGCTGCTGTTACCTGCAGCACAGGGCCCTGTTCCACCTGCCCCATGGACAGGGCCTCAGCCCCTGTGACACAGATGCTCAGCTCTTCATGCTGGTTGATGTCAGGAGGTTTAACTGCTCCTCTGTGAGGAGGATGCTGACTGGTAACCTGGAGGTGACAGATGCCTTATCACACTCCTGTCACTGGCATCACCATACGTAGACTGTAGCACTCACCTCCCTGTCATTATTGTGTCTACTACAGTTGCCAATCAAATGATTAAAAAAATAGCACATCGGCCACACAAAGCATTCCTGCCCTCCCATAAGGATGGTGATGTATTTCTCTTGCTCTCAGCTGTTCTGTGCTGACAGATGGACAGGTTGCACTCCAGGGAGTGTTTGCAGAGCTCATGGCCAGCATTGGAGCTGCAGAAGAATGTTCAAGCAAGGGTCACCAGAAAACAGTGCTCCATGAATTAAGCCAGCCAGTGCCTTTACTGGCCTGACAGAAGGTAACAACACCTGCATTCCTGGGAGCTTGGAAATCAGGCAGGAGGAAGTAAAGAATTCTGTCTGCAAAGGCACCTTAACCACCAGCTCTGGTGTGGGGACTGCTTTTGCTGTTTAAAGAAGAGCACCCCATTAATTTTTGATGTTTCTGTCCTTAATTGATTAATTTTTCCCTAGAATGAGGTAAGAACATTAATTGTGGTCCTGCTGAATGTCTAAAGGAGAGAGGAGGCCTCCTTCCCTCTAGCTAATGGCTACAATTATAAATGCCATCTTCTGGGCAACATAAAGCATCTGTGTAGCCACTGCCATTTGCTCAATCTTTTGTTACTTGCCCTTGAAGGGGAACTACTCTATTATGTGCTCAAGATTTGAATCAAGTCACTTAAACTAGTTCAAGACAGTGCTTTTGAGATTAAATGCAATATTAAATCTCTCTATTCTCCTAGGCATAGAGATGAGCAGGAACAAGGAAAAGGCTTTCACACTGCTATACTTGTGGATGACGGTAAGGAATTGGGAATGTGTGTGTCAATGTGCGAGCTGCCACAAAACAAAGCAATCCTGTTATGTTAAAAAGCACTGAGCAGACTTAGCACAAGACAAAACATCAAAGGGAAGCATAAAAGGATTCATGTTCAGATCTGCAAGCCCGGATCAAATGCTGAGCCTTAAGGGGTGAATTTTAATCCAAACTCAGGTATTTCAGAGGTCACCATTCTTATTTAAGTCTTGATTGTATAATGCAACTGCTCAAGAAAAGAAGAAAAAATAAATCCTCTGAAGCACTGACAGTTTTCCTTTATAAGTTTTGCAAAAGACTAGGAAATGTGTCATGTACTTTACTTGACCAAACTACTAGAAAGGGGTGGCTATAAAGCAGATGAGTTGGAAAAGAGAATCACTTAGCTTCCCACTGCCTGTATAAAATGCTAACACTAAGGATGTTGTCTCTTGTTGCTGTAGTCTCATTCAAAACAGGAAAGAAATCTGTATTTTCATGATACCTAACTAACACCTGTCTTAACCCAGTGCTTCCTTGTAATTATCACCTGAGCATTTCTTCAGCAAAGTGGGCTGCAGGGCAAGGAATTTGGAGGGTGAAGTTGGAAGAACATTACATTTTGAAGCTTTGGCAACAGAGCATTTAGTAGAAGAGTCTATACCTTTTAAAGCAGGTCGTATATGGAGGGCATTAATTAGAACGTGCACATTACAAAGCACTGACATTTTCCCCAGAAGTTCCAGCTGGATCTTTTTATGTTTGGAATTTCTGAGTTCATTGTGTCCCAGCGTTTCACGAGACAGCATTTTTAGCACTTCAGTACCACAAACCCAGCTGCCAGTCTGGATGAAGCTGAGTAATGTTCTGCACCCTCCCAAGGTACTCACCCAAGGTACCAGTGCAGAGACAGTTGTGTGTCCGAGGCTGGGGCTTGGTCTGGTGGCTATCGAGGATCTGCTGCACGAGTTGTTCCACTGAGAACCCTGAACTGCTGTTGCCATTGCTGCATGTCCACTTAATGCCATGAACTGCAAAGAGAACAGTAAAAGTTCCCATCAGAAACTTCAAAACCACTCCAGAACCACCAAAAGCCCCTCCAAATGACCAGTGGAAACCCGTTCCTTGCTGCTTTTTGTCAGAACCGAAGGAGACTTGTAAAAGGCAACAGTAATGGTTACTGGTTTACTCTTCTCTGCTCCTTGGTATCCATAAACATCCAAATGCAATTCCTGAATTAGGTACATATCAAGGAAAAAACACCTCAGTAGAGTAAAGGGCTCTATTTCAGTCTGCTACAAACAGGGACTGTGTACCTGCAAGGACTATCCCTGTAGTACCTGGAACCTTCACTGAAAACCCAAAAGCAACAACAGACTTGGTTCCATTGAAGTAAAACCTTACAATTCCAAGGAGCATTTTGGAATCTTTTTCTGTCTAATAGTGAAAACAAAATCAGCTTTATAGTAAAATCAGCAGCCAAAATACACCAGTGAAACAGCACATGCAAACCTTCTGCCAGATCTTCATTGTCAGATCCTGGCTGGCAGCAGTGAAGACTGACTCATTTTTTGGGAGTGACTGACAGACACTGTGTGGGTTCCTCTTCAGACTTGGACAACCTCTTAGTAATTTGGGAAAATGGACAGGAGGGTGATGTGGCAGAACATGTTGCAAACTGAAGGTTTTTTCTTCGGGACTCTCTGGGGCTGTTAGCTATTTAAATAAGAATGCAAAACTGCATGCAGATACATGATTTGTATAAAGGCTCCCTCTCAAAACATTTTAGACGCAGAATTCCCCGTAACAGTGATATCTGCAACCTGACTTACAATGGAAATAGTACTTACAAAATATTTTATCCATAATAACTAACTCAAAGCATCTTCTGTCTCCTTTGATGTCTCCCTAAGCAATTTATATATTTTTAATTTATCCTTTGTGTGCACCAGAGCTCATGTGCAGATTTTGAAAGTGCTGCCTGTTAACAATATCATTTCCAAGGTGTTCTCATGCCTGGCAGCTTCTTTTCGGGAGTGTCTTTGGCACTAGTGAGGCACATTCCTTTGCATGATGTGTTCTAAAATCCTTAACCAGAATATATCAAATCAAAGTTAAAAGTCCCACAGACTCAGGCTTTGTAGTAAATGCCCAGATCCTTGCAGGGTGAAGGACCCTGATGTGAGAGGGTGAAAGGCTGGCAGCAGCAGGCTGGGCTGGTGCTCCCTGTAGAGCCACAAGTGCCTAACGACATCTCATCTTGGTTTAGTTTTATATTACAGAATTCATATTTCTGTTGGCCAGGCTGGATAACCTGCAGAAATACTGTAAATAAGGTTTACAAGTATTCTTCCTCATATCACTCTTTAAAGTGCTGCAGATAGTTTAGTAATGAGTCCCTCTGTGTTTGCTTGACAACCACATTTATTGTTATCGTACCCAACAGATTTTGCTTTCTAGTATATTCACAGTTTTGAATTTCCTCTTAACACTCCATCTCTGTTATTATGTCTGTTTAAGTTATATACACTTGCCACTTCACTACCTCCATTCACATTCATTTTATTATTTAAGGAACATTATTCTGTCACCTGTGATATTATGCCTAGTGAGTGACATTCAAATAGCAGCTTTGCAAAAAATACATTGACAGTGAGATTAGAATACAGTAAGGTGTTTTGGATACTTTCAGCTATATGACAAAGCTATTGAAGTGCAATTATTACTGAGAAACTTTGCATTAAGTCATTTCTTCAGAGTTTACTTCAGAAATACTTCGCTAAGGAAGTGAGCTCACATTGAGTTGTTTGGTACAGAAAGTCTGTTTTACAGCAGGATGGCAGTGTTTGCTCCCTACTGCTGCTAAATCCTGGGATGAGCAACACACGGTGGGGGCAAGTCTGGAAAGTGAATCATGACTCGTGGTTTGTGTATTCATGATGATGGTTCTCAAGTCTGAATCAAGCTGTGAGCTGGAAGCCAAGGCATAACGGATAGACTGTGCCCATTATTTTCAGGTCCTTCCAGCATAGCAAAGTCCCATCAAGGATCAACTGCTGCTGAGGAAAGGTCCATCTCTAGCCTTGCTGATCCTTAGGGGCTCTGGCTCCAGTTTCTGTCCATGTGGTGCTGTCTTTTTTTTAGTACTTATGCTCCCTGTATACTACCAAAGTTATAAAATAAAAAGGCAGCGAAGGGTGACAGACTGAAAAAAAAGAATGTCTGGATGCTTAATGCAAACTATCCACTATCTTGGCACATCCAATATGCAGATTTTCTTCCTCAACCTTTTAAAGAAAGACTCCTGTGCCTGGTGGATTGTTAGTACTGAATACCAAACACTATCAAGATGGCTTTTAACATGTCATGCTTGGCTTCCTGACACATAATGAATCAGCAGGAAAGGAGATTTCTATAGGGAAGAAAGTGCATTATGAAAGGAAGGTTAATAAAAAGCATACAAACACACTCTTCCTTGTTCTTAGTGGTTCAAAAAAAATGAAACCACTGCAGAACTATGTTTGATTAAATGTAGCCATAATGTACGAGTACGAAAAGAAAAAAAAAGACCGAAGCTTAGCAGAAATTCTGGGAAGTATTTTAATCTGGGTTCCTGTTCAGACTCCTACTACATCACCTGATAACTTAAAATGAAAACTGAACTGCTTCAACACTTTCCTTTTCAGGGATAGCACAGAGGGGTCTAAAAGCTACTGCATTACAGCAGCACCACACTGCTCCTGCACAGCAGTGCCTTCAGCATGAGGCAGAGCAGCCAGGGAGAGTTACTGGTGTCTCACTGGGTGCTCGAAGAGAGAAGTGAGGCTCTGGGAAGGTCCACAACTCAGAGCACTAATGCTCCTCCAAGCAGATCTGCCTCCAACCTTTTTGGTGAGCATGGGCTCTCACTGTTCTCTTTCTCCCCTTTTGAAGAAAACACAATAAAAATGACCCTCTGATGGTGGCCCAGCAGCTCCTTGTTCATTAGTGCTGTCAAGACCTTGACATCATCATGAGCAAAGAGATGAAAAATGATCTGGATTGCCAGCAAAAAGGCAGCTCAGGAGCCAAGGGAAACTTGCACACAGAAGCATGGGATTGTCCAGGTTTCTTACCACACCCTGGCTATTTCTGCCTCCTCCTGCTGCACGTGGTACTTCGTCCTCCACAATTTCCAAGTCTGCTGTCCTTCAGTCTTGCAGTTATCTTCCTCATCCCCATTACCTCACCTCTACCTCACTGTCTCACCTTCACTCCAGACTCAACACCATCCACAGCTAAAACTCAACAGCTAAAACTGTTTCCCTCTCTGTGGTTTCTCCACCGCAAGCAAATCTTGTCTCTAAAATACCCTCCCACATTTAAATTTGATCATTTCACCTTTCTGCACGCTCTTAGATATTTCTCTTTGCCACTTTAAACATTTTATGCTTCCTGTTTCTGTTCCAAAGATCTTGCTCTTTTGTACCATCCACCCACCACAGCTTACACACACATGATGAAGCTACTCCCTATGCCCTGTGTGCTGCTCCTCTGCCCCAATCTGACAGATCTTTTTCTTCTTGAATGACAAAAATGAGATCTCCCACATGAAACACGTAAGTTGGATAGACTGATACAGCTGGAACATCTAGAATCATCAAGGTCAAGTTTCTGTTTGCCTCTCCCTCTTGCCGTACCTTGATGACTTGCTGCAAACCCTGGGATCAGAGTCTTGCCCTTGGCCACTCCTGACTGACCAAAAATGCTTTAAAAATCCCCAGAGCACTGCTGGGAGGGCGAGTGGGTCCTTTGTCCAACTGCCCATTCCCAACCTGCTGCCCACATCCTGCTCCACCAAGGCTTGACACTGAGAGGTGTTTCCATGGCAATGATCAATTGGAAATGGCAGCCTTGTCCCTTCCATTTTCTCTGCATCAGTGCTGACAGAAGTAAAGGCCTTGCTCCGATTTCTCACTCTGGCTGAAGGAGATTTCCATTAGATTTATCCTTTTGTACTCAGACACCCACACACAGTTCAGCTTTGATTTCCCAGCCCTCCATTTCCACTCACTGCTGGTTGTGAAGGACAGGCTTCCTGAGCCTCCACTGCTGGGGATGGCACCACTTCCTCCTGACACCCCCTGAATGTCAATGCCTTCAGGGCTCACACAGAGCTGTTCTCTAAAGGGATGTCTGCCTTCCAAGGTGAGCCCTTCCCTTGAAGGTTTGTACAAATACACTGGGATGCCCACAGGGAGTGGGGAATACATCCAGCACCCCTTGGAGGGGACCGGTGGGGACACGACTCTTCGGGAGCTGCTCAGAGTGGGACTCCTGCCACTATGTACAGATGCTTGAAGTTCAGGGCTGCTTGCACACGGAGAAGTAGAGCCAGAGTCACCTCTCTCATTCCTCCTCTGCGGTGCTTGCCCTCCTCTGGCTGCAGCTCAAGGGCACCATCGCTGTTCTCTTGCTGCTGCTGCTCCTGCTGTCCCTGGCCCTGCTCCTCTTCCAGCTTCTGCTGCCCCTGCTCTTCCTCCTCCTGCTGATGCTACTGCTGCTCCTGTTCCTCCTGCTGCTGCTCTTGCTGCCCCTGCTTCTTCTGCTGCTGCTCCTTCTCCTGCTGTCCCTGCTACTCCAGCTCCTGCTGCAGCTCCTGCTGCCCCCCTGCTCCTCCTGCTGCAGC